>CAWUFW010011915.1:0-580669 GCA_963921515.1 Calotriton arnoldi | reverse complement strand
ATGATAATTTTTTGAGGGAAATAGTTATTGGTTTTATCTTTTACTTGGTTTAGATTTTCTAAGTAGGTAGTTTGTTGTTTATTGGGAAGTAGGGTATAGATGAATGGAATATTCGTATTTTGAAAAAAACCATGTATTGTGTACATTTGGTAAAATGGTTTTGGACAAATTTTGAATGTTCCATCCATCATCCAGTTGTGACATTGCTGTAATTTAATTAAATTGTTGCAGTAGCAAACATGATTATTCTTTTTTGTGGGCATTCATTGTCAAATAGTATAAATGGTTCATTACTGTGTGTTATAGTTAGTTCAGGGGGAATTTCTACCTCCTGAAAAGTTTTAGGTGCAGGTGGAGTTTTTGTAGTGGCTTTCTTTTGTCTAGCTATGGTTCTTTTTAAACAATGAATAGAGGGTAATTGGCTAGATGCATGGTGCGGTATTCTTAGTAACTGCTGTTTTACGATTTCGGTGGTAGGTCTATCTGTGCTAGTGCTAGCTTCTTTTATTGTATCTAGAGCATCTCTTACTTCAATCTCAGTTATATTTGGGGGTGATTATGTTCTTTTACATTTACAACAGTTGTTTCCTGTGTAATAGCTCTTCCATAGCATTTATTTGAATAATATTTACTGCATTTCCAAAATACTTTTAAACCGGTTTGTTTTTCTTGTGTGTATACACAACCCATATAACACAATAACATTTTTCCTTTTTGCGACGTAATAAATTGTGCGCCTTCAGTCATGGTGGTGTTTTTAGTTCTAAGGGAAATATTTATAAAAATTAATTGAAATAATCAAGTTTATTTTTTAGAGAAATACATATACATTTGTTTGCATATACTTACAATGTTGCTTTTGATGTTTGCAGAAATTTTCTTGAATATTTTCCAACTTCAGTTGTTGTTTTCTTGATGATGTATCTGTTGGGGGGGGGAATGTAATATTAATATTTTTGTTCTAATGTTTTGTAGGTGATGGGGACATTCTGGCTAAGTGTTTTTTTGGCTGGGGATTTTAGGGAGACTTTTAGTTTAATTTTGTAATATACTTACTTTTTTGTATGTTTAATGTTGATGAAGTCGAAGTAGTTTTTGGTTCTTTTTTGAAGGTATCTGTAGAGGAGATATAAGTTTAAGAAAAATATATTAGTGTATTATATATTTAGATATTTTTTGGTGAAGAGTATAGGTAGTTTGCAATTTTATAAGCAGTTTTACTTACTTGGTGCAGTAGCAAAGATGTTTTCTGTAATGGGAATCTGCGTTCTGGAAGTAATCCGGCAGAGTCTTCTCTTCTTTTTTCGTGCAGAGTTGTAGTGTACATTAAAGGTAAAATTTCGTTGTTTATATAGTGTTTGTGTAATTGATAGAGTAATTTCATTGGTGTATGTTATTAGTGTGAGGTTTTTATTCGTTGTTGTTGGTTACTTTTTTCTTTTTTGGCAGTTGTATTCCATATATGGAAAACGCTAATTAAGAAGTTGTTAGTCTTAAATATTTATTTTTTTCAGATTTGTGTGGTTATATATATTTAAAATTGAATATAATGTTAAATGTTGTATGTGTTACTGTTAATATTATTGTTTATAAGGTATATATAAATATTATATGTTGTGTTTATTATTTTTATGTATTTATGTGTTATAATTATATTTTTATATAGTTTGTAAATGTGTCGTGAGCTTTTATATTGTGAAAATATAATTTTGCTGTGAAGATATGTAGGTATGTTTAATTTTTTACAAGTCGATATTTGTATAAAATTGATAATTTAGGTGTCTATATTGTTGTATTCGATAATTAAGACATGATGTACGTTTTTAAAGCAATGTTAATAATTTTTTTTACGATATTTGGGTTTTCGATAATGTTGTGAACAATATTTATTGTAGTCGATAATGTTGTTTCGATATTAGTGTTATTTAATAAATAAATATTGTTTGTCGATATTAGCGTAATCGATAATTTGGCGCCGATATTTTTGCATGTCGATATAGTTGTCGTCGATATTATGTCAGTGATCCGTACCTGATATATGGAAGCAAGCAATTGTTCGCCCCCTGAAAAAAAAAACAACAGCAGATGGGAATCTATTGGAGAACTTACGACCAGTCTCATTGCTCCCTTACTTCTCAAAAATAGCTGTAAAGGGGCGTGGCTAGTGGCCAATGGAAATGGTCGCTTGCTGAAGCGGCTCCACAGCCCACGCCGTATAAATCTGACCACTCATCCGCAAAACACACTAGAAACGTCCCCAAAACAACAGGGAACGTTTCGTATGCCAGTCCCCATCGGCAGCATCACTTTCGTGGCAAACAACGGGCACTGGAGCCTAGCGACTTGGAACGGCCCCGAAGACACCAAAATGGCGGCTACGAACAAACGGCTCCAGCGGACAAGATGGTGATCTGTATGCAGTGACCGCCTTGAACAAAGCAGTAGCGGGACATAACGTGCGACTGCTGCGGCCCCTGCGATCCTTTTCCGATCGGCGCTGGAGTGGACTCACCGGGTGCGGAGGTGGAGTGCGTGGGCTGCGGGGAAGACTGGCTGCATGTGGCTCTCCCGTCCGGGACCTGCCCGACCGAGATCCCTGGCCTGGGGGCCTCTCCGGGGGGCTGCGGAGCAGAATCGGGCTGCGCAGAGCCTCCGACAGCTTAAGGTGAGGCGCTGTGTGCTGGGAGTGGCGGCAAGTGGAAGTACGTGCCCCGCCGTCTAGACTGTGCACTGAGCAGCCGGCGCGGCAGTAAAATCGAGACCCCGGCCCTGCGGCCTGTTCTCTGGGGGCGGCTCTTCTGACGCAGTACCGTTGCCTCAAACACGCCCACGCCGGCAAGCACACCTGCCCTCGGACTTGCTTTCTCCCCGGTGTCCCGGACAACAATTGGTGCAACTTGCCTCCTGGGTGGGATATAGGCGGCTGAGCAGCCAAGCGGCCCAAATTAGCACAGCCCCAGCAGGATACAAGATGCAACAAACATTGCTTGCAGCCGCGCCCGGTCCCGGACCAGCTTCCTCCCCGGGGGCCTAGAAGGTGGGGGGCGTAACGTTGGGCCCGAGGAGACACACGCGGCTGGACAGCCGCACAACCCTGATTACCACAGTACCCAGCAGGGAATCAATAGAGGCAAGCCCTACCTCCACAGAGGCGGCGGCGAGGGGCGCGAAGAACGGAGAGGTTCCAAGAAACCCAGATTGGCCACTGCCCCAACCGCCGCAACGAGGACCCGAGGCTCACAGGACACCACCGGTGCCCACGAACTAACGAGGGTGCACAGTCGTTCGACCCAGACAACTACCAACTACGGACGGGAGCCGCAGAGAGAGGCCAGCACAAGAGCTTCAACTCGCCTCCCGGCCTACAGGATCCACCTGGAACACCAACAGGCCGGCAAGGGACCTTCCCTCCCACGCGCAGGCGGCGGCCAGTACAGGTGTGATCCCCCAGAGCAACCCCATGGCTAATAATAGAGGCCCCAAAACACAAGTTCAAAAACAACTGGACAAGTTTGCCTGGACGAAGAAAGGTGAGGAAACCAACATGGCTCCTGGAGATGACCCTAAAACATCCCAACCTCGCTCCCAGGCTAAATCTCTTACCCTAGAGGATGTCATGGAAGCCATAGCAGGGGTGCGAACATCCCTGGATTCGCGCATAGATTCCGTGAACATAGAGGTGACACTTCTGAGAGCAGATTTAAGGAAGATGGACTCTCGAGTTCGAGAAGTTGAGACCACCACGGCAACTCTGGTGACGGATACCTCCGCCCTTCAAGATCAGGTCACGCAACTACAACACCAACAGAAAAGGATGGAGGAGCTCCTCGACGATTATGAAGGGAGGGCCAGACGGAATAACATCCGCATCCTCGGAGTACCCGAACAAATGGAGGGACCAGCAACTGACCTCTTCGTTGAGGCCTCATCCTCAATAAACTCCAACCCAAACGTCTCTCAAATTATTTCTCCATCGAGCGAGCCCATAGGGTTCCCGGCGGGCGCCCTAAACCCGGAGCTCCTCTGCGTCCGCTGATTGTTAAAGTATTCAACTTTCGGGATAGAGATGTGATCCTATAAACCGCCAAAACCGGACCTCCACTGAAAATAGATAATGCCAACATCACATTCTTTCCGGACTACACGGTCAAGGTGCAAGCACAAAGACGTAGCTTCACAGCAATAAAGAACGCCCTCCGTGATAAAAATATCAAATACTCCATGCTATTCCCGGCCAAACTCCGAGTGGAGTCCGAAGGCAAGACTTGGTTCTTCTTGTCCCCAGAAGAGGCCTGGGATTGGATAGAAGGCTGGCGCAGAGCGGGCAAACACCCAGATGGACGGAATAATGGAGGCACCGCTGGTGGCTGACGGATACTTCCTGCAAAGGGGGAGAAGCAGTCGGAGGGAGACCCGAAAGACACGCACTGACTCAATCTGCACGGGCCCATGGCCCTCACTCGGCAGATAGATCTCCACCTCCTGAAATGAGAACTCTTAAACTCTAATAAAGACCCCGTGGGACTACATCAAACTAAGTAACAGCTGAGGGACTTACGAAATCAAACAAATTTCTACTGCTTTGACAATATCGGCAAAAGCTACTATTGGATTGGACTGTATTGCAAGCCGTTTAATAGCTTAACACTAATATCATGAGGGACGGCGAGGGCTGGAAACGGTTAGCCAGGCACCTCACGAATGGGTGGGAGGGCGACAGGCACTCTGCCTTGTTGGGGAGTGGATAGTTCAGAATCCACTGGCAGGGGGGCGGGGTGGGGGGCACAAAGGGGGGGAGGGGGATTAGCTGGGGTTTTGAAAGTTTGGTTTTTGTTGCACAATACACACAATGCAGTGGGGTATTTTTGACTCACCATAGCACACGACAGCATCTGTTGACAATTAAAAGCTGTAAAATGGAGGGATGCCCAAGTACAACTCGGTCACATGCAGCTCCTCACCACCGAGTCCGCGGTCAAAGCCACAACTCTTGGCTAGCGGCTCCATACTGACCGCCCCGGACTACTAGACATGGCTCACTCTACAGATAGGAAACTATCCATACTGACGTGGAACGTTAATGGACTGGGTAGCAAGGTTAAGAGGGGGATAGTCCTACAAAATCTTAAACGACATTCACAAGACCTGGTATTACTGCAGGAAACCCACCTAGTGGGTAATAGCTGCAAAGCACTTCACCGATGGGGTTACAAACTTGTGGCCCACGCAGGCTTTACATCTGGTTCTAGAGGCACTGGCATCCTCATACGTAAGAACTTAGCCCTCACTCCCACCCGTGTTTGGGCCGACCCGCAGGGCAGATTCGCAGTACTAGAGGCCACCTGGGAGGGAAAACAACTAAACATAATTTCAGCCTATCTCCCACCAGCCCTGGGCAAACTGGCACTACAAGAACTGGGCAATGTACTCATAGCTCTTCCTCCGGGCACGCTAGTTCTAGATGGATATTTCAACATGACTATGGACGATACGGTCGACAGATGCCCCCACAAAATCTCTCCCGGGCGCCCCACACCCCTAGCAAACTTTGCCCACGCCATGGGACTTACAGACTTATGGCGCTCATTGAAACCATTAACTTTTTTACCCTCATCTCAGACGTAGGGAACTTCCAACATCCTCAGAGACTCCCTAGGGAGATATCCGACCACTCTCCCCTCAGGATGGAACTCACCTTCCATCTACACATGGCCCGTGGCCCTATAATTATCAATCCATGGCTACTCACTATTCCTGACATTAAAGACGACCTAGCTGAACACACAGATCACTACTTCACTGAGAATCTCGGCTCGGTGGACTCGGCGAATACCATATGGGAGGCTTATAAGGCGGTCATCAAGGGTCGCGCATTGGGTTTAAAACTAGGATAACTCCGGAACCAAAATGAACAGCTAACCCGGCTAGAGAGTGATTTGCTCCTCCTGGAAACAGAACATAATACCTCTCCTACTGACGAAACAGCCCGCAAACTCCGCAATAAACAATTAGAGTACAAAGAGATAGCAAGAGGAAAAGCCCAAGCCAGGCTGCTCCACACTAGACATAGGGTTTATGAGCTCGGGGAAAGGGCTGGGAAAATGCTGGCCTGGTTAGAAAAACAGGATCAAGAGTCGCGATGGGTCCCAGAAATCATACTAGAAGATGGGAGGCGGGTGACAGACCCCCAAGAGGTAGCAGATACCTTTGCAAACCACCTGGAAGACATATACACCTCCAAAACCTCATACTCATTTGAGGAATCTCGCCAGCTTTTAGATGAAATGGTCCTGCCACAATTATCAGATGCTGACAAGGAAGCCCTAGATGCTGACATTACGCCGGAGGAGGTTTGTGGGGCTATCTTTGCTATAAATTCGGGAAAAGCGATGGGACCCAATGGAATCCCCATTGAATTCCTCAAAGGGATGGCTCGTTGCTCCTCACCTCAAAAACATGTATGATGAGAGCAGAGAGAGGGGGATCCTTCCCTTAGATCAAAGGTTAGCTAACATAGTGGTCATCCGCAAACCAGGTAAACCGGCGACAAACTGTGGGTCGTATAGACCTATTTCGCTAATCAGTTCAGAAGCCAAGGTGCTGGCCAAACTTCTAGCATCCCGACTAATCGCTGTGCTCCCATCTCTGGTCCATGAGGACCAATCAGGCTTCATACCAGGTCGAAACACTGCCCTCAATATTCGACGGGTCCACAACGTCATGGGTAGACAACCCTACCTACGTGAAGATGCGGTCATACTGTCTTTAGACGCTACCATGGCTTTTGATTCTATAGAGTGGCCTTATCTGGTCAAGGTACTAACTCGGCTGGGCTTTGGCCCCAATTTTAGACGATGGGTGGCACTACTATACAAAGACCTACTGGGACAGGTTAGGGTAAACAATCACACCTCCTGCACATTTGCCTTGCAAAGAGGTACCAGACAAGGTTGTCCTTTATCCCCCTTGTTGTTTGCTCTTACCCTTGAACCTCTAGCCCACTGGATAAGACGGGCTGTTACAATACGGGGACTAAAATGGAGTGAGGACATAGAAGACAGAATATCACTATATGCAGATGACATCCTTATATATCTAGCATCCCCCCAAACTTCCCTTAACAGCTTATTTAATATTATCACAAATTTCGGCAAATACGCAGGCTACTCTATCAACTGGTCAAAAACAGTATTATATGTGCTCCATGGCCCTCCACCTCGTCTACCTTGTGGATATTCAATCCAGTGCACATCAACAGGCTTTAAATACCTGGGCATCTTCATAACGTCCGATCCCAAATTGTTCTATGAACACAATCTCCTGGGTCCCCTAAAGCGGCTTCAAGAAGACGTGCGACACTGGCGATCGCTGCCCCTGTCCCTCCTTGGCAGGGCGGCTCTATTTAAAATGCTTTCCCTTCCCCGATTCTTATATGTCCTTCAGAACTGCCCATTCCCCATAACAAATAATTATTTCACCGCCATAGAGAGAGAGCTCCGTACCCTACTATGGGACGGGAAAGCCCCACGGATCGCCCTCCAGAAACTCACCAAGGGATGGTATGACGGAGGAATAGCCCTTCCAGATCTCCGCCTTTACTACTGGGCCTCCCAACTGGTACCCGTTAACCAATGGATCCATGGACTCCCAACAAACCCAGCCTTTCATTTAGAGAAATACCAAACAGGCCGAGAAGGGTATATGGGAGCTCTCTATAGCAAAGTCCGCAATAGCCGCTACTTAGGACCCATGTCACATACGGTAGCGGTTTGGCATAAGGCTAACAAACGCCTGGGTTGGGCGGACAAATTCACCAAGGCTACTCAGTTGTGGTCCTCGCAACGATTGGGGTCGCTCTGCTTTCACAAAGGGTTCGATAGGTGGGATACCATCGGCATCACCAATTTGGGGGACCTAGTTGCCAAAGGGAAACTCCTCACATTTAAAGAATTGCAAACCAAATACACACTCGCACGAGGAGAGATCTTCCGATACTTACAAATCCGACACGCCATTCTTACCAATATCCCCGACCTCTCTTCCCTACCAGACGCCTCCTCTTTAGAGGACCGATTACTTACCGAACCACTTCTGACCAAAGCCGTCTCTAGCACCTATCGCAAACTCTGCAACAACTTACCTGACACCTTTCAAGTTCTGAGAAGTCGCTGGCAGGCAGACTTAGGGGAATTGGACGATGATGACTGGCAGACCGCCTTAATGTCCCCCAGAGAAACAGCCGTGAACCACCACTTCCGCCTCATACAATTAAAAATACTCCATAGGACATATCTCTCTGGCATCCTCCTGGCAAAAATAGGTAACAGGAGTGAGGCATTATGCCTGAGAGGATGCGGACAAGACGGCTCCTTTTATCACATCCTCTGGGAATGTCCCCTTATTTGCCCGTTTTGGATAAAAACCACCACAAAGATGACAGATACTCTGGGCAAATACATTCAACTGTCGCCAAAAATGGGGATCCTAAATATATGGGAGCCTACCGACCTAACGGAAATCGAGCAGCAATGGGTGGCGTTGGGATACTTATTGGTAAAACGAGCCGTGGCAATGTCCTGGGGCTCCAGCACACCACCACTCACGATAGGTTGGGTAGCAGAAATGGACAAATGCATGATTGCAGAGAAGGAGGTTTACAAAAGAAGGGGCTGCCCTAAGAAGTGGGATAAAAAATGGGTAGGTTGGAACACTTTTAGGGGGGAAATATGTACTTCTCCCGCAGAAGAGATGGCAATGAGACAGACCAGAATTACGAACCCATAATGCCTTAATGTGTGATATGTTTGAAACCGATCTATTGTGCTGCTTCAGTAATGTACCCCACGACTGTACTGTAATAATGATATTGTGCTTTAATTTAATAAAAAGTTTAAAAAGAAAAGAAAAAAAATAGCTGAAATAGTAGTAAATTCACAGCTGGGGGCACACATCAATAAACACAACCTACTATATCCCACACAATCAGGTTTTAGATCAACCTACTCGACTGAGACGGCATTGCTCTATGCTACTGAGACAGTACGTAGGAGAGTGGATGAAGGTCTGACGACTGCGCTGGTCCTTTTGGACCTTAGCGCAGCCTTCGACACAGTGTCACATGAGCTGTTATTGCACCGGCTCAGAAGGGGGGTTTGGACGGTGCTGCCCTGAACTGGATGGTTTCTGATCTGCATGGCCGCAGCTTTCAAGTGTCACAATCTTCACATACCTCCAAACACATCACTTTAGCGCAGAGGGTGCCGCAGGGCTCAATCTTGAGCCCTACTCTCTTCAATCTATACGTCGCCCCCCTAGCTGGTATTGTGGAAAAACATGGTGTCACAATAGTGTCATATGAAGATGACACGCAGCTAGTGGTCACCCTGACTCCGAATTCGGAACTAGCAGCCAGCAGCTTTGCAGACTGCTTAAAAGATCTAGCCTCGTGGATGACAGACAATTGCCTGAGACTAAGGGGCCGATTCCGATTCGGGCCGGAAAACGTACCGACCGACTCGGTACGGGAATTTAGTCCGACCGACTCGGACCGGCGCCGCACGACCCGGGTAGTACGATGAAATGAATGTAAAATCCGACAGACTCGGACGGAATAAAAAACGACCGACCGAGCCGGACGGAAACAAGCCATCCGGCCGGGAAATCACGCGAAACGAACCGACCGACACGCACTCGGATTGAACCCGAACTAAACGTACCCGCGAACTCCGACCCGCGTAGTACGATGCTGTGCGTGCAAAACACGACCGACTCATCCGGAGCACAAGCCGTACGACCGACACGCATACAAAACCCAGCCGAAGCAACCCAATACTACGCGACCGACTCGTACGCCACATATGAAACCTAGCTGACACACAGCGGGAACGAGTCGGACAAGATCGCACCAGACAACTGCAGCGTCCTACTCGGACACAAGAACAACTCGTACATGCACCAAAAACACCAAGGAAAAATTAGAAAAAAAGGGCCAAACAAGCAACCACTAAGCCAATAAATACAGGGAGGGAAAAAAATGGAACAAGGACACACCTCCAACTCCACCTACATAAAGGCCACAAATCCCTACCATGATCCTTTGCAAATTCCACTGACCTGCCAGCACACAACACCATCACACAGCAACCACAGACACACTCACAGCTCATACATCACACAAACCACACACCATTACCACACCTACAAATAGCACCCTCACACCCACCCAGCTAAACCTACACTCACACCCCCCCACCTGCACACACACACACACAACAATCACCACCACCACCCATCACCATGCCCCCAAAGAAGAACCATAAGTTCCTAGATTGTGAATTGGAAGTCCTGGTAGACGAGATACTCAGGGTAGAGCCACAGTTGTTTGGTACATTGGTACAACAGACCCCCATGTCGCAGAAAACCAAGATGTGGGCGAGGATTGTCGACAGGGTGAACGCACAATCACCATGTTTGCGCACAAAGGAAGACATCCAGAACAGGTGGTATGATGTGCGCAGGAGGGTCCGGGAACTACTCAAAAGGGCTACCTCCTCAGCCAGCACACCGGCAGTGGCCCTCCTGCAAAACCAGTATACCTCAGGCCCTGGGAGGAGAAGGTGCGGGCCATCCTACCACCAGTGAGCGTATATGGACTAACAGACATCCCAGAGCCTGGTGAGTACACAACTAATATATACAATATGGTGTGACAACACACACACATCACAGTCAAGGGGATAGGCAAACCATGCACACTTAGCAAATACACAGCAACCAAAAGATATTCATCCCAAGATGTGAATGCTAGTCAGACAAACACAATACCTGCCATCTCATAGTGACATGAGATCTACAAACCTAACAACAAATACAGCAAGGCAGTGGCACAAATAGAACCAACAAACACTCACAGATATTTACCCACCACTAGAACACCACCTCACAGGGAAGCTCACTCAAAGGAAGGAATTCTGTGTATGCTGGTCAAGTCAGTGTAGCCAATAGCATGATGGGAGTGGTAGTCACAGATATTGGTCACACTCACAATTGGCCCATCAACACCACTCTCAACCATGCTCACATCACAGGGAGTGGATAAGGACTCACAAGATGGCTGACACTGGGTACTGCTGTGGGGAGCACAAGGCCCTGCTGGGAACTGTGCACCAACAAACAGCACAACACCACTGCCTGACATCCTGAAAGCCAATTGCACTCCCTGCAATGCAAGCACGTTGCATGGTGGGATATCTGGCTGGGTGGGAAGGAGGACTCACAGCACTGACCATAGTTACAAGCAGCTCTCCTCACACACCCCTCAACACTAACTCCACATAACCCACCTGGGAGAATGCAATGCCTCACATCCTAACTGAAGATCCCACAAAGAACCACCACCCTGGGTTATGCTGTGTGAAGCACAAGGACACTCTTGGGACTTGTAGCCAAACAACTGCCAGGACAACACTCCCAGCCATCCTGTCAGCACAGGCACCCCACCCCACCCCACAGGGAAGCAGAGTCAAAAGGAAGGAAGGATGGGCATGCTGGGAAGGGGGTGGAGGCAATAGCATGATGGGAGTTGTAGGCACAGATATTGCTCACCCTCACAATTGGCCCATCAACACCACTCTCAACCATGCTCACATCACAGGGAGTGGATAAGGACTCACAAGATGGCTGACACTGGGTACTGCTGTGGGGAGCACAAGGCCCTGCTGGGAACTGTGCACCAACAAACAGCACAACACCACTGCCTGACATCATGAAAGCCAACTTGCACTCCCTGCAATGCAAGCATGTTGCATGGTGGGATATCTGGCTGGGTGGGAAGGAGGACTCACAGCACTGACCATAGTTACAAGCAGCTCTCCTCACACACCCCCTCAACACTAACTCCACATAACCCACCTGGGAGAATGCAATGCCTCACAGCCTAACTGAAGATCCCACAAAGAACCACCACCCTGGGTTATGCTGTGTGAAGCACAGGGACACTCTTGGGACTGGTAGCCAAACAACTGCCAGGACAACACTCCCAGACATCCTGTCAGCACAGGCACCCCACCCCACAGGGAAGCAGAGTCAAAAGGAAGGAAGGATGTCCATGCTGGGAAGGGGGGTGGAGGCAATAGCATGATGGGAGTTGTAGGCACAGATATTGCTCACCCTCACAATTGGCCCATCAACACCACTCTCAACCATGCTCACATCACAGGGAGTGGATAAGGACTCACAAGATGGCTGACACTGGGTACTGCTGTGGGGAGCACAAGGCCCTGCTGAGAACTGTGCAACAACAAACAGCAGGACACCACTGCCTTACATCCTGAAAGCCAACTTGAACTCCCTGCAATGCAAGCACGTTGCATGGTGGGATAACTGGGCTGGGGGGAGAAGGAGGCCTGGATGGTAACCAAATACCACCAATGCTGGTCATGCACACACCTCAACATTCACATTGACATGCCACAGGTTGGCAGGACAATGTGCTACACCAATATCACTCACTGACTGTCACTATTTAGGAGAATGCAATGCCCTGGCCCACATCCAGAGGTACAGTCACAACTGTCAGGTGTTTGAACAATTGATGCCAGTAGAAACATAACATACAATCTGTGTCTGTCCCCAAAACAGGAGATGATGGGGACACAGCAGCAGACCAGGAGGACTCCCTGTCCCAGGCTCCGGGGAACACTGAGCTCACTGGTGTAGATCAGCCTCTGCACTCCTCGGATGGCGAAGAACCAGCTAGACCCTCCGGTGTGAGTCATCATGCAGCACCAGCAGGACCAACATCTGCACCCCCTGCACCCACCCCTCCAACAACTGCCAACACACAGGCCACCCCTGCCAACACAGACACACCAAGGACCACAGATGACAACAGCGCACGGACCCAGGCCCAAACTGGAGCTGCTGACAACGAGCCCAGGAACAACACCCAAGTGGGCCCACAGTCACCTGTGTGTGCCACTGCAGGTCCTGCACGTGTCGCCAGGGGTGGTGTGAGGGGTGGGAGACATAGGTCTCTCCTTGCAGAGGGGTCTGGACTGTATGATGACCCACAACTGGCACGCATCGCGGATGCGTACCAGACTTGCAATGGAGAGGTCTGCCAGGTAGTGGGGATCCTCAAGGACATACAACAGCAGCAGGCTGCCCATCATGCCCGCTTGGACTCCCACATGTCCCGTGTCGAGACACACATGTCACGTGTCGAGACACACATGTGTGGCATGGAGTCCACGTGGGACACATTGGAACAACTGACAGCGGTGCATAGGGACATACTGACATGCCTCCGCCAGATCAGCACCAACATGGCCTCACCTCCCTGTGTGCCCACAACATCTGCTGCTGAAACAACTGCAAATGCCACAGGGAGGGAGGAGGACTCTGGCAGAGAGTCCCCTGCACCGCCGCAGCCTGCACCTGAGGGTCCCCCCCAAGAAGAGGGGCCGTCCGAGGAGGCCAAACTGAGAGGCCGATGGCCATCTACATCCCCCAGGAAGCCAACACCTGTTCTGGAACTTTTCCTCTGTGTGCATACTGCACGCCCTGTTGAAGCCAAGCCAACTCTCCCACATGACATGGGGAGCTCTAGTTGACCAAATGTATCAGATGACTGTGGACTTTACTCTGGACTTTTCAGCTACCAAGACTTCCAATTCACATGGGAACTTTGGATCCAAATTTCTATGTACAGCACCCACCATCCTGTGCACCATCCTCACACCTGTATGTAAATAAACTCACCAATACACCATATCTGCCTCTGTTGTGATTCCAACGTGGTTTTTGTCATGTAGATGTTGATCTTCTAAATTACACTGTGCATGCTAACTGCTACAGCAAGTCCAACACTGTCATGTCAGTCATGGCGACGTGACACATATGAGGGAGACACACCACTAGGGCCACAAAACACATACACACCAGGGCCATCAGACTCATCACCTATACTGATGTTGCAACGAAGTACAGTGGAATGTACAGACACGCCACCCATTCATAGTCACTGTCAACTAGACAACAGGTGCAGTAAGCAAATGTCAGTCAGATGTGTGACTACAGATAACGCACATCCCAAAGTCAAGCACAGGTTTATTACACATTTCCAACATGTAGTTTCCACTACAAATGCAAGCTAATCCAACCTGGCTGTGGCCACAAAGTCAAAAAGTGCAGAAGATAGAAAGTCCAGGGGTGTGTGGCACATCACCTGTAGGGAAACGACTGCTTCCATCTTGGAAGTTGAATCATGGATTCGGGGGATCCAAGTTGATCAGACAACTCCAGCAGCACCCTGTGAAGGACAGACATGACACACAGTCAAAACCACTGAAGAACAGCACAGAACGGCAATACTCATGTCTAATACATGTCACGAGATAACTACACAAAACCAAGTTAGCATGTCAACACTGTTGGGCAGTACAGACCACCTGCAAGGACACATCGCTGCACGCATCCAGTCAAGTAGCACATGGCCACACTCAAACAGCACCAGAGCACCACACACACATATCATGCAAACTCAAATCATTGACATTACAACCCTCTGGAGACTCACATTCAGCTGAAGAAGTTGGTGATGAGCTGTGTGCGGACATCACCATCATCATCATCATCATCTTCACTGGCATCGTGACCCAGGCCAGGATCTTCCACAGGTGGCGGACGTTGGTCATCGTCATCCAGGATGAGAGGCAACTCCTTCCGCACTGCCAGGTTGTGTAGCATGCAGCAGACGATGACAATCTTGCACACCTTTGCTGGGGCATATGGGAGGGACCCTCCTGTCTTGTCCAGGCAGCGGAAGCGGCTCTTCAGGAGACCAAAGGTCCGCTCAATCACCCTCCTCGTCCGACCATGTGCCTCATTGTAGCGCATCTGGGCTGGTGTCACAGGGTTCCTGAGGGGTGTCAGCAACCACGGCATGTTGGGGTATCCCGAGTCACCTACAGACAGACAATTGCACATTAGCCGATTTGAAAATGTGTGCGGAAAACAACATAGCAGAACACACACAATGGTACAAAGTCAGTACACACCAACAAGCCAGGCACGCTGGTTCGGCATCTGTGACATCATCCTCGGGATGCGACTACTCGTAGGCATCGTGTGCAGAACCGGGGAAACGGGCACACACATGTGAGATGGTCATATCTGCAAGACATACCACCAGAGCATTGATCGAATGGTAATGTTTACGGTTGCGGTATGCCTGCTCATGTGCCTGTGGTGGTATCAAAGACACATGTGTCCCATCAATGGAGCCAATTACATGTGGCATCCTCCCCAGGGCATAGAAGTCACTCTTGACGTCAGTGAGTCATTGACGTGTTGGGAAATAGATGTACTGGTTGAGGTATCTCAACATTGCCCCCAAAACATCGCATAGCACACGGCTGAACATAGTCTGTGACATCCCACCAGTAGTTGCCACAGTGTGTTGAAAGGTACCAGTGGCAAAGAAGTGTAGGGCTGCCATCACCTTCACCTTGGGGGTCAGCGCTGTAGGATACGGCCGGCCAGGCTGCAAATGTGGGGCCAACCGCACTGCCAAATCCTCAATCAGCTGCCTGGTGAAGCGGTACCGGCGGATGCTGTCACGTTCCACCATCGTTGCTAGGTCTGGGAATGGTCGATGGACAGCAGGAGCCCTGCAGTGCATAGGTGAAGAAAGCAAGATTGTCAGTCACCCCACCAATGTGCCATTCACCATACTCAATTTCACATGACACATCATCAACATACACAAGTACTTGATGTGTGTGTCGTCCCGTTTGGACATATATGTCACCTACATGGACATCATGTAACATCTCTCTGTTCAACAAGTGTTGACAACTGGTTCCAGGGTGTGCTATGGGACACCATTAGGCTGTGTCACAGTACACATTAACTGCTCTCACGTTCCACACACATACCACAGTGACATGTCTGGACAGATGCTCCACAGGCATCACAGCTCATTGACAGGTAGATTCCCAGGGAGCCTGTCTTGCCACATGGACACTGGCATGACATGGCGTATCATGTACACGTCAGAAAAACAAACATGACACCCACAGGTGGTGGACCCTGTAGCCTCTGCAGGACAGACATGGACGTCTGTGACACACACACACACACCATCAAAGTTCATGCACAAACCACGTGGATGTGGAGACTGTCTCCCATTGTGCACATGGAGTCAGAGACATGTGATACACAACATGCACACAGACTGTGGAGGGACATCACTATTGTTGGAATGGGCCACCCTGTGACGTACATGCCTTCCCACATGTGAGCCTGGGGGTATGTGACATGTCATACACATACACAACCTGGAAATGTGACCATGACACATGCTCAGAAATGAAAAGTTGCACACCACAGTGGTCATGTGCACAACACACAAAGGACCCTGTCCCCATTAACACGTGCACAGCCTGGGTGTGTCTGCCCCCAAGTGCCACCCCAAAATCCACATGTTCACCCCCATACACAGATAAGGTTATGCTGCCACACATGCCTCATAGACAGTGTGGACTGGGTGTGGTGTTGTAGGTGTGCCCTGAGTCCCTGGAAAGTAAATGTGGCTGGCATAGGTTCACCAGTGACCAGCATGGTGACATATGCGTGTGACCTGTCCTGGTACGCGTTGTAGAGCAATGGACCGATCGGTGTGCCCGGCCGGCCCATTGCATTGAATGTGAGCGGGTACGCGTTGTATGCCTGGTACGTGTTGCACAGCAATGGACCGATCGGTGTGCCCGCACGGACCATTGCATTGAATGTGAGCGGGTACGCGTTGTATGCCTGGTACGCGTTGTAGAGCAATGGACCGATCGGTGTGCCCGCACGGACCATTGCATTGAATGTGATCGGGTACGCGTTGTATCGTGGGTACGCGTTGTACAGCAATGGTCCGATCGGTGCGCACGCATTGGCTGGGGCCTGGCATGGCAACGGACGCGTTTTTGAAGCTTCAACGAGTCTGATGCAGTGAATTCAGTTGGCCAGCCACAACAATGTTGCAAATTCATGGGTGTCATGAAGTTGAAATTTTTGAAGGATGCTGTGGGCGTGTCTTGGTGCTGCAATTCCATGGATTGGTCAGATTCATAAGATGCATACGACTTGGACCTATCACTTTGGACACATGGCACAGTATCTGCCTCTGCAGCACACATATAATGCTGGCTGTTCCCCTGAGGGCTCACTTGCCTGCACTGCATGCTCCAGGACGACATCTGCCACTACACTGCTGCTGTCTCTGCATCCTCTGGCTACTGCAATGGCACGTACTGTGGAGAGAGCCCCAGCCTTCACCCATGAGGAGAACCAGGCCCTGCTGGCCAACCTCCTTCCACAGTACAGCAAGCTGTGTGGGACACCAGGGAGCAGGTGAGTGTGCTGTCCACTGCCTTACTAATTGTGCATGTTGTCTGACTAGCAGGATTTACAGTGTGCCCACCACTGGCTAGCATGCTCACTGAGTAGTACTCACCCCCAAAGTGTGTAGTCACATGCACTGAACAGGTACAGTGGAGTAACAGTGCATTCAAACAAGGTTCACTTCCCATGCAATGATACCATGTAGTAACTGCTGGCAAACTGTCCATAGCCCTCGTTGCACTGCCTGTGTACATCATATGCCCCTGTGATTGAGACATGTATTTCCAACTGTGTGATGCACGGATATGTTGCATGTGTAGTAATGGCCTTTTCACTTTGTCATCCTCACAGGTTGATGCCCATCAGAAGCAGGATATCTGGCTGGCCATCGTCCGGGCAGTCAGATCCGTGGGGGTCTACAAGCGCCGGATCCGCAACTGCCAGAAGAGTTGGCAGGACCTTCGGGGCTGGACCCGGAGGATTGCAAGGGTCCAGCTGAAGCTGTCGCCTCCTCGCAGGAGGGGCGGACACCGGACCCTGACCCCCACATGCTCCAGATCCTGCCGGTGGTCTTCCCGGAGCTGGATGGGCAGCTGAAGGGCAGACAGCAGCAAGGAGGGGGTGAGTCAAAGACTGCACTGTGAACTCTGTCTGACATTCTATGTACCCTCCTGTGGCGTGGTTAAACTTCCCCAGTACATCATCCTTGTTGTCCAGTACCCATGTCCCTCTATTGTGACATGGCCACTACCCATCTGATAGGCCGGTGTGCTCCTTACGCTCAGGATAATTGTGTCACTCGGGTACAGGGTCCTTGCATTTTGCTTTGCTCAAGGTGGGTGACAGCTTTTGTTCCTGTGATATTGTGTTAGCCTTCATGGGTGGGTCAATTGCTCACACAATGCCTGAGTCGTGCAATGTAGTCTGGGTGTAACTTTGATATGTGATCCACTTGCAGATCAGAATCACCACATGTCCCTGGGGTATTTGCCACACCCCCATGCTGCGGGTGGGTAAAATGTTTGGGCCTCAGGAGTATGTATGTCAAGTGTGTCACACATGCCTAGCCACCTGCCTACTGACCAGGGCGCATCCATCTTGCAGGTGGAGCTGGACAGTCATGCCTACTCCAGGGCATACAATACACTCTGTACTCCCACTCCCGTGTATCAGCTGACATGCTGTGCTCAGTGAAATGTTCCCTCAGGTGTCTGCCTCTGTGTCGTTGTGCTGTGACTACGTTGTCGGGACTCCTGTGATGTTTATCGGTTAGGGGTCAGCATGCCATCTGCTATTGGACCATGTGAGACAAGACTTCTGTGACTTATAGGTGTTTGATCACTTGACTGTGCAGACATGTGTATGCCACTGTGACTTTCAGGCAGCTGTTTTTCATTCTCAGCACACTGTGAGGTGCTCATGTTCAGAGAGTTGTGTTTCATGTCCCCCATATGTCCAATTGGTATGACGTGGACAAATAGTAGTTCAGATGATGTGGTTTTTGGGGGATGGACATGTGCATTTGTCAGTTACATTACTTGCCTTCCCCATGTCCTAGGATTGTGACACAGTGCAGACTGTTGTTGGCTGGCTGCCATGGCCATGTGACTGGAGACAGTGATGTATGACTTTGCAGGCATGCCTGTGTCATGGCATTAAACTTCCTAAGAGTGATCCTGCAGGGGAGTGACATGTGCAACATGCACCCCATTGTGGCATTGACTATCCGGACATGGGTGCTTCATGGGGTCTGGTGCTGGTATGCATCACATGCATTTCTATTTAGACTCTGGCCGTCCATTTATACAGACACCTGCACTGACTCAGTGGCAAGAGATGTGACGTGGGCATGTTCACATACTTCACCGTGTTCTCAGCAATGTCCAACTACTGTGTAGGTGGTGCATGTGTCCACACTGGGGTCTTACCATCAGACAGGCACCAGACAGATGGGTGCAAGGGCAGGAGGGGTGTCTGTTCCATGGTTGACCATCAGACTGACAATTGGCTTCTCCTAATCTGTGTGATGACTTTTGGCAATGTTCTACTAGAGATGCCAGGGCTTGCTCTGTGATGTGCTGTACTTACTGTGGTGTGTGCGGTCAGTGCAGGTGACTGATGTTTGTCTGTTTCCCTAATTGTTTGCAGATACATCCACAGCCACAGGAGGGGACAGCTCCACGGACCAGGAGGAGCAGCGGAGCCAGACTGGGTCAGCGTCCGACGAGTGGTCAGAGGGACCCAGTGGCACGGAGGGCGAGGGGAGCCACACCGAGGAGTCCTCAGCACCATCCACCTCAGCTGGGGACCACAGCAGCTCGGAGGATGACTCCCTTGTGGATGCGGGTGTCAGCAGCCACAACACCCCAGCTAGTCTGTCTGACCCCGCCACCACCACCACCGCCCTCCCATTCCTGAGGTCCGTGGAAGCTCCCGTGCTCGGGAGCGTGTCTCCTTCAAGCCAGGCACCACACCCCCTGCCCCTGTGTCCCCTGCTGCCCTGAGTGAGGAGTCTGTGTACCTCCATGTAGGGCTGTCCTCCATGCACACACCACTCTGTTGACACAGCTGGTGTCGTTCATGGAGGGCATCTCAACGGGTATGTCTGCCCTACAGAGGAGCAATAGGTCCATGGACTCCTCCCTGACGGCAGCAGTGTCCCTCCTCCAACAGTCCCTCACCCTCCCACCTCTGCCCCATCCACACTTCCTACCACCCTACCTGTCCAAAGCACATGCACACCTGCACAATCACCCAAACACACAGACACGAGCAGCACACACACACCCAAAACCAAGGCAAGACGTGCACACAAGCATCCTCAGGGGACTGATTCCACACACACAGGGGATGGGGAACTGACACACACACAGGCAACCACAGTCACTCCGCAATCCTCAAGATCCTCTCCTCCAAGACCCCTTCCCTTGCCTCACCTGCAACCCCACATACACAGCAGCTCTTCCTCTCTGACCTCGGCCTCTTCCCTCAATCCCGCTGATCCAGCATACCGGGGGAAGAGGAAGTCCACACACAGAGAGGGAGTGCCCTCGCCCCCGGACACCCTCCCCCAGGCGCAGGCAGAGTGAGCCCCCACCCGCAAGTCCCCCGGACCCGGAAGAGCAAGATCCTGCCACCGCCCTGCAAGTCACCCACCCAGTCTCTCACCTCCATCCCCCAGGCCACCACTCCACAGGTTCCACCGCCACACCCTGCCCCAGGTTCCCCCACACACCGATACCGCATCCCCAAACTGCTCAGGCCCTCCCCCCCTGCCACTTGCTCTTCCACCCCCAAACCAGATGCTCTGCCTGTATGTGCTACTGGTGTGGAGACCGTGTCCCCCCCTCTGTCCTGTCCAGCTCTTCTGCCCCCCTTCCACTCCCTTGGAGTCATGCACTGCGGTGGAGTCCACAACAACCCCGAATGACTCGAGCAATGCATTGGGGACCCAGTCCACTCCATTTGACCAGCCCACTGCAGTGGTTGCAGCACCAACACCATCGGACTTGAGCCCTGCGGTGGTGCCGGCCCCCCCTGAGTCAGACACCTCCACTGCAGTTGCCGGTGACACTCCTGCACCCGCCTCACCTTCCCTGCCTCCTTCTGGCATCCCCTGATCCTGTCCCTGCGGTGCCTGGCCTGCCCCTCGTATGCCCCTCCAAGGGGGATATCCCCTGTCGGTACCTGTGCAGGCAAGCAATTGGTGACAAGTTGTCACACATCACCCTGTTGGGACTGTGTATTTGGACTGGACATTGGCCGTAGTTAATTTTGGACTTTTGATTTCAGTTGCACACTTGCTGAATAAAGCCTCTTTTTGTTTACTTGTGGTTAATCTTTGGTGGTACATGATGTAGATGTGTAGAATCATGCATTTGCTGTTGTAATTGTGTTCAGATCAGGTAAATTAAGTTTTGCTGTGATGGGCTCCATGTGATCCATGGGATATGTGTCCTAATCAAGTCTGGATCTATAGCATCCCTTGCTGCAGTCTGAGGGTGCAATGTTCAGCATTTGACACAGGGATGTACGTTTAGCATTTGTAGATTACCATCTTTGTCCTACACTGTTGCACATCTGTTGGGCTTACCACTGTCCAATGTTCCTAGTACCCTGCCTGTGTGCCCGTCTCCACTGGACATGCAGTTTTGCACATCAATTTTGGAGGACTCATCTGTGTATACAGTACAACTGGATTGCCACGTGTTTTGGGTGTATGCAGATGACTGACGTGACACTCCCGTACCCAGGCTGATGTGAGCAGAGGCTTCTGTGTGTTGTAGTTGTTGACTCACTGACGGAGTGTCCTGCTGATATGTTTGAGTCGTGCACAGACAAGGTTTGGCACAGTGGACCTTCCACAGGAGTGGAGTGCCCTCATGGCTGTGTGTAATCTGGTGACATTGCGTGTGCCCGTGTTGTGTGTTGTGTGAGCATGTCTGTGCATGTTCCCTTCCCTTTTCATACACAGGCTGTGTCCCTAGGGATGTTCCTGTTTGTGATGCTTGCAGAGTTGGTATGTGTTCATCCAGCATCTTGGACCTGGTTTCTCCGTGATGTGGGTGCATGGCAAACTGATGTTCATGAGGTTGTCATCCCAGGTTGTCTTTGTTGTCAGGGCTGGGGATGTGGGCAAACGCTGATGGGACACATTCAGGATTCCCCTTGGCACTTGTTGTTTACACAAGTAATGTGATTTTGAGTTTGTGGTAGCTTTCAGTGATTGTGACGCGTTGTGTGTGTGACTGCTGCCACTCCTCAGGGTCAGAGCTGCAATGTTGGAAGTTGTGTACGTGTGTTCTTTGTGTCTCACCTTGGCTTCTTCGTTGGTGTGTGACTATGGCCAGGATCCCATTGTTTGTGGTGGATTTCACATCATGCGCATGTACGGCGTACTGTGCTGTGTGTCATACATAGACGAGTCATGTTGAGTGGGCATGTGTGATGGGTTTCTGGACCTTAGTTCCCCCACCACCCCTGGGATTGTCATGGGTGCATGTGCAATGTCACCAGTCCATGTGAGCTTCACTGCTGCACATTGGTGGAGATCAGGGTGTGTGGTGTTGAGTGTGCAAATGTGAGTTGTTGCACGGCTAGACCACTACCTCCATATTGGCCTTGGCTGGCAGGCCCTGCTGATTGATTGGAGCTTGTGTAGGTGTGATGGTAGTTTGTAGCTGAGGACACATGGCTGTGGTTCACAGTGTGATCAACATCTACCTTTGTCATCACAGTGGAATTGTCATGCAGGCTAGTGTCTGAACAATGTGGGGTCCCTGGGGGTAGTGCTGTGGTGGGTGTGTCTCTTGCTGTGTTATTTGCTGTTCCTACAAGCTTGTGTGACATATGTAATTTGGGCTCCCTCTCATCTAACAATGCCAGATTGCCCACATAGGGGAATCCAATCCATGAGTTACTTGTGTGTGGCACTGTATACACATCTGTGTAATTGGGATTCAGGCCTCCTCATGTGTTGTGTGGTTGCCTGGGGACACTGGCACACACCCCCATCACCTGTTGTGTTTGATATGCAGTGTGAGTCTGCCTGTTTGTGTTAGTGCATTTGCATCACTGCATTGGCATTTCTGTAGTGTGCCATTGGCTGTATGTTGTTTAGTGATTTTCCCCTGCTCTCCCTGGGACTCCTGGGTCATCAATCAGCACAATGATCATGGTTTGTATGTCCCATTGCTGCCATGGTATGGTATTTGTTCACCTGACATCGACAGTCTCCACAGGTTATATACATTTGTGTGTCCATAGGTGCAGATATGTGGGTCAGCATCATGATGGTCACTTCTGTCATTGTGTAATTGGCTGATTGTTGGCAATGTGGTCCCCCATGTGTGATGTTTGTATGCACATGGCCAAAACGATGTTTCTGTGTCACTGCACTGTTAGCCTCGCCCAATCTATGTTGAAATGGGACACAAGCACTACTATGCCACAGATGTTTTAGTTGTTGTGTGACCAGGATTCATCCATACAGTTTGTCTTTGGCAGCTTTTACCATGCCTACACTTACCTTATGATCACCGTGGTGATGGTGCTTTGGGCCCCATTGCCACACTGATCAAAAGGTGCATCAGCCTTGGACCCCACACTTCCCTTTTGGTGACTGTGGTGATAAGCCCCATTGCCACACTGATCAAAAGGTGCATCAGCCTTGGACCCCACACTTACCTTTTGGTGACTGTGGTGATGGTGCTTTAGGCCCCATTGCCACACTGATCAAAAGGTGCATCAGCCTTGGACCCCACACTTACATTTTGGTGACTGTGGTGATGGGGCTTTGGGCCCCATTGCCACACTGATCAAAAGGTGCATCAGCCATGGACCCCACACTTACCTTTTGGTGACTGTGGTGATGGTGCTTTGGGCCCCATTGCCACACTGATCAAAAGGTGCATCAGCCTTGGACCCCACACTTACATTTTGGTGACTGTGGTGATGGTGCTTTAGGCCCCATTGCCACACTGATCAAAGGGTGCATCAGCCTTGGACCCCACACTTACATTTTGGTGACTGTGGTGATGGGGCTTTGGGCCCCATTGCCACACTGATCAAAAGGTGCATCAGCCATGGACCCCACACTCACCTTTTGGTGACTGTGGTGATGGTGCTTTAGGCCCCATTGCCACAATGATCAAAAGGTGCATCAGCCTTGGACCCCACACTTACATTTTGGTGACTGTGGTGATGGGGCTTTGGGCCCCATTGCCACACTGATCAAAAGGTGCATCAGCCATGGACCCCACACTTACCTTTTGGTGACTGTGGTGATGGTGCTTTAGGCCCCATTGCCACACTGATCAAAAGGTGCATCAGCCTTGGACCCCACACTTCCCTTTTGGTGACTGTGGTGATGGGGCTTTGGGCCCCATTGCCACACTGATCAAAAGGTGCATCAGCCTTGGACCCCACACTTACCTTTTGGTGACTGTGGTGATGGTGCTTTAGGCCCCATTGCCACACTGATCAAAAGGTGCATCAGCCTTGGACCCAACACTTCCCTTTTGGTGACTGTGGTGATGGGGCTTTGGGCCCCATTGCCACACTGATCAAAAGGTGCATCAGCCATGGACCCCACACTTACCTTTTGGTGACTGTGGTGATGGGGCTTTGGGCCCCATTGCCACAGTGGCCATGGTCGGCTTGTATTGTGGAGGCCACACACTTTTATGTGTCACACATGTGATAGTGGGTCACATTGTATGTTCATTGTCATGTTTTGTGTTGTTGGCATTTGACATGGACTACACACGCTTGTCATGTTGTTTGGGTGGATGTAATTTTCTGTGATTCCTCATGTGGGAGTATGCTGGTTGTGTCATGCATTACCCGTCCTATGAGTAGGGGTGGTGGTAGTGGCAGGCATCCAGCCCCCCAAGAGTGGGGATGGTAGTAGTGATAGGCATCCAGCACCCCATGAGTGGGGATGATAGTAGTGGCAGGCATCCAGCCCCCCATGGGTGGGGATGGTAGTAGTGATAGGCATCCAGCCCCCATGAGTGGGGATGGTAGTAGTGATAGGCATCCAGCCCCCCATGAGTGGGGATGGTAGTAGTGATAGGCATCCAGCCCCCATGAGTGGGGATGGTAGTAGTGATAGGCATCCAGCCCCCCATGAGTGAGGATGGTAGTAGTGATAGGCATCCAGGCCCCCATGTGTGGGGATGGTAGTAGTGATAGGCATCCAGCCCCCCATGAGTGGGGATGGTAGTAGTGATAGGCATCCAGCCCCCCATGAGTGGGGATGGTAGTAGTGATAGGCATCCAGCCCCCCATGAGTGAGGATGGTAGTAGTGATAGGCATCCAGGCCCCCATGAGTGGGGATGGTAGTAGTGATAGGCATCCAGCCCCCCATGAGTGGGGATGGTAGTAGTGATAGGCATCCAGCCCCCCATGAGTGGGGATGGTAGTAGTGATAGGCATCCAGCCCCCCATGAGTGAGGATGGTAGTAGTGATAGGCATCCAGGCCCCCATGAGTGGGGATGGTAGTAGTGATAGGCATCCAGCCCCCCATGTGCGGGGATGGTAGTAGTGATAGGCATCCAGCCCCCCATGAGTGGGGATGGTAGTAGTGATGGGCATCCAGGCCCCCATGAGTAGGGGTAGTGGTGGTGGCAGGCATCCATCACACCAAGGGTGGGGATGGTAGTAGTGGCAGGCATCCAGCACCCCATGAGTGGGGATGGTAGTAGTGATAGGCATCCAGCCCCCCATGAGTGGGGATGGTAGTAGTGATGGGCATCCAGGCCCCCATGAGTAGGGGTAGTGGTGGTGGCAGGCATCCATCACACCAAGGGTGGGGATGGTAGTAGTGGCAGGCATCCAGCACCCCATGAGTGGGGATGGTAGTAGTGATAGGCATCCAGCCCCCCATGAGTGGGGATGGTAGTAGTGATAGGCATCCAGCCCCCCATGAGTGGGGATGGTAGTAGTGATAGGCATTCAGCCCCCCATGAGTGAGGATGGTAGTAGTGATAGGCATCCAGTCCCCATGAGTGGGGATGGTAGTAGTGATAGGCATCCAGGCCCCCCTGAGTAGGGGTGGTGGTGGTGGCAGGCATCCAGGCCCCTATGGGTGTGTATGGCATTGGTGATGCCCATCCCACCCCTATGATTGTGCTGTTGCTAGTGTACGTCATTTGTGCATCCCTATGTGTGTGTGACATATTTCGGGTACGTGTCGTTTGTTTGTGTTGTGGGTGTTTGACTTACCGTCTGCGCCGTACGCGTCCGAACCGGTCCCGGTAATAGATGTAGACTATAGGTAGGACCTGCACGATGGGATTCATGGTTGGGTCGTCTCGTTCGGGTTTCGCGTGTCTTCGACTCGTACTCGTCGCTGGCTTGTTCGTCTCGTAGCCGTGGATCTTCTTGTGGCGCGAATCGGAGCTTATGTGCGGCTCTCCCGGATGCTGAAACGTGCCGGACGTAGCGACGGGTTCGGCGCGTACGGAGCGCGCATCGTACTAGTCCGGCCGGAAGGTGCTGTGTATTTGCTTCCGTGCGGCTTGAATCGGTGTTTGCGGATCCGGCTGGGGCGGGGAACAGGAGCTGGATTGGGTAAGTACGGCTCGCTCGGAATCTGGGCTGTTGTGCGCATCGTACTTGTTCGTTCGGTGGGGTATTCGAATCGGTCGGAAAACACGCGTTCGGCTTGGTTTTTTTCCGGACGAATAGTGTTAGGTGTGCTTCCGGACGACATCGGAATCGGCCCCTAAATGGTAATAAGACAGAAATACTGATAGTAGGGAACACGCCGTCCATTTGGTCCTTGGCCTGGTGGCCAACAATCTTAGGCCCAGTTCCCACCCCTAAGACTGAGGTGAAAAACTTGGGAGTCTGGATAGACTCCACCCTCTCCTTTGAGACCCATATCAAGAGAGTTGCAGGCAGGTGCTTCGGAATCCTGAAGACTCTAAGGAAAACTCTGGACATTCTCGCTATGTCGGCTAGAAAAACCCTGACCCACGCTCTTGTTACAGCAAGACTAGATTACGGAAATGTGCTGTATCTGGGTGCAACCAAAAAGGGACTCCATAAGTTGCAGTGCATCCAGAATGCAGCAGCTCGCTTGGTTTTGAATCTGCCGAGAAGGGCATCCTCAAAGAAAGCACGGGACTCACTTCATTGGCTGCCCATCCAGAAACGGATCACATTCAAGGCACTATGTTTCTCCCACCGTACCTTGCAGGGTAAAGGCCCAAAATACCTGCGGGATCTTATGACCCCCTACAACCCAGAACAGCATCTTAGATCCACCAGGACCCACCTGGTGAAAGTCCCAAGGATAAAGAAAGCACGAATGGGTGCGCGCTCTTTTGGCTACCTGGCAGCAAAAAGCTGGAACGTCCCACCCCTGTTCCTCCATGAGGAACCATCAGAGAGCCTCTTCCGCAAAAAATTAAAAACATGGCTCTTTAAACTATAAGTAGTCTTTAGCTCCTCTTGTTCTCAGATGTGCTGATTTCCGGAGTTGCCAGATAGTGCGAATAGCGCGGGGGCACACCAGTGGGTGTAACCAGGCGCTCTATAAATGCATAAATAAATAAATAAATGCAGAAATACATTAAAATACCTGTCAGGTTTCAAAGCCATTAATGTGCCAAATCAAAGCAAGCAATATTGTTTTCGCTAACAGTCACAGACATAGTCTAAAGGTCTGATTACGAGTTTGGCAATCCGACTGCCTGAGAACCGTGTCCTGTTCTTCTATGACACTGCTGTGCTGGCGATCAACCGCCTGCCCCATAACTAGTTATGCTGTCTGAAACACTGACTGGGGCCATGGCGTTCTACCTGGCAGGACCGCAGCAGTCTGCAATGTCTGCAGTGCGTCCACCGATGCCACCACGGTCTACCTGTCAAGCATATTACGACTACAAAGTAGTACTTGCTGACTCCCGGCGGTGGTCAAGAAATCCCAGTTACCCAACGGCAGTTGACCATCGCAGTACATGTCAAAATAAACAAAACAACAACGACCATTGGATGGATTGAAAAACAACACACCTGATGTGCTTTGGCATGTGGACATGCCTGCAAATCACACTATAAAACACTCCCCATCCCTGACCAGCATCCTTTGCTTCCAAACTGCAACTCACAAGGCAAGCACCAGCGGTTTCTGCATTTTAAGATAAGGAACTCCTATTTTCATCTTTCCATTTAGTACTCTACACCACCTGTAATATTTTGGTTGCACCTTTTTACCTCTATCACTTGATTGCTTTTCATTCATACAGTCACTCACGTTTTATTTTTTCACCATGCCTGAGGAAAAAACAAGCTTCACTGAGCAAGAGTTGACAGTCATGGTGGATGAAATCATTAGATTAGAGCCACACATTTTTTGCGCCAAAATCCAGCAGACTCCTCTCAGTAGGAAAACTGAAATGTGGGACAGGATAGTCAGTAGAGCAAATGGTGTTGGTAACACATTAGAAAGAGGTGCAACAACCTCAGGCTGAGGGTACGTACCAAGTACAACAGCCACCACCTGGAGGTTCATAGGACTGGTGTTGGCCCTCCCAGTGCACCATTACAACTCTTACCCTGGGAGGAGAAGGACTTGGCTATTCTGCATACTGAGGGCTTGAAAGGAATAGAGGGGGTCGGGGCTCTGGTAAGTTATACTTCAATAATTGCCACAATATCGCAATGCCCTGTTTTCTCTCAACTTTGCTTTTGCTATTGTGTTCTCTATCTACTTTCCTATCATGCAATACTCAAAGTATTTGAGATGTTGGTTTGTCTGTGGCAATGTGTATTGCTGCATTTAAAAGCACACGCATCCAACTCCATGACATGCCACATGTTGCAATGTTGTCTGTAAGTCCATTACCATCAAAACATCAATCCAGGACCCATGATGTGTTAAAATGTAATTGTATGGTCCATCCCAAATGCATGTTGCCAACATGTATGGTACACTAACTGTTTGTCAAGTGTTGCTAAAGTGATATTGAAGTGACTAAAACTACCACAAGGCCCTATCATTGCAATTCTAACCAAGAAGCTAGACTGCTTTTGCCCCTTCTCTCTTGTCTGCCATGTTACAACTGATCTACACTGATCATGGACTGTGCAATGTACAGACAATGATCCACTCAGATATATGTCCGAATACTTTGCTTGATGGTGTCCTGGACCCATCAACTCAAACTATTGATGGCATGAGTGACACCATAACAGCGGTGTACCTGCAATATATGTCAGCTATGAAGGAAACTCAGCTCATTAGCAGTCCCAGGTGACCCCTTGACTCTGCACTCCTCACATGATGAACAATGCTAAATATACAACCAAGCTGGGTGTTTGCCTGTATTTGACACAACTAGGCCTTGCAATGGACAAATACACATGTTATGACTACATTCTGTTTGTAGCAGAGGTTTGGAGATGTTATGTCTATCCCTAAAGCTAACATTCCACATATTTACACATCTAATGAGCTGATGAAATCTACTACATCTATTGAATGTAAGCAAATGTCTAGTAACCAACTTGACTTCCACGAATAGATGACAATGCTAATCCCTATCTATTTGGTTCCATTCTAGGTTCCCATCTCCTGAAGAGGTGGACGTGGATGACGGTCCTGGCCCATCTGGTCAGCCTGGGCAAACACCAAAAGTGGGGCTCTCTATGCCTACTACAACACCTCCCACCACCGCTGCAACATCACAGCCAACCACTGACTGCCCAACCTGTGCACCAAGCACAGTCAGTCCCATCGTGTGCCCCCAGTCCTGGATTATGAGATGGCTAACACCACCCCAGTCATTGAGGAACCAGGACTCAGTGGAAGGGTGCAGTCTGTGCCAAGGGCACAGGGCCGTGGGGGTAATACACGTAACTGTGGTCCCACAGAGTGAGCCCAATGAGGCCACAGACACCCAGGCTGTCATCACCCGAGTCCTGGGAGTCTACCACGACTCCCAAAGTGTCATGGACCAGGTATTGACTGAAATCCAGAAAATGAAGGAGCTGCAGAGAGACCCATACCAGGAGGTTGCTGCCATTCACACTGAGTTGGCTGGCATCCTCACCGAGGTGGCCAGCATCCGCACCGAGGTAGCCTCCCTGTGTGGTGTGCTTCAGGACATAAACACCACCCTCTGCAGGGCTTTTCCACCTGCATCTACCCCTTCCTGTGGTCCAAATACCTCCACACCATCAACATTTGCCACAGCCACAGGAAGGGAGGCCCTATCAGAGGACAAAACGCATGCCTTCGCCCCAGTCTCATCAATTCCAGATACCTCCTCTGGCAAACCAAGGGCAGTCCATGCAAAAACTCAGGAGCTCAGGATGGCAAGACAATCACCACTGCCAGTAAGAGACCAAGAACCTAATGTCCTCCTGTGTGTGCTACACATTCACTCTGTTTGGATTATTCCTGACCACTTTTCCATAGCTGATGGGACAAGTATGTTGAACTTTGGACTCCTGACCATTTGGACTCTACTACAATGGATTCATCCACTATTATTGAAGACTTCACTTTATGTTTGCACTGTTGAATTTTAACCTCATTTCTTGATCATATCCTTGTTCACTTTATTAAAAACACACAGCAACAAAGCATTGTCTCCGGTTGTAATTCTCACATTGAGCAATGTGATAGTATTACCATGTGACCCTTGTAGTGTCAATACTAGGGACTTCTGAAAGCATGGATATGTTGTCTGTAAACAATGTTCAACTCAGGCTTATTACCATATCACAACAACACATACATACAAGTGTCTGGGCTGAGAACATCTTTATTCCACTGTTCAAATCATATGCTGACATGATGTCAGATATATAGCAAATAAGACATGACTCTGTTATTCTGTGTCAGCCATCACATAATCACTTGCAGACTTAACATGGAAGGAGGGGATACATCTGGCAATATCCTACACAATAGACAGCAATACATTAGGTTTACATCATCAGCTGTAGCTCTATTGCCTACCTCACAAAATTAATCTCACAAATATACAAATAAACAGACACATGTCAGTACAACAGTTTCTGACCACAGGGTCCTTTCAATCCAGTGTTGCTTGCATCTGGTGGAATGTCAGAAACAAATGTCAGTGATGTGCTACAAGCACTTTGGCCTACAATGAGGAGGCACATCAACAGCTACATCCAGTTCATAGACAATAAGGATTCAGCCAATGTGAAGGCAGGATAGCATGAATTGAGCACAAAACAACATTGTGTTGGCTCACATGATGGCACGTATATTGCATTAGGACCAACGCACCATAAGGAACAAGTCCAATGGAAGCCAGGTAACTTCCATTCTATCACTGTGCAAGCTGTCTTGGTACTCACTTTGTACACCCAAACTCTGTGACATACATTTCCAGGGCCAATCCATGTCCACTTCGCATGTCTGAACAGCATCATATGCCTGCTAATGTCACAACTCTCAAATGTCCAAATGAAGATGACATGGTGAAGGTACCTAAAACAGACCAACACACAGAGATTAGCTAAGACAACATACACATAACACACAACACATTGTCATCTTCTAGAGAACACAGTCCAAAGCAACATTTACAGCTGAACAAAGCTACACTTACATTACAAACACCTTTTCCCAGATATTTCCAGGCCCATATATTCCTAGTATGTAGCATTAACATCCTCCTCACAACATCACTACAAGAGTTGCGATAATAGTCAAAGTCATCACATCTCTCACCTTACTTACACTCAGGAGAAGTAGTTCTGGATGAGATCCTGACACAAGTCAGCTCCTTTCTCTTCACCACCAACATCATCTACATTTGGATTTTCAGGGTCTCCACTCGGTGGGTCTTCATGGTCTGCATCCTCTGCGATGTAAGGCATGTTCTGTCACAGGGCAAAGTTGTGGAGCATGCAGCAGGCCTCAGTGATCTTACACACCTTCCCGGGTGAGTAGAGGAATGCACCCCACCTCTTTTCCAGATATCAGAATCTGGCTTTCAGGAGCCCAAAAGCCCGCTCCACTGGCTGCCAGGTTCTTCCATGGGCTTCATTGAACCATACTTCCCCTGGTGTTGTAGGGTTCCTCAGCGGCGCCAACAACCATTACCGTTTGAGATATGCTGAGTCTCCTAAATGGAAGATAGACAGAAGGGCAACACTTATTTACATACTTACAGATCACACTACCTGACATTTTCCTCACAAAGTTACGACAGATTGCACTTACCTCCAAGCCAGGCCCTCTCCGGTAGTAGTTGTGGCATCAGCTGTGGTATGGTACTGTTCTGCAGTACAAATGCATTATGTGCAGATCCTGGGAACCAGGCACTGATGTTTGAGATATACAAATTCGCCAAGCAGATAATTTGCACATTGATAGAATGGGAGTGCTTCATGTTCCGGTAGACTTGCTTCCTGTCATGTGGTGGTCCTAAGGCAATATGGGTGCCATCAATTAATCCAATTACACGTGGGATGTGATCAAATCCATCCGCCTTCACAGTGGCAAAATCCTCACATCTTGGGAATTGGATGTAGCTGGTCACATGTCTCAAAAGTGCTGCTAGCACCTCTGTTAATACTAGACTGAACATAGGTTTTGTTATTCTACCTGAAATAGCCACATGAATTAAAAAAGAGCCTGTGGCCAAAAAAAGCAAAACTGACAAGAGTTTAACAAGTGGTGGGATTGATGTAGGATAACTGATGACATAAATCCAAGATAGTTTGTCGATTCAAACGAAACTTCTGGATTAAATGTCGCTCTTCTTTGGTGTGTAGGTCTGGAAATGGGTGGTACATTGGAGCCTGAGGTCTCCTCCCTCTCCCAGGTTACCTATGTGAGGAGTAACACAAAAATATATATTGATCACAGTGTGCCGAGTAACATATGTGAAGAGTAAGGCAAAAGTCACATGATTGAACATGAATGCTTCATGAAGCACTACACATTTTACATCATCAATGTCAAATCTCAAACATCCACCCGTTATCCCCAAGGTGGCATTCACAGGTCTGTTACAGAACTGTGCACATCATCAATTTAGAAAAGGTGAATTCCAGCTAAAGTGAGAGTAGCATAACTTCCCATGTAACATACCACCAATCGCGGTGTACAGTGCGCCACTCACATTTTATCTACGTGCACAGTAATGCACTACACAGATTAAGTTTTGGACTGAACATGACATGGGAATGGAGCATTTCAAATGTACACATGTTTGCCCCTATTGTAGTGGTTGTAATGCAGTTAACTTTCACCAGTACAGTGTTCCCAACCGCTAACATGGTGGATGCCTGACCTCGCTAATAGGACATGTTGAAAGTACATCGCTGGCGGTAGTCAAACGCGTGGTAGGCGGTCACTTGCACGGTGGCCACAGCTATAGGTTAGTGCTGGGGATAGTGGCGGACACTGCCCAATGCCTGTGTTCGCCAATGCTGATGACTGTGTATGTGGCATACATGCATGCGGTGTTTGGGAAAAAATCTTACTTCCCTCCTGACACTACTGCTATCAATACCTCCTCCATTTTAGCTGCTGTGTGCCACCTGTGGGAGCAATAATGGTATGCACCACAGGGGAGAGGGCCCCTCTCTTCACTCCAGAGGAGCTGGATGCCCTGGTAGACGAGGTCCTTCCCCTGTATGCCAAGTTCTGTGGCTCACCAGAGGAACAGGTAAGTTTCTCAAATACATATTGTACCCATTTCACTGCTTCCTTTCTATTTCCATAGGCTACAATGTGCCTTTGAGGGTCAGAGTGTGAGCAGTATGTTGATTGCATACATTTTGTGGCCCCTACATAGGGCACACATGTGATGAATTATGGGGCCCTTAACTTTGTAGAGAGAAGTCCACCTTTATGATGTGTGATACGGATGATTTCTACTTGTGTTACAGGTACATCTCTATGTAGGGATTGAGTTCATAGTAGCTACAATCAGTTCTTTAAATCACATCATGGTATATATGCATTGTTATTTGTAGGCTTTACACCATGAGCCATGTCTGTATGCTGTTGTTGGCACTTGCGGATGATGTTAGCCAAATGTCTCGTCCCACTGATCACTCAGCCGACATCAGACTTTGTAAAACAGTTGTCTGGGAGGTAGCTATACCTCACAAACCCATTTAGAGTGCCACACAACCGTATGTTCACATATGAAATGGGCAGAAGTTTCACTCTACTGCAGAGAGCACGGCCTGACTGTTGCAGGAGAACTGTTTCACAGAGTATTGTCCCTGTAGACCTGCTGATCAATGGATATTCCCAGAAATAGTTACCTGTACAACTACTAGCTCTGATAGCTGTTACAAGGATAACATGAGGCATGTTGACTGAGGTGATCCCCTGACCTGAAATGTCTTTCCATTGACTCACAGTGTCAATGTGTGTATCTCACTAATGACTGTGCCTTTACTCACATAGGTCTGTTGACACTTTTCTAATAGTGTTGCTTACAGTGTACAGGCATATTACACATCTGAGAAATTAACAGTGTAGATACTGGGTTACTTTTGAATAGATGAACAAATGTAAATAATCTTTTTGGCTACAGTATTCCCTATCACACAACAGATACAATGTTATGTTGGGTGTCATCCCAGTTACAGGGCCACATATGGGTGTCCAGTGATGGCAGGACAAACAACACAAACTCATTACGACTTACTAGGATATTTATATGAGTAGTCCACATGTCCACTCAGCCCCCAGAGAGGTAGCTCTGAGTGTCATACATTTCAGCTCTTACCTCGTGACCTTAGTCTTGAGATGTTGTGTATACTTTGCTACTTGCCTCCATGGACCATGTGCATCATTGCAATGGGCCTGGCAGTAAAGGTATTTGGACAGTCATGCACAGGTAATTTGCCCTTCAGAAAGTCCAAATGGTATGCTGTGTGTCATGGTACCTCACATCACAATCCATGTAGGATTGTCCTTGCCTACATGATGTTAGTGGGCTGGCTCAGTCAGTGGAGGTCATGGTTGAGGTTTAGTCATCACATAACCACAAAAGTGTGTATCCATGCTTTAGTTGTGATTAGCATGTGACATGGACACATGTATTTTGTTGACTCTTGATGAATGCTTGTGTTAGGTGTTAAAAAATGTGTATCAAACATATAGATATACTTATGGTTACAATCTGCTTCTACATCTATTGCATCCATGCAGGTCAGCGCCCATCAGATGAAGGCCATTTGGATAGCCATCGCCCGGAAGGTGCGGACCATGGGGGTCTACAACCAGCGTAGTTCCCACTGTCGAAAGAGGTGAGAGGCCCTGCGGTGCTGGACCCGGAAGATTGTGGAGGTCCAGCCGGGGAAGTCCTCCCAACCTGGAAGGGGCACCCGCCGGACGCTGACCACCCATGACGGCCTGCATGCTGGCAGTGGCCTACCCGGACCTTGATGGGTTGTAGAGGGCCTACAGCAGCAACAAGGGGGTGAGTCCTGGCCAGAGTCACACATGTCATATTTCCAACTTTGAGTGTTGCAGACAGGCATTTCACCATCTATTGGTGGTGGCCCATGTGCCACACACGAGATGAGTCATTTTCAGTGTAAGTGCGGTAGTAGGTGCATGCTGATGTGCTTTGCCTATTGTCTTTCTGACCTGGAAGACAGCAAAGTCCTGTCCACATCCAATTCGCTCCTTTTGAGCAGACACGTGGCTGAGTGACGTGAGTAATCGTCTCATGTTCTCAGTGAATCTGGGTGACAATTGTGCCATATAGGCAACTGATCTTGCTTGTGTGAGGAGTGATGTACCCTCACTACTGTCTCTCATGTGATGGTGGCCCTATTGCATGTGACATGACATTTAGTTTACTGTACATGCAGTGACTGTACAACAGTTCCCATAGGTAAGTACTGGTTATACAGTGAAAATGGAGTGCAGACATCACTAGTTCCATCAGCAATAGTGCCTACATGTAGGCCAGTGTGTATTTGCCAGTTGATGGTTCATCTGCAATAGTGTTTCAAAACACTCATTCACTAACTGGTGACATGCATGAGGAAGTGAGATGTAGAACTGTGGGGAACATATTTGAGTGGCTACTCTGGTCCTTACAAGGCAATCTGAGTATTCAATACCAAAGAGTGGTGTGATGTGCCTGCCCATTGGGACTCTAGTGATCCTGCATCTTCATGTCATAGATGTTCATCGACACCCTAAACCTTCAAAGGTGTATTGGCTTGTGGATTTACAATCTATGACTTGGCGTCATCACCTGTACCAAGCAGGATTGGGGATGTTCGTATGGCTATATGGAGTGTTGTGCTCTGTGAAATATCTCCCAAATGTTTGGACCTCAATGTTTACATGGAATTTTATCTTCAAAATGTGATACTTAGCTAAACTACATGTGTATTGCTGTAATTTGACTTTTCAGATAGTAGATATATGTAATTTGAAGAGCAAGGTGTAATCAGTGTGCAATGAGCATTTGCATGTGACAAAATGTTTTCCACAACAGTAATTGATGGTATATTGGTCTTCAACTTAAGCTTCATGATATCATGATGTGTAACGAGTAATAATTAGATGTGTTTTAATCTGGGCCTTGTGTGAGCATTGTGTATATGTGTAACCACAAAACCCAGAATATATCTGGGGTGAGGGAACCAGAGGCACAGGGTACTGGGAGTCGGCAGCCTCCAACATAAATTGTTAAACACAACAGAGCCGTTCCCAGTGGGGTGACCTAAGTGCTAATGTTTCTTAGTTTGTGAGTGCAGGCATCTCACAAAAAGGGAAGGACTGGTCTCACACACCACCTGGTGTCATGCTTCATCATAGACCAGTCCCCGCCCTCTAAAAACTCGGTTTGATAGAGGGCGGGCATGCACCTGACGACAGGGATGCACTTCTAAACTAAGTGGGGGCCCTTACAGAAAAAAGTGAGTTTAAAAAGCCATTATAGATGTCAAATTAATTTTAATGTTGCTGGCATCTATACGGTAATTAAAAATAAGGTGATCGGTGTGTCGGGGAAATTATTGTCCCCCCACCGATATCAATGGGGTCAACATGTTTCTGCCAGATGGCCCAGAAGGGTCCGCGGCATTCATCAGGACCTAAGTGAAAAACCAGACCGTGGTGAGAGGGTTTCCACTGTATGGGGTGACAAAGATCACACTCCACTGTAATATGGCCTGTGTTTTAAAGCCTGAAAGAAATAACATAAAGATAAAAAAAAAAATTGTAACATAGCACAAAAGATGGAATGTGATAGGCTTTACAATCAGCCACATACACGAAACGCTATTTGTGGGTGGCTATAAGTGCAGCAATTTGTGTCAGTCATCTGTGCACTAAAGAATAAATGGAGAAGTTGTCTCCATACTGCTTACCCTAAAAATGGGACAGAATGCCCCATAGGAGGGTGAGGGCAGGAGACCCCTTTGGTCCAGCGCTAAAAAAGGAAATAATGAGGAGAAAAGAACATAAAACCAGAAGTTTACAAGGCGTTGGTAGATACTTAATAGAACTCAATTGAGGTTCCATAGTAGTTTCAGAATTAAAGTACCTGAAAAGGAAACAATAACTCATTCATTCACACATTCATACTCTTACTGATACGTGGTGCGATATCCGCTACTGCGCCTATGTGTGTGCTCCTCCTCTCCTCGATGAAGAATGAGTCGAGCGGCATCCAGCTATATATAGTGTGTCAGCGCTAGGTAATTGGGGCCAATCATGGTGTAATTAGGTCTAATTGGGTGCCGGAGTGTAAGATCCGGTGTCCGAAATGCCGCGCTGTAAAATGATCAGGAACGATGCCTGACCTGCCACGAATAAGCTTCCGGTAAAAAACTAGTTGCCTGGTGTCCGTGCCGTCGGACATGTAGCACCCGGAGAGGTGCCGGCGTCATTTCTATCATCAGGCAGAGGGGCGTGGATGCTCTGAAGTGTCTGAATGCAGCGCATGCGTGTCGGTGCAAAATTACGCGCCTGCGTCAATAAAGCAAAATGCGGTGTCAAGGAGCAAGGTGTCGCATATGGCATTGTTTGCAGGACGTATAACCACATTATAAGAATAGAGTGCAAAAAATGCTGTGGCATAATTAAAAGGACCCAAATATGATAGTAATTGCATGGTTAATACTCGGTCCAATGAGCCCAGTACAAGTTGCCGTCTAAATGCAGCGCATGCGTGTAGATGCAAAATTACGTGCATGCGTCTGTAAAAAGAAGAAATGTGGTGTCAAGGAGCGAGGTGTCGCGCATGGCAGTGTTGCAAGATGTAAAACCATATTATAAGAATAGAGTGCACAAGATACTGTGGCACAATCAAAAGGACCCAATAACGATGGTGTTTGCATGGTTTATACTTGGTCCATTGAGCCCAGTACGGGTCGCCGAGTGGCCTAAAAAGCGCAATTGTTGTAGATGGCACCAAGATAAAGGGAGTGGCAAAGTGTCGAAAAAGGCACACGCTTGTGGGGTAGTTCATAGTTACTTGAGGAGGGTGGGAATGCGCCTAACTCCAGGCCACTCAGGCATCGGGCCAGTCAGAGATGTATAATGCACAGGACTGTGTGTACAACATGTACATGCAGGTGGGGGTGGGTGCATGCTAGGTGCGTGCTAGGTGTTAATGACAGTAACGTAAAAGCATGTACTGGTTACAAAGCTAGTTGTAACCATGGAATCTCGTCTTTGAGCCCTTCTTTCCTTGTTCGAAGGCGGTATACCCACCTCTGCTCCCTGATATGTAATGGTCTAGTCAGATCTGTTTTTTGTTTTTTCATAACTTCCAAGATCACCCATTTGAGGTCTGTGTCCTTATGATTGTGTTCCAGGAAGTGTCTTGTGAGTTTGGTGTTAGTTTTCTTACATCGTATAGTACTGCGATGTTCATTGATGCGGGTCTTAATCTTACGAGTGGTCATGCCCACATATTTAAGGTTGCAGGGGCACATCAGGAGATACACCACATTCTCTGTGTTACAATTGCTGAAGTTGTTCAATTTCCAGGGGCGCGTGGTTCCAATGTCTTCTTCCTTTGTTGTCAAAGTAAAGGGACATGCAATACAATTCCCGCAGTATACACCTCCACCAAAGGGTGGGTACTTTACTGAAATACTCTGGACTTACAGCCAGACGTTTCTTGAATATAAAGATACATACGTTCAGTAATACACATACCTACCATTGTAAGGTGTGTGCTGTGTCCCATTATAAATATGGACACTGAACTAGCATTTAATGAGGAGAATTATGCGGAAATACTTAGAACACCATCCCTATTGGCAGAAACAGTGGTAGCGCAGACAGTCCAGAATACAGATGAATGGGAGGCGCTATCATCCAAAAAGAAGGAACAAATACGGACGGCTCTACATGGAGCTTTCATGACGGAGTACTTACGGAAGAACAGCGCACCAAAGGGCCTCATAGTTACAAATGAGCCCAGACTATTCCTTAATAATAAGGAATTTTGTACTAATTGGTCAAGGATAGCCTGGAAGTGCATCAAGGACTGGTTAGTTCTTATTATCAACACAGCCAGAGAACTGGCCGATGCACTCCTGGTAGAGATCCAACAAAGCGAGAGCAGACTGAAAACTATGGTACAGATAACAGTATTTAAAAAGAAACTGGAGGAAATTAATAAAGATCATTCCGAATACCAAGAATACCTCACCCAGTCTAAATTAACCAAACTTAAAAAAGATGTACAGAAATTCAGCAGGGAGACCATATACCCGTACACCACTGACGAGTATTATGAGAGACCGCCCCAACCACAATGAATTAGGAAACAACAACACTATAGGGCGACACCTCAAAATTGGACCTTCAGCTCTGGGGACGAGAGGAGCACGAGCGGAAGCAGCAGTGACGAGAGCAATGATAGCTACCAAGGGAGACGACAGGAAAACTACCATCACCAAATGATGCATCCGCCGATGCCTCAACTTGGATTTTGGCAGCAGCCTTTTTACCCGCCAGGATTCGGTTTTCCACAAGGCCCGCAGCCTTTTTTATACCGAGGCCGGGGCAGGGGAAAAGGAAGACAAAAAAGGCAGAACACGAGGATACAGTGGGAAGACCAAACTCCGGTCGCAATGGGAACAAGGAGCAGAGGGAGAGGGAACGGCCCATCGACAGGCAGAGAATGACGAATATCGTCAACCTTAGCGACTACACCCTTTCTGACGATGAAGAAACTGTACTCTCAAAGGGTTTAGGATTTGTCCCGACACCAATGAATGATCCATTTCTATTAAATACCGAACTGGCACAATTTTTCAGGAAGATCAAACTCCGCAATCATTTTGGTGAATCCAATGACGATCGGAGTGAGAAGACCGGCACAGGTCTTAGGAAAAAGTCCACTTTCGTGCCTCCCACCCAAACAATCCCCTGCCACATCTTAGCGTTTGAGCAGGTGGTACTTAAGGAGATAGAAGAAATCAATTTCAAACAAGAAAAGGGTTTTCAGAACCTCAACAATCGGGAACGATCAGCACTGGAGAAACTAAAAAACAACACAGAGCTAACAATAAAACCAGCGGACAAAGGGGGAGCAATTGTCCTGATGAATAAATCTATGTACCGGGAGGAGTGCAACCGCCTACTCTCGGATGTCGCCAGTTATGAAAAGTATTCAGATGACCCAACATGACGCCTCACCACTAAGATCAAGGGTATGGTGGATGAAGCACTGTGTAACGATTGGATTACAAAACAAGAGGCAGACTTCCTGGTGAATGAGTCCCCCAGAACACCGAGGTTCTATACCCTGCCTAAGATTCACAAAGAGAAGATACCACCACCAGGCCGACCGATTGTATCCGGGATCGGATCCATTCTCGAGCCTCTATCACAGTTTTGTGATTGGTTCCTTAAACCTATCGTCCAAAAATCACGATCTTACCTTCGAGACACAAAAGATGTACTTTGCCTCTTGAGAGACTTAGAAACCAACAACTCGGAAGACCTATTCATCACCATGGATATAGACGCATTGTACACGAGTATTCCCCAAATGCATACACTAGAAGTCGTCGAACACATTCTATTGAACACAGACTGGAACTTCCTCACACCACAACACTTCATCATGGAATGTGCTGAGGTAGCCTTAACTGAAAACTTTTTTGAGTTGGAGGAAGAGCTGTACCATCAGATCACTGGTACATCTATGGGCAGCACATTCGCCCCAAACTTGGCATGCCTTTACGTACATCAGTTTGAGGGAGACCACATTTTTCATGCAAGCAATCCCTTCACGGAAAATCTGAGGACATGGAAACGTTATATTGACGACGTCTTTATTGTCTGGCGCGGGGACGAGGAAACAGCCAAAACCTTCGTTGAATGGGTCAATACCAAAGATCAACATCTTAGATTTACACACTCCATTAGCAAGGATCATGCTATCTTCCTGGATCTGGACATCACGATGAATGCAGATGGCATTAGCACCAAGGTACACAACAAACCGACAGACAAGAATAGCCTATTGCTATATGAAAGCTATCACCCAAAGGCCCGGCGGAACAACTTACCGGTAGGCCAATTTCTCCAGGTACGCAGAAACTGCTCAGAGACGGAAAATTTTCATCAACAAGCAGAGGAACTTGAGGTAAAACTACTAGACCGGATTTACCCCCAAAAAATGATCAAAAGAGCAAAAAAGAGAGCAAGGAACAATAACCGTGACGCTCTATTGGAGGATAACGAGAAAGAAAAGCCAAACAGAATTGTATGTGTGACAACATATACACCAGTTTCCAACACTGTACAGAAAATTATAAGAAAGAATTGGCACATTCTACATGGCGCAGGAAAATGCTGGGAACCCCCACTGTTTGCTTTTAAACGAAGTAAGAATCTACGGGACGAGCTGGTACACGCTAAGGACCCGCCCGTAATGAGGGATGATCAAGTGACTCTCTGGAACACACAAAGGCCTACAGGACACTATGCCTGCGGGAATTGTGTTACATGTCCCTTTACTTTGACAACAAAGGAAGCAGACATTGGAACCACGCGCCCCTGGAAATTGAACAACTTCAGCAACTGTAACACGGAGAATGTGGTGTATCTCCTGATGTGCCCCTGCAACCTTAAATATGTGGGCATGACCACTCGTAAGATTAAGACCCGCATCAATGAACATCGCAGTACTATACGATGTAAGAAAACTAACACCAAACTCACAAGACACTTCCTGGAACACAATCATAAGGACACAGACCTCAAATGGGTGATCTTGGAAGTTATGAAAAAACAAAAAACAGATCTGACTAGACCATTACATATCAGGGAGCAGAGGTGGGTATACCGCCTTCGAACATAGAAAGAAGGGCTCAATGACGAGATTCCATGGTTACTGTCATTAGCACCTAGCACGCACCTAGCATGCACTCACCCCCACCTGCATGTACATGTTGTATACACAGTCCTGTGCATTATACATCTCTGACTGGCCCGATGCCTGAGTGGCCTGCAGTTAGGCGCGCTCCCACCCTCCTTAAGTAACTATGAACTACCCCACAAGCGTGTGCCTTTTTCGACACTTTGCCACTCCCTTTATCTTGGTGCCATCTACAACAATTGCGCTTTTTAGGCCACTCGGCGACCCGTACTGGGCTCAATGGACCAAGTATAAACCATGCAAACACCATCGTTATTGGGTCCTTTTGATTGTGCCACAGTAACTTGTGCACTCTATTCTTATAATATGGTTTTACATCTTGCAACACTGCCATGCGCGACACCTCGCTCCTTGACACCGCATTTCTTCTTTTTACAGACGCATGCGCGTAATTTTGCATCTTCACGCATGCGCTGCATTTAGACAGCAACTCGTACTGGGCTCATTGGTCCAAGTATTAACCATGCAATTACTATCATATTTGGGTCCTTTTAATTATGCCACAGCATTTTTTGCACTCTATTCTTATAATGTGGTTATACGTCCTGCAAACATTGCCATACGCGACACCTTGCTCCTTGACACCGCATTTTGCTTTATTGACGCATGCGCGTAATTTTGCACCGACACGCATGCGCTGCATTCAGACACTTCAGAGCATCCATGCCCCTCTGCCTGATGATAGAAATGACGCCGGCACCTCTCCGGGTGCTACATGTCCGACGGCACGGACACCAAGCAACTAGTTTTTTACCGGAAGCTTATTCGTGGCAGGTCAGGCATCGTTCCTGATCATTTTACAGCGCAGCTTTTGGGACACCGGATCTTACACTCCGACACCCAATTAGACCTAATTACACCATGATTGGCCCCAATTACCTAGCGCTGACACACTATATATAGCTGAATGCCGCTCGACTCATTCTTCATCGAGGAGAGGAGGAGCACACACATAGGCGCAGAAGCGGAGATCGCACCACGTATCAGTAAGAGTATGAATGTGTGAATGAATGAGTTATTGTTTCCTTTTCAGGTACTTTAATTCTGAAACTACTATGGAACCTCAATTGAGTTCTATTAAGTATCAACCAATGCCTTGTAAACTTCTGGTTTTATGTTCTTTTCTCCTCATTATTTCCTTTTTTAGCGCTGGACCAAAGGGGTCTCCTGCCCTCACCCTCCTATGGGGCATTCTGTCCCATTTTTAGGGTAAGCAGTATGGAGACAACTTCTCCATTTATTCTTTAGTGCACAGATGACTGACACAAATTGCTGCACTTATAGCCACCCACAAATAGCGTTTTGTGTATGTGGCTGATTGTAAATCCTATTACATTTCATCTTTTGTGCTATGTTACAAAATTGTTTTTTTATCTTTATGCTATTTCTTTCAGGCTTTAAAACACAGGCCATATTACAGTGGAGTGTGATCTTTGTCACCCCATACAGTGGAAACCCTCTCACCACGGTCTGGTAAGAGTGGAGCCCGTAGTTATTTTGCTTAGGTCCTGATGAATGCCGCGGACCCTTCTGGGCCATCTGGCAGAAACATGTTGACCCCATTGATATCGGTGGGGGGACAATAATTTCCCCGACACACCGATCACCTTATTTTTAATTACCGTATAGATGCCAGCAACATTAAAATTAATTTGACATCTATAATGGCTTTTTAAACTCACTTTTTTCTGTAAGGGCCCCCACTTAGTTTAGAAGTGCATCCCTGTCGTCAGGTGCATGCCCGCCCTCTATCAAACCGAGTTTTTAGAGGGCGAGGACTGGTCTATGATGAAGCATGACACCAGGTGGTGTGTGAGACCAGTCCTTCACTTTTTGTGAGATGCCTGCACTCACAAACTAAGAAACATTAGCACTTAGGTCACCCCACTGGGAACGGCTCTGTTGTTTTTAACAGCATTGTGTATATCTCACACTTGGATCCATCCTATTTAGTTACATCTTCTCACAATGGTATACAACAGGTGCCAAAATATGCAAGGTGATCAACTATCCTAGTATGGACATACCAATGGAGTGTAGAGAATTCCAGCAATGAATTTGTGCCTGTCTGAGGTAATGAAATGAGTGAAACAGTTTGCAGGTCATGTAGCATGCATGCATGTGCTCATGCTAAATTAGAAGCCTATGGAGTGAACCATGAAGGTGGTGTGATATGTGGACTTCTTCAATGTTTTCATTGGGTGTGTGATGGTCAGGTGTGGAAACGCGGTTGCTATAAACCCATGCTACATGACATTTCTAATGCCTCCAGGGCAAGCGGAGGAGAAGGGCAAGCACTGGTGGGGACACAGCTGGGCACGATGGTTCCTGACGTGAGTCATCAGACACAGAGGAACAACAGTGACCAGGAGACTGAGGAGTGTCCCAGAGGACATCAGCTCAAGTTCATCATCTTCTGAGTCATCTTACAGGAGAGACTCCTGAGTGGTGGCAGACCCAACTGGATCAGTTCCACCTTCATCCTTGTCTGCCACACCCAGTTCCATCGCCACCCTCCATGTTGCCCCCCCCCACAAGTTGGCTGTTCCTGCTCCCCTAAGAGGCGAGGGGTCTCCTTCGCTCCAGACACCTCAGTCCGTGTCCCTGTTACCCCTGCTACACTGAGTGAGGAGGCTATTGGCCTCTGAAGAGCATCTCTGTGGGTCAGACTGCAGTGCTAAATGCCATCCAGGAGCAAGGCAACAAGCTGACCCAGGTGGTTGCCTACTTAGAAGGGATACACACTGCTATATCTGCCCTAGAGAGATCTTTTCACCCTCCCTCACGGCAGCCCTCAACCCATCCCAACCTTCCTCCTGCACCTTCCCCATCAACATTCCCTATTATCCTTCCTATTCAAAGCACACGCACAACTACGCAGGCACAGGCACCAGAGACAAACAAAAGACATCTAAAACACTCAAACATGCATGTACACAGCAGACACTCACCCCTCTCACTAACCCTACCACCCCCACCACCCCAGCATACCCCAAGCACCACAGCAACACATACAACCCCTCCACAGACACACCCATACCCATACTCACACCCACAGACCCCTCTACAACACCCATATCCCCAGACACCACACCAACAGGCAGATACCCCTCCACAAAACCCATCTCCCCAGACACCACACCAACAGGTACAGACCCCCTCCACAACACCCATATCCCCAGACACTGCAGCAACAGGTGCAGACTCCTCTACAACACTCATATCCTCAGACACTGCACCAACAGGCACAGACTCCTCCGCAACACCCAGCACATCCACAACACTCCCACCCAAAAAACGCAAATGCTCAGTCACACTGTTGAGCATTTGCAACAGTCCCACACTTCCACTCCCTCTTACCCCAACCTGAACTTCAGCTCGAACACCCCGCCCATTTTCTCTGTTTTCCCACTATACCCCTGAAAAACAGCCTCCCCACCCCCTAACACCGGCACAAAAAAGAAAAAACCATCCAAAACAAAAACCCAAACCCAAGAAATTCCCTCCGAAGGACAAACCCACCCCTCCCTAAACCTCTGCCCCCCCCTTTCACAAGTACCATCTTTGAGGTGCTTGCTATTTCCAATGGATGCCCCTTTGTGAGGCTGTTCGCTAGCAGTGTCAGTAAGGACAGGTTTGGTGTCACAGCCTTGTGCTGGCAGTGGCATGAATAACAACATGGGCTGGCCATTGGGCTCTGTTTTTCATCCATGAAATAAAACCTTTCCTAGTTTTGAAGATATTGGTCCTGTCATTACTTTTCTAACTATTTGATGTTATTGTATAGTTAGTGATGTGTGAGTACAGTTGTGTTTGTTTGATCGCTGATTGCCGATCCAGTTGAAATGGTTAGTATGATGTACCGTTAGAGCCAGTGCTGGAGTCACACAGGACAAGGCAAAATGATGGATAGATGTCTATTTGGGATGACATCCAAATGGGGCAGAAATTGCACTGGGTGGCATGTTATGTGGAAAGTATTTCAGCTTGCCCTGGCCACTGTCAATATCATTTAGGTTTCACGTCTCTCTTTGATGTAGGTTGGATATGTGTTTGATGTGCTGAAGTTAGATATCTGTGCATCCACACATGGAGGGCATCAACTAGCCATTCCTTTGTGTAGTTATGCATGGACATGTATCCATTTTGCAGTGTGTACCTTACAGCTACTTCATCTAGATGTGTGCCATATGCTGTCAGTGCTGTGTTTGCTTTTAGAAGTTGCACTTACCTATTGTCTACACATGCATGTCACTTGGTTCTGCTATTGGCTGTTCCTGATATGCTTCATTTCCAAGGTCCATTGCACATGGAGTTTGGCAGACATGTGCAAAATATACTGTGCCCCAATGCCCCAGTCTTTCAATGTTCCCCCGATAGAGGCATAGCTATCTTGCAGAGAGTGTTTCCATTGTGCCCTTAGAATGTTTCTCACACATAGAGAGCAGAAAACAAAATGTCCGCCCGCTGATTTTCCTCCGCGGAGCCGAGGAATCATTTACATTTTGTCAGGCGGTTTCGGCCCGCATTTACAATTCGGCGGCATTAATAGGCCCCGCAAATGACAAGGACCCATGGGCCTGGTGAGCTTTTTAATTGCTTAATGCGACCATTTTTGTGTGTTTTATTTGCCGCTCCAATCCTGTCAGGATTATCACCGCCATTTTGGAGGTCTTTCAGCCTGCCTTCATAATTACAATGGCTTGTTTTTTGCCCATTAAATCTCCTTTTTTTTCTCTGCTAATTGGTATAGATGGCCACCATTGCAGTTTTTCCACCTTTTCTTCTCCTTTGAGAATTTCTTTTTCTCTTCCTCAAATTTACTGCTAATTTGGTTACATTTTCGGACACTTCCAATGCTGGTCTCATTTTGTTTCCTGACTCATTAATCATCGCACTGCTAAGTTGTCTCACCAAGTCAAAATATGGATACTGGACACTCCTCCAAAGCAATGGTTTCAAATGCTTCAGGCGCTCACAAGGAGTCTGGAGGTGGCCTCAAACAAAAGAGTTAAAAAAGATCCCTCTTCGCCTACAAAATCTCCTCTACCCTTGACTCTGAAGGATATTATTGACAAATTAAAAAATATGAAATCTTTCATGGTAGAGACAAATGCCACTTTACAACGGATTGAAGATAAATGGTCCGTTCTGGATTCAAGACTCACTGAGGTGGAACAACGGGTGAGTGATGCCCAAGATGTTGCGGTCAAGGTGTGCTACTTAACTAAGGAGGTCACACAGCTTAAAAGATGGGCTGAAGATTTGGAAAACCGTAATCGCCGCAACAACCTATGCATTTATGGTATGCCGGAGGGGTCAGAAGGTCAGGATATATTCAAGTTTCTCAAGTTGCACATCCCCAAAATTGTGGGGTTGAAATCTTCTGCAGATTTGAACATTTAGAGAGCTCACAGGATTGGTCCATCTTCTCCCACAGCTTCTAACAGACCTAGAGGTATTATTGCTTTGTTGCTACAATACTCTGAGCCTATGGAAGTCCTTATGATGGCCAAACAATGCAAGCAGATGCTCTGGTCGGGGCATAAAGTCTTCTTCAGTCAGGATGTGGCTAAGGTCAATTTTTGGACTTGAGATCAGTTTTGAGATCTATGAATGCACAGTATGAGCTTCTACATCCCTGTTTCTTCAAGGTCACCTACAAGGATAGGACAATCTCCTTTGAAGATCCTAAGGGCCTTAAGCAATTCATCCATGAACATAAAGGAGAAGATATGGAACTCAGTCAAACTTGATTTGAGTAACCTGTATTTCTGTTTTCTTATTGTCTGTCTTTTTGATGTTTTGTACAGGCTCTGTGTTTCAGTGGTTTGTTGGATCGTGTTGTGAAGGTTGTTGTCGTCTCCTCACTTCCAGTCTCCATGTTTTTCTTGTATGCCATATCGAGTGTTTCATCGCATGGTAGGTGGGTCTGGGATTCCTTGTTTATTTGGATATGTTATGTTCATTCCTATATCTTTTTTTTGTATCATGTAACCGTTCCTGACTTTATATGTTTATTTCTTCTCTCCTCATGGCTTCCCTTTGGGTTGGACAACTTGTCTTGCCCCCCGCTCCTATACCAATATTCTTCCATTCTTCATTCTATTGGATGATATGACTGAAGTCCTTTGGCTTTTTGTCATCTTTTTACTTTTCTATACACTAGGGAGCTCTTTTCCTCACTCCCCACTGTCCAATATTTCTTTTTTATCTTTATTTCATCTTTCTTTTTACATTCTCTGCTTTCTCTCTTTTACTATGTATCGTGGCTCTCTATTAGTTTATGCTCATCCCTTTGTATTACTGTTTACTCCATCAATTGATTGTACCATTATTTTACTTGGTATCTGGTTAATTGTTGCAATTATCTTTCATGTCTACCTAATATTTAGTCATTGTATACGCTACTCATGGCTCACTTACCTATTGTCTCCTGGAATATAAAGGTTGTTCGTAACCCTGTTAAAAAACAGAGGGTGTTAACTCACCTATCCAGGTTGAATTGCCAGATTGCTTTTTTACAGGAGTCACATCTTAAAGATACTGACATTGATGCGCAGGCAATGGGTAGGTTCTGTTTTTAGTTCTTCTGCTGTTAATAATAAGAATGGTGTTTTGATATTATTTCATAAATCTCTGCACATTCAAGTGATTAAGTAAACCAAAGATGACGCTAGGAGGTGGTTATTGTTGAATGTCAAAATTAATGACACTCTCTTCTCATCATGTAATGCTTATGGCCCTACAGGTGTGGATTTACAATTCTGGGAAAAATTCTCTACCATCCTATCCGATTGTTCTTCAGATAATCTTATAGCAGGGGAGATTGCAACCAATTAATAGACCCTTTTATGGATCAACGCTCTAAAGCAAGATACATCCCCAACAAAATGCAAAAATCCTTCAAGAGGGTTATTTCCTCCAGAGGTTCAATCGATGCCTGGCTAGCTGTTCACCCAGATGTGTTGAAGTTAACTTTTTTCTCCTGTGAATGCCTCACAATCGAGAATAGATTATTTGTTTGTCACTCAAAATGTTTTCCAATCGATCTAATGTTGAGATTAGCTCCATTTGATTTCTGATCATGCCCCTGTTATTTTAGACCTAGATTTTCCCAATAACAAATCTCGGCCTAACAGGTGGAGGTTTAAGAACATTTTACTGCAAGATAAACTGTTTACTGATGCATGTGTTGATTTTACTACAAATTTATTTGCTGTTAATCTTCCTGTTGATTCACAAATGAATTACATTTGGGATGCTTATAAAGTGACTGCTAGGGGTTTTATAATCGGCTATGTTGCAGTGAAGAAAAATAAATCACTTAAAGACTCTTCACAATTGCTTAAACAAATAAAAGTGTTGGAGCATGAATATTTATCTGAAAAAAAGGCAGACACCTTGTCCAAACTAATCCAGGCTAAATTGCAATACAACAAGCAATCTTGTATTGATCCTTGTGGTACTCTGCTTAAAATCAATGCAAAAGTGTTTGGTGGTCGTAATAATTCTGGGAAAATCTTGGCCAACTATTTGAAAATTAAAAAACTAAAATCGAAAATACAAGTGATTACAGATAAAGATGGATTGAATCGCACTAAAGACACAGAAATTCTAGACTGTTTCACACAATATTACACCAACTTATATTCAAGTCTTCTCCCACAACTGACCAATTAGATTCTATCTTTCAATCTATTCCCAAATCGACGGTCAACAAACCAGACCTCTCCATCTTAGATGCCGATTTAACTGAGTTGGAGCACAAGAATGCTGTTCTTCAACTTCCCAAAGACAAAGCACTCGGTCCCCGATGGTTTTTCTGTTCAATTTTACTCACATTTTGCACACCTCCTACTTCCAAAACTACTTCTTTTGATTTCTTATTTTGTCACTCAAAAATACACACAAGGAACTTTTTCACAGGCAATGCTTTGCTTGCTTCCTTAGAAGGATAAAGATTTGTCTAAGTGTGGGAATAATAGGCCCATTTCTCTTATTAACACGGATTGCAAAATTTTTGCAAAGGTCCTAGCGTTACGTATTAAACAGGTTATTCCAGAATTAATAGACATCCATCAATCAGGATTTGTGAAAGGTCGTCTTATTTCAGATAATTCTCGAACCTTCCTCAATATAATCCATATGGCCTCTAGGTCTGAAATACCTTATGCAGCCATAACTTTGGATGCTGAGAAGGCCTTTGATCATGTTAATTGGGATTTTATGTTTGGTGCATTAAAATGGCATGGTTTCAGTCCACATGTTCTTAGATATATTCATCTACTATATTCTCAGCCTTCAACTTCAATCTATGCTAATGGCATACAATCCTCATATTCTCCTTTTTTCCGAGGTACCAGACAGGGCTGCCCACTTTCCCCTCTCCTTTTTTTACTTTCTCTGGAACCTTTAGAGAAAATACGTAGATCATCGGCTTACTCTGGATTCAAATACCGCCATCTGGAAGTTAAATTCACCGCTTATGCAGATGATGTATTATTATATGTCTCTAACCCACTAAATATGCTTCCCGCTTTTTTCAATTATTAAACAATTGTTCCTTGGTATCCAGATATAAACTCAATATAGATAAGTCAGAGGTGCTGCCATTAAATAAATATTGTCTCCCTGATATGTTTAAGGACAGTGGCTTTACCTGGAAATCTAGACCCATCAAATGTTTAGGCATTCTATATTTTAATAACATTAAAGAAACCATTCAAATAAATTTAGAACAAGTAAAATTAAAAGTTTCCAATATGTCACTAGCCTGGTCCCCTCTTTTTTTATCTGGTGGGGGAGACTAGCTACGATTAAAATAATGATGTTACCGATAATTAATTTCAATTTGTCCATGTTTCCAGTCAAACTCCCTCTTACTTTTTTCAAGTCTGTTAATCGTTTACTTTTATCTTTTTATGGAACAAACGCAAATTGAGAATATCTCTTTCTTGGCTTCTACAGGCTAGGAACAATGGAGGGGTCAATTTTCTTGTCATTAGTAGATACCATCCGACTTTTTCTCTAAAGCAGATTTGGACCTCTCTTTCTGTTCCTTTGCTGGAAGAATGTACAGTCTGGATCCAACTGGAGCAAGCTCGTATTGCTCCTTTTTCACTTACAGAAACGGCATATGTATCCCAAGCTCCTAGGAATTTCCTTTCACCCCTACTTACACACTGTCTCTCGGTTGTCACACCTCTTCTCCTTAAATCTAATTCTCTACTAGAATTTTTTTTACAAACCCCGATATGGTACAACAAGCACATTAAATTAAACAATTGAGCACTTTATTGGAAGGAATGGATAGATAAAGGAATATTAGTATTTGGTCATATAATTTCCAATGATTCTGTGTTAGAATTTAGGGATATCCAACTTAAATACGATATTTCATCCTTTTATGCAGTTCAGTTTAACATTATTAGACCCACAATTCTGCAGCTTTATTCTCAATCTTCCTCTTCATCAAGTCTCCCATTGTCTCCCTTTCCCTCCATTGATTTTTTCTCAAAGGTGAAAGCTTCGAATACATACAAACTTTTATGTCTCCCGCCTAAGGGCCCGATTCCGATCTCGGTTGGAAAGCAAACCAAACGACTCGTGTCCGGAATGCTTTCCATACGACTCGTGTCAGGGGAGTCCGGCCGAACAAGTACGATGCGTTTGAATGCATCCGGATACGATTCGGTCGGACTTCCATTGACTTCAATGGGAGCCTGTGTACCGAACGTGTACACAGGCTCGCATTGAAGAAATGGGTGACTGGGGAAAATCGTGCACCCTGTGGTGGGCACCCCATGGTGCCTGCCACACTGTGCATGGTCTGAAAGGGGGGACCCACGGGTACCCTCCACAGGCACGATTCGGAGGGCCCCGGGTGAAGGGGGGCTTGCTATGGGCCCCCAAAGACCGATTCTGGCAGCCTGTTTGATCTGGGCACAACGACTCATAAAGGCTGTCCAAATCATTCATCGTACTTGCTTGCATGGAAAACCTACTCCATAGAGCTGTACGATTCGGCTCCGGAAGGCTCTATCTCTCCGTATGCCTTCCAGAAACGATTCGGTCAGCGCTAAGGGTTTCCAGGCATTGTACTTGGTGATTCAGAATTGGGAACGAGTCTGTCGAAAACAAGGGCTCCGGATCGGTTTAGGTAAAACCAATTACAATTTGGAGCCCTTCCAACCGAGATCGGAATCGGGCCCTAAGAGTAGACCCAAATCTAAAATTGAATTATGCTGGGAATTGGACAATCAAGAATTCTCTCAACACACTTGGGGAAAATATTTGGGCCAAGATACACTCTACTTTTCGCTCTGCTGCCACCACCGAAACACTATTCTATTTCTACAATAGACTATATTACACTCCCACTCATTTATATAAGTTTCATCTAATCAACGACACCATATGTTGGTCATGTACTCAAGAAAACTGTGACTTTTTGCATATGTTTTTTTAAGGTTCCCAAGTTCGGAGTTTTTGGTTGTTAATTTGGGATAAGCTTAATAACATTTTGTCTACGGATTATACATTTAACATCGTACATTTGTTTTTGAGTAGTGTGTCCCCTCTATGGCATTTCGCAAGGTAATCAGGAAGTTTATTGACTTGACAATAGCCCTGGCTTTACAAATTATCACATCCAATTGGAAAGACACTTCAAAATTCATCTTCATTGCCTCGTGGAACTTACTATGCCATCATCACAGGTTAGACAGAGCACTCGCTACCTCAATACCACTAATGATTAAACGAGATCTTTTCTGGCTTCCTCTAATGTCATATTTATCCAGAACCATTAGCCCTGCTAGACATGTGAGCACCTTTTAGGACTCTCATAGGTAGCCACTATCTCGCTTTTGGTTATTTTAGTTACAACAGATGATTGCTACCTATGTTATTTTAACCTTGTTCTAGATTTTTCTTCTTTTTCTTTCTTATTTCTTCTTCCTTTCTCTCTTCTCTCTCTTTTCTTCTTTCATCTTTTTTCTTCGTAAATTTTTTAGAAAATGCTACAGTTTTGTATTAATATTGTTCTTTCGACCCTAGGCATTATATTTTCTCTAATTATTTTTCTTAATTGTTAATCCCTTTTAGCAACAATATTTTCACTGCTTCATATATTATTTTTACATAATGCTTGAGCACATGTATATCAATTTACTATGTATTGTTCCACAATTTCATTCAATAAAGCATCTTTACCAAAAAAAAGAATGTTTCTCAGACTGATTCTATGTAATCCCATTGACTGACACTGCCTTTTCATGTGGGTGATGCTTGAGAGTTCAATACAAAGTTGCAGCAGAGAAAGTGTGTTTCACTTTAATGACGCATCGATAGAGATGTATCTTTGACATCAAAACAGAACCTTGGATGTGTGCAATGTGAGTGTGTCACATTTACTAAGGCATCTTGGTTAGAGTTGGAGTGTCAAGACCTCATGGTAGATGTAGTCACTTCAATGTCACTTTAGCAACACTTGACAAATGGTAACCTGCGTGATAAGTGAACTTCAGTAATGATATGGCAGACAAGTGAGAAGGGGCAAAAGGAGTATAGCATCAAGGGAGAAGTCACACCTCGTTTTAAAATTACTTGAGGAATTTTAGCATAGCTGGGACCTTGCCCTCTTTTTATTTTTGTTATATATTAATGGGTTTGATGAGTTTTTGCAAAAGATTAATGCAGACGCCCCAAAAGTCAGCCAACGGCCAACACCGGTACTCCTATAAGCAGATGACGCTGTCTTGATTTCTAGAACTGGCAATGGCCTCCAGCTCTTGATTGATGGTTTCACCACGTACATGGAGGACAAGGATAAGAAAATGAATTTAAAAAAACTTTTACCATGATGTGTGGGAAAGGGAGCAACAGAATGTTTTGCATATTATGTGTGAATTTTTCTAGCAATGGCCAATGGGGGACACATGTTGATGCAGCAAAACAGAAACCCTTCTTAGATTTGCATCAAAAAGTGGGAATAATCCCATTAGAGAGCTGTTAACCATATACAGAAATAAATGTATTTCTAGTGTCAATTACGGTGCCCCCTCGTGGGGTCTGACAAACTGTAAATTGTTGCAAACGCAGGAAAATCTTTTTTATGCATACTATTAGCTGTGCCTCGTTCAACCTCCTCTTATAGAGCTCATAAGGAATTAGCGGTCCCCTATTTAAAGGGCGGCTTGCAGATAAGTCCCATCACACTCTGGCATAATATATGGAGGTAAGAGGGCACTAAATTCACCCAAGAGATGATAGTAGACTGTCTTACTTTGGAATATAGAGCAAGAATACCATGGTTGGAAGTTGTAAAGAGCTTGCTAAAGGAGGTGGATGGGAAATTGAACATGGAGGATCCAGAGGTAGGATTACAATCTAGTAGGAAAGTTTCAAAAATGGTCTTGATTGGGAAAAGGGTAGCTGATAGGGTAAATAGAGAGAGTGTTAAACCAACTATGTCAATGTACTTCTCACGTCCCACACAACCAAGTGCCCAGTGCTATCTCACACTAGGATTAAACATTGAACAAAGATTTTATCTAACAAGTTTGCCAATAGGCACGCTGCACTTTTTGGTTGCTTTTCCCACGATGGGCTTTTTTTTCACAAAAGCTACCTAAATGTCCATGTGATGGTAAGTCCAACCAGTACACACTGCATTTTTTACTCTTTTGTAACTTTTATAGGGATCTGAGGAAACAAATATTGCGGCCATTAATTTTAAAAGGGAAGATTATTTAATATAAAGATGCTTTTAACTTTATCCGTAACCTTGATAATGTGAGTTTATGTTATTTAGTTTCTGTCTATGTTTCTTATGCCATCCAAAGAAGGAAACAGCTGTGATACCTGGACACTTTAAGATATGAAAATGAATTTCTAAGGATATTGTACGCTTAACAGTGCCAATATGCCAAGTATTTATTCCCTATCTTCTGCTTCAAATAATTTTTTTAACCTGTTGGCTATTGAGTTGGCACCTAGCTTTGTGTCTTGGTGTTTTGTGCTTGTTTATTGAACTTGTTCGTGTCATGAGACCATATTCTATGGATTTTAGTATGAAAGTTTTATCTGTGTGACTCTTTTATAGATGTTTTTACTCGAATAAAGATTTATTGGATTTGATTTGAGTGTAGCAGCTTAGTTATAGTTGCAGTGATAGGGCCACATTGTAGTTGTAGTCACTTCAATGTCACTTTAGCAACACTTGACAAATGGCAACCTGCATGATGATTGAACTTCAATAGCCACATAGCAGACAAGTGAGAAGGGGCAAAAGGAGTGTAGCATCTTGGTAGGATTTGTAGTGACATGGCCTCATGGTAGTTGTAATCACTTCAATGTCACTTTCCAAACACTTTAGAAATGGCAAGCTGCATGACTAGTGAAGATCAGTAATTACATGGGAGAGAATTGAGAAAGGGCAAAAGATGTGTGGCAGACATTTATAGGTGTGATATTGTTGAGGAGGTGCTGTTGGGGAAAACATAATAATGCACACACCACTATCACTGTAAATAATTTGCAAACACATGTTCATTTGTGTACAGTGTGCTTGTGCAGTAAGAATGTTTTGGCCTAGGAGGGCTTCCTACAGATGTATTTTTGATGACTGTATGAAACAATTCCAGGCAGGGTCCATGAATACGTGCAAATTACTTAGGGACCCAAACTCCCTTGCCCTGTCCCTGGCGGGGCATCGTTTTGCAGAGGAGTCTAAGGCAGCAGGTAGTTGTATGACTTACCGCCAATGTTGTCCGCAACGGACTGGGTATTGCATGTGGTCGAGCAGGTAGAGCAGCGGCAGAATGTGCCCGATGGGCTCCATGATGTTAGAAGATGAGTAGAGGTGAGTAGAGTTGAGTTTTGGTCTTATATCCCTCACTTTCTGCCGTCTCAGATGTGGTGGTTGGACTGCCATGCTCACGCCGGCTGTAAAGCAACTCATAATTGGGTGGGCGGTTTCACTGGCAGTCTGAGCCTCCCACAGCCTCAGAGGCCAGCTCCGCAGCAGCTGCGGTTGGAGTTGGTTGGCGGTGTCAGCGGTCTTTGCAAAGCCTATCCGCTCAACTAGTAATACAGCTCTTGGACCGCCGACCTTGTCGTGGTTGGACCGCCAGTACGGCGGTCTTCGGACCACCAAACTCGTAATAAGGCCCTCAATCTGTACACCATTCTACCCTCCAAGGAATATGCTGCTCTTAGAAAGAAAATTGTTTAAAAAAAAATTAGCAATCCCTTCAAAACTGAAAAAATGTATTGGTACTTCAAGAAACTTTTTCCAAAGAACATTAAAGTTCCAAAGCCCTGTACAAGAAGAATCCTATTTAAAAAAAATCCTAGGCAAGATCAAACGTCAATTTGATAGACTGATAATTTTATGGTCCATTGAATATCCTGTCGATTTAGTCCAAATAAATATTAATCATTTTCTAACTGTTTAGATCTTTTATTTACCATTTCTAAAAATTTCCCAAGGTTAGAAAACAATCTCACATTTTGGCATTTCATTATGTATGTCGTCAGTTCCTATTCTCACTGAATCTATAATTCGCCAAACACCAGAAGTAAAAGTCTTTTTCTTTCCACTTATAAATGCTTGCAAAATACCAACAACTTCAAAATACTTGGTCCAGTCTTAACTTCAGCATTCACCTCCTTGTATTACTAGATGTAATAAGTTTTAGGTCCAGTTACAATTCCCCTCTAAATTCTATACTCAACAAATGTGTGAGTTGGTTTCTTACTTCAAAATGCTCCAGGTCTTTTTTGATGGTGGAACCTTTGACAAAACATTTTATCCTCTTTTTTTCTGCATGATGTTGTTATTTCTCTGTTGTTTAAAAAGGATATTTTATTAGATGGTTCCAATATTTTATCCATATTTTGCTGCCAAGTTGCAGCATTTCTAGTTTGAAGGTGAAGTTTTATTTTGTTTATGTCTTAATGACTCCTTCTCTTAAATAAGGTTGCCAAACCAGTAGTTTGTTGATCTCTGATAATATTAATACCATATGTTTATCAGGCTGAGCTCTAGACTAAGGGGCCAATTACAATGTCGGTCGGAAAGCATCCGACTACTAGTTGGAAGCTTTCTGACCGTGGTAGGAGGCTTTCCGACGGACACGGTCTGTTTGCGGTCCGACCGCCCGATTACGATGTCAGCAGTCGGAATGTAAACTGGCCGATCATTCTGACTCGGTTCCGACCAGCTCTTGGAGTCTTCCTACCGGTCGGAACCGCACAGCAATGCCTGCTGGATGGCGTTTCTGCCGTTGGGATTACGATATTACGATGCTGCTTTCCCACAGCCTTTCGGTGCTGGGCTGTTTGACACAGAAAGGCTGTCGGAAAGTGACTTTAGGGGCCCCTAGCAGGGACCCCTTGCCTCCGTGTTCTACAGTTGGTGGTCGAGGAGGTGCCTAGGGTACACCCCTGTAAAACCCTGCACTGTGTGGCAGGCACCATGGGGTGCCAGTCACAGGATGCAGGGTTTTACACCCCCCTTCCACTTCTCTATAGAAGCCTGTATTACGGCTGGTTTAAAGCCATAACACAAGCTCCGTTGGAGAAAAGTGAGTATGCAACCTAACAGTGTTCCGTCACATTGTAATTAGGTGGTCAGAACCGCCAACCAAAGGTCGGTCGGTCCAGAGACCGAGGCGGTGTCGATCGGAGGCAACTCCGACTGACATCGTAATAAGCCCCTTAATGTGCTATTGACTGTGCCCATGGAGGGCCAAGCCATGTTTTCCAAATATTTGTTATATGGTGACGACTAATAACTTTCTCTTCCAAGATCTAACCACAATAAAGTAACAGATATACTATTTTCGAGCTGTCTGTTGCCAGTAAGACTTCCACCCACTTGTGGCCTAATGCAGCATGAATTGGTCTTAAGGCCACTGACACAAATTTCCTTCTCTGTTCCTGACTATCATATAACCCCTCACAGTCTTGAGTTGAAAACCATTCATTCACCACTTATGCTTTGTTCTACGTATTACATTTTTTTTTTAATTCACTTTTGTTGTAACAACATTCATTATTACATCGTTTTAAACTCAGTATTTTGCAAATCCGTTGAGTTGCCTTTGTAAACATACTGGTTTAAAGCAGTGCTTAATTTGTTAAAATATTAAGTGCCAGGGCTCTGACCAGGAGGCCACTGCAGCTTGCACCACCCATCACCCTTGTCATTGCTGCCAAAGCAACTACTAATCAGCTCTCTCGTATGTAAATGCGACAGTTCAGATTATTCCAGGTCCCCAAAGCTAAAGGAATCGCTGGGGAGGCAGGTTTTAGCAATTTTTTAATGTATATTGTTTTCCTAAACAACTGTTATACTGCTCATCTCTAAATTACATGAGCAGCACCACCATGTGGCAGACTGCCCTAAGTGTGGTGTTGACAATTAGGTGCTGGTGCCGAGCACCAGAAACCAATTAAGTGCCGGTGCTCAGCACCGGGAAGCACCAGCTCAAATTAAGCACTGGTTTAAAGATCAATTAAGACTGGTATTTGCATACAATATATGTGAGATTTTTCCATCCCCTAATATTGTTTGGAATGAGCGAGCCGGCTTTGAGGGTTAGCAGAGATTCGGCTGTAAATGTGAAGAAGAGAATAGGCGCAAGGGTACATCCCTTCCATAGACCATTCAGAGTACTGATTTCCCTGTTTAATGCCACATTACTACCTGGCTCTAACTGTGTCCAGGAATCTTTGTGCACTTGAGTTATAGGATTCAATAGGCTGGTGGAGGGCTTCTATTTTTCCAATTTTTTTCTTCAAGCGGGCTATGCTGATGGTTTCAAATGCTGCTGTTAAATCTATACAAGACACAAAAAGGTACTGTTTTTTTTAACAGCACATTCCTCAGCTAGTAGTTTTACTAGTCGATGCCCATCTATAGTTCAGTAGTCCTACCTAAAACTGAGTTACATCTTTGGAAGGATGTTCGCATTCACTACCCACTCTTCCAGGACTTTTATCAGATTTTTCACCTATACTTTAATTGGAATGACTAATAGAGTAAGCATCGTATAGTTATTTGTACGTTTTTGTGAGCCCTTTTTAAAAAGTGGGACTCTTTTACTGCCTTTCCAAGTGGTTGGATTTTATTTTTGATAATTACTGCCTCATACACTAGTTTTAGGTCCTGGACCCACAGGTTTGGCTTGAGGTTGAGTATATTAGCCAATAGATAATCTCGGGCCAGATTTACGAAGCATTTTACCAGTTGCAAACAGCCCATCGGTCCATTTGCAACCGGTAAAATGCTTTTTGGCATGTACCAACCCTATTTTGTGAGTCAGTAACCTATTACTGACTCGCAAAATAGGGTTTGCAAGTCGCACTGGCATGTAGGAATGTTTTGCGACTGGGAATGCAGTTGTAAAACATTTGCAGTTACCACCAACTACAAATTGGTGGTAAGTCATTCATAAATGGGAAGGGGTCCCTAAGGGAACCCTTACCCTTTGTGAATGGGGGTGCCAACATTTTTTCAGAGCAGACAGTGGCCCCATGGACCACTACCCACTGTGAAAAAATGAAAAGAAAACTTTACTTCTTTTTTTTTTTAAGGAAAACGGTCTGTATTACAAAAAGAAAACTCCTTTATTTAAAAATCAGTCACAGACATGCTGGTCTGCTGAGCCCAGCATGCCACCATCCTTCTGATTGTAGCCATTCCAAACGGGTTGCAAATTGCGACCTGCCTCATAAATATTGATGAGGCATTGGCAATCGCAAACAGTGCCTGAGACATTCTTGTACATAGCTGTTTGCGATTTCTTGATTGCGAATCGCAAAAATTCGCAATCAGGAAATCGCAAACGGAAGTCTATGTACATCTGGCCCCTGGTCCTTGGGCATGTGACCTTTTCAGGTTCTTTAACAATCATTCTTTTATTGTTAGGTTTAATACCCCTCAGGCTAAAATAGGGAAGCCTGTGTTTTTTACTTTAGATGTTGTGTCATAATTTATTATAGCTTCATTTGATTTCATCCTATAGAGATTGAAATATACTTGCTTCGCAGGTCATTCTTCTAATCTGTTTCCTATATTCTTTTCTATGTGGGTTCATTTGAATCAGGCATGCAACACCCATCGTTACCTCCGTCGTTTATCGTAGCCTGGGCAGTTCTTGAACTGTCCTGGGTTGGGGCTGGGCAGGGCCTGACGACTCAGACTTGGCTCATCCAAAGTACTTTGCAGGTCTTCAAAAGACCATTGATCAGTTCACATGTCTTTGTGTATTTTAATTGCCACCACCCCCTGCTGTCCCCACTCTTGTTATGGACTGTTGCTGCCAGAGTGGAAGAAAGGATGAAAGAATTTCATTTACAATACAAACGTGGCCATTTATTACATTAATATAAAGTGACCAGCCATTGGCCTGGTTTGCCTCTAAGCTCCAAAACAGGAACTGAGCCCTCTACGCTGTATATAATTCATCATTGAAAAATCTGCCAAAAACTCCCATTTCAAAAGGTTTATTTTTTTAACTTGGAAGAATTTCACTTATGTATACTAAAATGAATCTCTGCATTGACTGACATTTATCAGGATTCACAGTTTACAAACGTAAACTTTGAAACATTTATGCCTGCGATGACAATGCTATTAGCATGCCACAGGAATTATGTGATTCAAGCGTCTTCAGAATAATATTGGATTTGCTATATTTGCCACACAATCATTTGTCTGCTGCATAATCTGTAGATGTTGACAAAAAAAATTGTTTCTAGCTCAAATGGATCAAAATGTACTAAAAACATGGCGATACATGTACCTTCCCACTGGAAAGCCCTTCCCAAAGGTTGACTGGTCATATTTCAATTGGTTAATGCTGTATTCAAGTGTTAAATTGATTGGTATTAATGAGGTGAGATCTTTCAGAGAGACAGTGTTACCATTTGTAAAAATGATAAAATAATGAGGTAATACTATCACAAAAAGTGCCACATTATGCTGCATAATTTGCCTTTTCTTGACTCACAATTTAGTCAACACTGCTGCATAATTTGGTCCTCCTCTGCTGCATAATTCCAGTGGCCTTTGCTAGTAGTGAACCTAGAGCAAATTAGTTGTCATGTGAACCCCACTTAGATTTTTAGAATTTATGAAGCAACTTTAAAGTCTATTTAAACATATAAAAGTGATGTATTTGTAGATGACACATGCTAAATGAAGGTTTTATTTAAGGTACTCTTAAAAGGGACGATAGAAGACATGGAGGCACAGTGAAATAAGGTAATTGCCTAGGGTAAAACAGATTTTGTCTAGCATGTAAACTGTGTTAAAACCAGGTTTCCTGGTTTTACTGTGCACAATTTAGCCATTAGATAAAGGGGAAGTGGCTTTGTGACTGATATAAGGATGTGGGTGGCTGGATCCACAAGAAATCTTGGTCTGAAGTTCTAAAAGGACTTTTTCCAGAGGCAGAGTTCAACATCTGGGTCTGGCCTTCAATGATTCTTCCACCTCTTGAAAAGTAACTATCGGCATTTCAAAAGGCTGACATTTTGTTGCAGGATCACCTTCGATAACCATCATTCAAATTACACCTGAATCCTCACTTGCCAACTGCAAAGGACAAGGAAAATTACTTAGAGTGTCTAGGGATACATCATCCTGCATTTACACAGCTCACATTACACTCACACAGGTTCATGAGTCATCCTTCACTCACACAGGCTTACCTTTTACTCTACCCATCTGCTCACAAAAGCATGCTGGTCACAGAGTTCTTTCACAGGCACTGCACTCACCCTGTACTCACACCTCTCATCCTGCACATACACAGGCATTCCTTTCACCCTGCACACACACTGCTCACCCTGCACTTACACCACTCACCACTTTCAGACCACACTTGAGGCTGTAACGCAGTATACACTAAACTATTGAACACTTGTGAACACGCACACGTCTACAAATGCAGTCTTAGAATATCTTTCTTTCCCGCAGTACTAGATGCTTATTCAGTTCCATCCATGACTACGGGTGCAATGCAAGGGTATACTAAGACTGTGGGATGGTGCAGGAAAGGAGATTGAGCTGGGGGTGTGGGGGATGGTATGGGAGCCAAAATCAGTCTTATGCTGTGGGGATCAGCCAAGAGGGAGTGGTGAAAGCAGGCAAAGGCAGCAGGATGGGGAGTAGCATAACAGGCTAAGGATGAAGCACTGCAACTGTGGCTGTAATTTGGTGTGGGAGTTGACGGGTACTGCAGGCTAAGGGTGTGGTGCAGGTGGGAGAAGAATTTACAGCTCAAGAGGTACTCTTTGGCCCTGCACTGAGGCCCATTGGTCTTCATAACAGCCACTGTGAAGAAACATGGGGGATCACCAGTGGCCAGACATGCTGTTTTTGTTGCTTCTAAAGCCATGATGTAGACCAACATCTGGGTCCTGTTGGCATGCATAGCAATAGTATGTGCAGGGGCTGGTATTGGAGGGAACAACATGCTGAGGCTACAGCTGGTGTGTGATATGTCCGTGGAAGGGCCAGTGAAGTTGAATAGAGTGAAGTGAGGTTGTAGGTTGGTATAAGAGGAGAGACTAGGATGAGACTGTTGCGACGCAGGACCACAGACTAAGGCTGCAGCGAGCAGCACTTCTGGAGTGCAAGGAAGGTTATGCAAAGCAAACTATTGTTGTTTTGAATGTCTCTAATGGAAACAGGGGAAAAAAAGCAAATAGGCTCAGATGATGCTGCATTATCACGCTGGACCTAGCAACAAACTTGGATGGGGGAAATCCTTTGGTGGGAAGCTCTATTCACCAATAATTGTACCAGTTATACAGCTGTTGCCTCTTAGAGTAATACTCTTATCCAATACTATCACATCATTGTGGAGTGGTCTTCTTCTTGCACACTGCCACATTATTGTGTTTTAATGGGGTAGCCATGTTAGGTGAGGGAACACCACTCAGTAGTCAATTGAAATGCAACAAGCACTGCACTATTTTTGGTGACTATCCAAAAGTTGTGAAGTGGTTTTTAAAACAATATTAGTTTTATTCAAAAAGCCTTTGTTTTCATTCTTTTCCATCAATGCCTTTAGTGCCTCTTGCATCATTCCTATGTGAGCCCATTGTGCCCTTGACTTCCATTGAAAAATGAGAATTAAGTGAAGGACACTGACCATATAGACTTAGGTGAGATACAGTGTATAGGTGGTCACTCTGAACACATATCCTTTTCTGGCAGAGGGCATCTAAGTTTGGGGGCATGGGGCAAGCAGGGGCTATTGGGCCTCCACCGTGGGGGCAGGGGTTGTTTATCTTGGATGTCCCAGAGTCTGTACTATTTTGGCTTCATAAACTGGGCCAAGCACAACCTCTTCAGCATTTGACTCTCAGTGCTAGCACTTTGGAGCATTCACACACTTCTCAGGTAGGTATGGAAACTGGTATGAAAACTCAGAACTCAGATCACCCAGCAGAGCAATATCAGTTTTTCCAACCCAGTACCTTATTTGGATATGAAATGTACTTTAATAGACACTTAAAACAGTATACTGCCACAGGTACAAGAATATGCACTGCCACTTAGGCTACTGCACCTTGGAATACTATCTTTACTGTCTTCCTCTTCTCTCTTTCGCATGAGTCCATCCTCTTGTGAGTCTAGACAGCTCCCCGTTAGGTTCATTTTGTGAGACATTAATCAAAGCTCAGGTGCAGGTACCCCAGTTCAATTATGGATGTGCTCAGTTCAGTGTAATCTCCTAGATGCAACCTCACCACAATGCAAGTCTCTATGCATTTCAGCATCTCGTGTCTCCGATCTTGCCCGCTTCGAGGATGAGATGGCATGGTTGCAGGAGTGACCCTCAATCTGCATAGGCTGCAGCAGGTTGGGGCTGCCATAGCTGCAGCTGTGAGTCCTTCTGTGAATGCAGGTAATGGAAGTCAGTGAGGGCTCATGGCAGGTATCAGACCTGCTTCTGGGTCACTGCCCAGCAGATGGGCCACCACTTACATTTTTGTTACAACAGCATGCTAGCAGCCTTGGGATGCACTTTATAAATAATGCAGTGGTGACCGTCATGTGCACAAGTATTTACTATGCCTGGGTGTAAAACTGCACTCTGCTCGTGGAGTTTGCAGAGTTGCCAATAAACTCCGCAATGGAGCAGAGTTTTTTTCGTGTTGGCGTGACCAAAATGCGTCTTCGCGTGCACGGGGGCGACTTACCAGGGGCCCGTTATCACCGACAGGATTTCTGAGCCTTTCGCGAGCACCACGAGATTTGCTAGGTGGCCACATGGTCCAGCGAGAGTTTGCGGTTGCCAACACATCATTCACTCGCGCCAGCAGAGTTCCGGTGGGGGTTTTGTGATGGACGCGATCCTGAACGTAGAGGATCTATCGCAACTGCAATCTGGAGAAGGTTCTCTCCCAGAGCAGCATCATTCTTAAAATGATGATTTGGAGTCAAAAACTCCTCAAATTGACATTTGGTTATAGTGTTTTTGTGCAAGGAGTCCTTTTTCTTTTTTTACTTTTTTTTCAAGGGGAACAAAGTGCCCCCGAGTCTCCAACTTCCTGTTCCTGTCCAGCAGGCTCCTCCCAGTGCTTTGTCCATCTCCTGGTCACTTTTTATTTGGATTTGGAGCTGGAAGGATCACTCTTTGTGTCTGCTGCATAATATACCATTGGATTTGAGGACTTTGAATTTGAGATTTCACAAGTAAGGGCCCGATTCTGATCTCGCTTGAAAAGCCCTACGGCCGACTCGGTCCCGTAGAGCTTTCCGACCGACTCGTGCTCCTGGGCTCCGAACGCCCGATTATGTTGCAAGTACGCGCTGACGGAATCGGGTCGCTCGGAGCCCCATTGAAGTCAATGGGAGCCTGATGTACGTTGCGTACATAGGCTTCCATTGCGAAAAAAGTATGTCGCAGAAAAGGGCGCCCCCTGTCGTGGGGATGCGTGGGTGCCCCCCGCACCGTACATGCATGTGTAGGGGGGAGAAGGGTCCCCCCTGTGACCGAGTCGTAGGGCTACGGGTTAAGGGGGCCTGCTATGGCCCCCCGAAGTCCGCTTCCCGGAGCTTTTTCGTGACAGAGGTTCTGAGTCGATCCGGCTGCTCGACGCGCGCATCGTACTTGGTCGTCCGGAAATCGGACCCATTGCGCGGTGCGCGTCGGTGAAGTCGGAGTCGTTCGGACGGCATCGCTGACGTGTACAAGTTGGTCAGAGCACGAGGCTATCCTCGCATCGTACTTGCTCGCTCGTAAAGCGGTAGGAGTCATCCGGAAATCGCGCGTACGGGACAGAGTTGCTCCTGATGGATGCTGTCAGGAGCCCCTCTGACCGACATCGGAATCAGGCCCTAAGTTGGAAAACTGGTATGTTTGTTTGATTGAGGCCATGCACCCACATTTATTTGTACTTTTCATTGATTTTTTAAATTTATTGTGTTGGGTGGCCTTTAGTTTCAGTAGGGGCCTAGTTGTTTCTTTCTAAGTAATTTTTCTTCTTTTATAAAGGAAGCATGTTACACAGTTCACTACATTTTCTCCATGTTTTGAAATCAATTTGCAATATTGTTTTAATTCACTATGTAGCCCAGTAGTATGCCAATAGGCCTTTCAGCCAGTAGGCCCAGAGCTACTCATGGGTGCATGAAACAACTGTTTCTGTGGTGTCTGTTGAATTTAATATCATTTAGGCCATTGATGGCATTGGATTAAAATATAAAATGTGTTTTTTTTGTGGTATTTCACTTTATTTTCATGTGTGTTAATGCCTTTGTTGGATGTGTGTGGTTGTAACTTGCAAACCTTTTTAGCCCTGTGGATTTTCGTTTTTGGCCTTGTTGCATTAAAGATGTGTTATTTAGCATGCCTCCTTTGTCTGGTCACTGTGTGAGTGTGTTTGCATTGCAATAGTAGGCCAGCAATGCATTTGCCTTGGTTCCCCATGTAGCGGGGCCATTTTGTAAAGTCTGTGCCATCAGGCCTGCTTGTGTTCATTGTTTTCCAGGCCTCCTGCTTGTTGTTGTTGTTGTACCATGTGGCTGGCGGCCATTTTGTGAAGACAGTCAGTGTGCTTTTGCCATAGGCCTGCATGTCTTCTCTTTGTTCTCAAATGCCATGATGATGATACCATGTGGCACTGGATGGCAGCCATTTTGTGCGTTCCGCCAGTGTGCCATTTTGCCATATGCTTGCATGGATGGTTGATCAGTGAGATAAACTTCAGCTAATAAATTCTCAATGAGACGCTTGTGGGTAAATTTCATTTTTGACTTATTTATAATTATTATTTTTTTGTTTGTTTTTGTTCATTTGAATTTCTTTTATTCATTTAAAGTTTTTAATTGGTCCAATTTGTTTAATCTTTTTTATATTTTCATTTTTTTTCTTTATTTCTTCCAAGTTTAAAAAAAATGTTTTTTAATTTTTAATATTTTATTCAAATTATTTTTTCCAGTTTCATAAGTAACATGATTTGGCATCAATGAGCCATTAACCTCATATCTGCTATATGACGTGCACAACAGTATAGGGATTGTTCCATTGCCATATGACAGCTGCAGCTCCCTGAGTGCCGCATACCACGTGATGCATTGCACAATGCACATAAAGCAAACTGTTACATTTGTATTTTGTTGTTCTTCTTTCTTATCCTTCCTGAGTGCACTGTACAGTACACCATGAAAGCTTATGTTGTTGGCAAAGTCTCACAAACGGTTACACTGTATATTTTATTTTTTTAATAACTGAGGTAACAAGTGTGACCACACACTAAATGATAAAATATTTGTTTTTCATAATAATTGAAATGCAACAATGCCACGTTTCACTGATGTACTTCTTGCTTCTTTGCTTTTAGGTGCACAAGAGGAGGAGAAGATATCACCCATGGTACTGCCAGACAGAAGGCCTGCGCACGACGTGACTTGTGACCAAAGACATCTCTTCAACTTGTGGAGCTAAGTGCAGCTGGAAACTGCCAGCTTGAAGATGGCCCAAAGAGGAAATGTTCCAGTACCAAGAAAGTTGCCAGTGAGAAGAAGAAGGCACTAACCACCACTGATATGTCGCCCAAGACCTTTTTTCGGAAACCAAAAACTGCGCCTGCAGCAGCGGTGTCCAGGGAGCAAGCTGGGAGCAGCATTTCGCATTAGCGGACCCACCCCACCAACCTAGGCCTAAGCCCATGTCTGTCTCAGAGGCAGCCAGTCTAATCACGGCAACGCCGACGAGCAGTGATGTTAAAATTGACTTATCATTATCACAAAGTAGTACCCAATCAATGCAGGAAACTCAGATAAGGCGACAACAACAGCCGCAATCACCAATAGTAGTTCGTCTCGAAGTACGGGCAGGTCAGGAGATCAAGCTTCCTGCTGAGGAAGCAGAGCAAGCGACTCTTTCAGAAGATTCGTTCTCTTCCAGAACCCCAGCAAGAAAAAGGAGGGTTAGTCCATCAACTTCTTCCTCTAGTCCCCCTTCTGATGATCTAGACACGACTTGGATCCCGCCTCAGTCTGAAAGTGAGACACGCCACGAGACAAGGCTAGAGAAAATGAAGGTTCCTGAAAGCCTTAGAGCTATGGATGTAGATGTAGAAGAGGAGGATGATAATGAGCCTAGTGGAGACCGACATTACCCCATCCCAAATTGCTGTGAGGGATGTGGCACCACAGATACCACCAACACAGATACCACGAACACCACCTCCAGCTGCCATAAGTACAAAGTCCCGGCAGCGACCTACATCCACTACAACCACCTCAGTAGAAGTAGGTACTGTACAGAGTCAAACATCACACCCACCTACCAGTTCACCTGACATTGCAAGTGGCAGCAGCAGCATCAGAAAGTTGACCTCCCTAGTTTGGGACTTCTTTTCGTTTAGCAAGAAGGAGGTGAACATTGCTATATGCTCCATTTGTGGAGCAAGTGTTAGTTGGGGTAAGCTTGGTACAAACTATGGCACCGGAGATCAAACAACCCATCTGAGAAAACACCACTTTATCCAATGGGAGGCGCACCTTAGAGGCCAAAAAACTGCAAGTGTTGTTGGTGGAGGGGGGGAAAGGCTGAGCAGGGAATCAGATCTGATCACGGTGGAAGGTGAAGAAGAGGAAGACATTTTCTCCAGTGCACAATGCAGCCCTCTCCCCAGCAGTGCAGTGGTATCGCCCACATCATCATCAGCAACATCGCAATGGCACAAGAGCCAGATCAAGACACTAAGGGGTCCAAGGCAAGAGAGTACAGTGACTGCCTTACCAAAACGAACATTGAGCCTACCAATGTCTGCTCTCAAGAAGTCACCTGCATCAGTTGCACCAGAAAAGAAAAAAATCCAGGCTACCATTCTCAGCATGTTTAGGCCGGAGGAGCAGTACGAACGCAACCACCCAACAGCACATTTGTACAAACCGAAGCTGGCTAAAATGTTAGCGCTGGACCTCTTCCCTTTTTCTTTTGTGGCAGGGATGGGTTTTCTTGAATTTGTGGCAGCCATCTGCCTGAAATGGAAGGTTCCCAGCTGGTCCTTTTCCCAGTAGACCATAAATAGTTACGGGTTTATATTTTTGTTGTTGTTGTAGCCCTGAGGAAGTCGAAGGGTGATGACCCGATGACGAAACACGTGTTGGCTACGGCTACGTCTTTCACCAGGTTGTGACTGTAACAACCACTGTACTAAGGAAACTGTAACAACTGTATTGCTGGATTTGATTGTCAAGATACATGAAGTGAACATTTGAAATTAAAGAAGAAGATTTTCGACCACTACACATTTCGAACTCTTGGACATTAATGGCATTAATATAGTTAAGGCCATGGCTGATGGTGGCCATTTCAGGGTCCTGTGTTTGGTGCACTGCATTAACATCATTGTTTCAAACTTTGTCAGTCTTGAACAATGGTGTTCAAGTCAGCAACTTACTGTCCACCTGCAGAAGAATCTGCACACTTTCATTTCGGCCATTCTTTTAACGTCCAGAAGCAGCTGAGGGTCATTCAACGTGATAATAGAATGGCAGTTAAAGAACTCATACAGGAGGTGCCAACACATTGGAACTCGACTTATTACTTGCTTGAAAGTCTGTTTGAGCAGTGCAGACCAATCAATGAATATGTCATGCAAAGAGGGGATGCAACTGTGAAAGGCATGATCATTGAGATGGACCAATGGGGCCTAGTCAAATGCCTCATAGAGATGCTGCTTCCTTTTGAGGTGTTCACATGGGAAGCCAGCAAGGAGGACAGTACCATGGGCCAAGCTATCCTATTGTTGCACATGCTACAGAAACAGCTAAAGGAGGTGTCTGCAATGTTCACAGGCGTAGAGGCAAAAAAAGAAGCATATGAGTTGGTGGAGAGCTTAATCCTTCGCTTATCTGCAAATACAAGAGTGCAAAGAGACATTGTGTCATCCAACCATTACATTTGTGCTACAATTCTTTATCAACAGTACAAACCATTACTGGCCACTTTTATTCCTTTTTCAGACAGGGTTGTTGCCAACTACAAAACTTGGGTAGCTGTGCAAGCCAGTCAGCTAAAAAAATAATGGCCGGGAATTAGAGGCCCTCTCCTGCAGGGCACAAGTACTGCAGGGCAGCCTTTAAGTTCAGAGCCTAAGGGCAGTATGGTTGGCTCATAGCAGCCAAAACCACCAACAGCAAGAACAACATCTGAAACAAGAACAGGAGCATCAGCCCCAAAATCGGCAAAGGAATGGTTTCTACTGGCAGAGCGTAAGTCCAGTGCTGAGGCAAAGGCAAAAGAAGGCCAAGCAAGGTGGAGAACCCATGACCATTGAGAGGATATTACAGGCCTATCTGGATGACCCAGCAGAGGTCTACTCAAACCCATTGCTGTATTAGTATGGGAAAAGGCACCAATGGCCAGAGCTCAGCAGGCTGTTGATAAACTATATGACTTGTCCCATAGCCAGTATCTCCGCTGAGCGTGTTTTCAGTGCTGCTGGTGCCATTCTGACAGTGAGAAGGATCAGTCTCTTGCCCCGAAACGTGAAGAGATTAACCATGATCAAAATGAATCAGCACTTTATACCACCAGATTACACCATACCTGAAGTACCACAGCAGGAAGATGACGGAGACTCAGGTCATGGAAGGAGTGTGCTAGATGACCTACTTCTGGGCGAACCACCAGAGTTTGAGGACAAGCTCTACTTCCCTGACTACTAGGCTTTTCTAGTTTGGATGATGATGACTTTGAAGTGGCCTAAAGGTAAACAACAACACCAGACCTACACATGTCTGTGTAGTGATGGTGGTGAGTGTGGTGTCACTGACTGATAGCTGTACATTGATTTTTTTACTTAATTGGGAAAATGCAATGTTGCTGTGTGTGTTTGTGCTCAGTGCTGTCTGGCTCAAACTGGAAGCTAAGTGGAGGTTGGGTGGGGGGCCTGTTGTTGGAGGTAACTGCCGGAAACAGAAATGTAGCCATGCTGCCTCTGAGAGTCTTTTTGATGCCCTCCTTATGCAATTTAACTTTTCTCCTTGATTCTTCAATATAATTTTTGTATTTCCATCTACAGGCCCTTTACCCTGCTCCATACTGGAAAAACAACTCATACTTACCTTACTGAACCACATCTGCCGGGCACCGAAGCTTAAGGGACAGTCCAAGAGGAATTCAGAGATGCAACTCCCAATTTGGCAATACAGCATCATTTTTTCTCTTTAATCATTACTACTGTGTGTGTTGTTTATGTTTGTTTACTTGACTCCTACAGATACTTTAATTTTATTTGCTATCTTTTAAAGCCCGGTACAACAAAACATAATGTAACTTGGGTCTATCTAGGGGCAGACAGACAATTTGATTTACCTGTACTAGTCTAGTACTCATCATCATGCATGCATTTCCTTTTCCTCCCATAACAGATTTATGATGGTCGGCTGCCAAGATGAATGTGTTGTCCTTGTGTAGTAGTGTTTGTCTTTGTCAAACCTTTCCCTCAAATCCCCCTTCCCATCAATTCATTGAACCCCTAACCCTCTTCCCCCGGGCTGTGTGATTTATTGAGTTGTGACTAAATTAAATTTACACCATTGATTGATCACACACTTAGTGGGGCGGATGTGGTGAAAGCAACACCAACTCAGGGCAGGGCGAGGATCTTCTTCTGCTCTAAGTTTATCCCACACTGGTAATATTATATATGTTAGATTGCCCACCCATGCACAGTATTCGATATTCAATTTTTTTTCAGAGGAACATAATCCATCATAATTGCCAGCATCATTATCCTTCCAGCACTAAAGGTTACGCTTGTCCACGCCACTTCATAGCTCGAGTCGACTTCAGTTTGTAACTTGTAGTAGCCCACCATTCTGATTATTTTTTATTTTACTTTAGCATTGCTTATCATGTTCTCGCATTTGGCAGTTTTCTTATTGTGTACTACTACTAGTCGTATTCTAGTCTCCCTCAGGTGACTGTCTCGTTTTTTTTTGCAAAGCTTGCATATAAAACGGCATTAACTCAGTTTTTAATATGCCAATTTAATTAGTTCCCTGTGATTAATATATTAGTTTGAGTTCGGCTAGGAGGGAGTGGAACCTCGCTGCAGAATCTGGTGCTTCCACTAGTATTTAACTAGTCCGCTAGCATGCTGCTTCTGCCTACTAGTACCACCACTATGGCACCCTGGAAAACCATCAACATGCAGCCAAAGCTTTGCCTAATCACAGGTAAGAGAAGAACTGTTGGGGACTCATTCAAGATGTAATAATTTATATACTATGGAAATTAATTCATACACCCACACTCCTTCTGAGTCCATAGGGGTTAATATAGTTGCAGACTGCATAGACTAGGAGAGAGACTGAGAGTAGTACGACAAGTGAGGGTACCACATCTATCTGTTGGTGTGTTACACTATCGGCAAATTTCAAAAACTGGCTGCAGCCCTGCGGCAAAGGAAACAGTGGAAGTAAAAGAGTAACCCCCCCAAAAAAAGATTTACATTATATGTAAAACTATAGATTTATTCCCCTAACAAATATAAACTAGAAGGAAACCCACAACACCTGACCCACCCCTCTCCCTAACCCCAACCAATGTCCAGTAAAGCAAGTCCAAAATAAAAATTGTTCATATAAATCAAATGTCCATAAAAAAACTAATATACACCCAAGTTTTCCCCAAATCCCACATTCCCACCCTCTCCCCAACAAGTCCCACCCACCAAACAAAAGATTAAAAAAGGGGCCAGAGAGGTGTAGCGGTGTGCGAGGACTCGGATCTTCCTCTCTAGCTGGTGAAAACGCTTCTCCATCCTGGCCTCCAGGTGCGCCATCCTCAGGAGCATGCGGCGCTGAAAGGAGCTTCTAAGTGTACAGGGGAGAAGCAGTGGTTGAATGGTGGTGCCCGGCTGCTGGACCACAGCGCCGTACCTCCGGAGGCACTGGGAGGGCCTGGCTGGGGCCCGGGGCTTTGGAGGCTACAGCTGCTGCCGCCTCCTCCTTCTCCTCCAAGGCCATCAGCCACCGATATTCTGCCCTGATGGTCTCCAGCTTCCGTTGCCGGGTCTCAGCTGCTATCTCCTGCCTGGTGGGATGGGAAGGAGTAGCTATATCAAGAAATAAAAAAAGACAATTGTAACCAATACTCTTAGCAAAACAGTAACACATAAAAGTAGATAGTGGCACAGTAGCACTAGCAGTACATAACATTGGTGGTATCCTCGATTCCTCGGCCCCTAAGATTTGGATGTGATTAGAGTTTCAGGCATTAGGCACTATGGAGTAGACAAGTATTCTTCTTCCCTTTCTTGTTTAGCTAAATTAATCTTGTAGGCATGCCAGCACAGCTTGCACCCTAGACAGACATACTCGTGTCGCAGACTCACATTACTTTACTACTGACTGCAGGTGGGGCAGTTGTACTACACAATTATCTTTTTTTCTATTATGGCCATGCTCTGTTAAATGGCAAATGCTCAATTTCACTTTCACCCTGACTACAACAAGGCAGATTACATGAATAGTAACTAATATGAATGATGATATGCAGCATGATATCACGTTCGGTACTACTATTGTAACCATGCAGTGGGCCTCCGAGGAAGGCGATTGATGATGAGTGGGTACATAAGTAATCTATATGTTGTGCTTGAAAACTACTGTGAGTCAAGGGAGTAGTCTGAAATACAACCTCAAACCTTTGAATCAAAAACCTTGATAAAAAAACATTCCTTGTTTATTCTTTCTCCCAGGGATTTTTCCATTTATCATTGCATTGTTCTTATAGCATTATTTTTATTCTTCACCCTTGGCTTTGCTACTCAGGCACGGATTAAGTTTCTTTTACATTCTCTTCATCCAGTCTTCACCAATGATTGAATACCATCCATCCAAGCATGGCTATCATTCTCAACAAACCTTTCAACAACATACATTTGTCAATTAACCACCCATGCGTCCTTGCTTGCCTTTGACCCATCAAACCCCCTGGAGCATTCCTTTTACCCATACACTTTCACCCACCCAGGCAGGCATCCTTTCTTTCACCTTTCACCCATCCTTCAACCACCCATGCATCCTATCAGCCACCTATATATGCATCCCTTCACCCACGCATCCTTCTCTGCCAGTCATATTACATTTCACCTGTCCTTCCTCCTTCCATCCTTCTTTCCCTTTTCCATCAACCCATCAAGGTCTGACTCTTCTTCATATAACTTTCTCTGCTGGGTTGAAGATAGAAGAGGCCATTAGTTACTCAACTCCCGCTGTATATGCTAATAGTAAGTGAAGGGTGTCTTCAACTGTTCACAACTTAGGGTCCCTTTATGGCCTCGTTAGGAAGGCCTCCATACGGGTACCGGAATGTGCGGATCTGATTCGGAGCCTATGTTTCTGACCGAGTCGTCACCCCCTCCGAACGACCAATTACGATGAGAAGATCTCGTCCGTGTCGACCGAATCGTTTCCGGAACCCAATCCTGTCCGACCGACTCATTTGCAGACGAATCGTGCCACGCAATGGAGCCGGATTCCAACCGAGCGAGTAAGTTGCAAGATTTGGACAGCTTTATCGCCTCGGTCTCAGCGAGATGAAACGGCTGTCGGAATCGGACTTCGGGGTGCTGTAGCAGGCCCCCCTTCACCCGGAGCCCTCTGATTCGGTCACGGGGGGTGTGCATGGGTCCCCTCGATCCAAGCATGCACAATGTGGTGGGCAACATGGGGTGCCCTCCACAGGGTGCACGCTTTTCTCCAACAACCCCTTTTTTGCTATGGGTGCCTGTGTACGCGTCGGTACACGGGCTCCCATAGAGTTCAATGGGAGTCCGAGCGAACCATTTTTTAGATGCCATATACGCCTCCCCCTATTTATTTTTTTCCATAGCATGATTGAAAATACATACACCGCACACATCACTACAATTCGGGTATAGATAGTATGTCCTATCAAAAAGAATAAATATCCGGTTGGGCATTTTGTTGGTGGCATTTTTTGAAAAGCCTCTCAAGAACACAACCTGTAAAGGACTGGCCTCAGTGGCTAGAGCTATTGGTGAATCTGAGTTTTTGAAAAGAAATAAGAGTGGCCAGCTGGGCGGACAATCGGACATAACATAAGGTCTTCTTGGTTGGAAAATGTAATGGTGCCATCCTCATCCTCCTCCTCATACTTCCTTCCAGCCATGGTGCACGGTAATCAGTTCACCATCAACTGCTGCTAATAATAATACTAGGCCTAGATGAAAAGAAGAAACAACTTCGGGGTGTCCAACATGACCATTTTTACTGATTGAGCATGAGAAAGTATAAGAAAGCCTTCTTATCTCAACAAACATGCATAGAATACCTTACTTGGGCATGCAATCTGCACGGCAGAGTAGTAGTAGTAGTACTAGTAGTAGTGGGGACCAATGGGTTCTCTGAGTCTTGCAGTACCACCACTAGGCAGTCCACCAAATATATGAGGAGAGGGATAGCTGATTGAAAAACCAGAAGAAAGCAAGCTACAGACAGACTAGTACAGACATTGGCAGTTTGAGGTAAAAATATAGTCACTAGAAATATAAAATAACTAAGTTAGTAAATAGTATAATGCAGGGATAACAAAAATTTAGAAACAGATAGATCGAAGAGGATTTGGGAAAAAAATAAAATTAGGAAACAGAAATAATAGTTCAAAATAAGGAGCAGTAAAAGTTAGGGAAATATATATTAATATTAAGAACAGTAGGACTTACTGGGGCCAGCAGAGAAATTAGATGAGGAGCGTTCTTGGGAGGCACCTCCAGCTCCCACACCTGCCTCGGATGACTTCGTCTTGCCCCTGGATGCTGAGGATCATGTAAGACATAATTAAACAGACAAAAAATGATTGGTGTTAAATAAATATTAAATAATTTCTCCAAAAATATTTTTGGACAAGAAACGGCAATTGCAATAACATTGACCTTTCCTAAAGAAGATCAACTAGTAGTAGACTAGTATCATGGTCGCGGACCGTCCTATCTTTATTATTCCACTGTTCCAATCCGATTCCTGAATCCTAAACCTACCTAGCCCGCCTATTCCAAAAACTTTTAAATGAATTGCAAAAAAATTATATTTGCTTCTAAATTCCGATCTCATTCGCATTCAATCAACTCATACTCCTTTGACTGGCCAATTCACTAAGTCTACACTTTAAATGCATGGATGGACGCATGCATATTGCATACACCAAATTGGTTGGTTGCTAGTCACTCACTATACGAACTACAAAAAAGGTTCTACTAAGGACTGAAGTGAGAGGGCAAGGGCCACTAAATTACTAATACTAAGTAAGTAACTAACTATCACTATCTTAGTGACAGGGCAAAGGAAAGGAGTCTCTCTAGTCTGCATTACCTAACTTAAGTTCTCTTACATAATCAGCCCAAACAAGCACAAAGTTGCAAACAAGTATGAATAGGCAGTGCAGGGCACCTGTCTAGAAGGACGATCACATAATAAAAGATTTGCAAATGTAACTTACCCGCATGTGAGCAGCATGCTTGCCATTTGGGAAAAAAATATTAGCAATAACATAGAACACACGATAATAATAGTAATTAGCTACTCAGCAAGCCCCGCAACCTCAACCCCTAGCAGGTCCAGCAGGTCCTGCACTCGGTACAGAATGTCAGACCCCCGGTGCGTCAGCTGGTTGTGGGTGCGCTGGACCCCAGAGGAGAGATACACTGCCCGGTGCACCCTCACCGACCGCTGCTGCCACTCCTGGAGCCCGTAACTGGACCCAGGCCTGCCACCTGCTGCCACGGTGGAGGGGAGGAGGCGCTGCACAAAAAAAACAAGGGCTGCCACCTCCCCCTCGGCAATCAAGGCCCAGGTTTGCACCCCTTCTAGGCACCGCCTTCCGCAAGGAAGGCGTCTCTTCTTTGCACAGGTCACATTCTTTGCCATGATGCTGGGGGGGCGGGAACGAAAATGTAGAAAGTAATAAATTAAGGGAGAAGAAGAAAGAAAGTAAAAAAATTAGAAAGCAAGTAATATAGAAAAACAGTACAAAATATACACTTAAGAAGACCAAAAGAAAGAAAATAAATAAAAAAGATCAGAAAAAAAGTTTTGTGAAAGGCAGGATTGAAAAGTAGGCCCCAGCACCATAACAGAGAAAAAACCAAGATGGCCACGTCCATGTGCGACCACGAGATGCAGTTCGTGTGATATTTCTCCCGAACACGCAATCGCATTGCCGTACAACAGGAAACATCAGGCGAACGGGTGGGACAAGCAACTCCGTCTGCTCACGGAACTCAGCGTAGCGCAGCAGAGTTTTTTTGCCGCTTTGCGGAATTCCGCGTAGCACAGCTACGCGAACTCCGCCCAGGCTCAGTATTTAATACAACGGTGACGTCCACCATGGGCATTGTTTTTCACTTCTGTGGTGACGTCAGCCAAATGAACAGATCTGGGTTTGGGTGGCTACATTCACCATGGGCACAGCTCTTGATTTAAGTAGCGGGATCAACGATGATTGTTCCTATTGCAAGGTCGGCTGCCTGCTCATGATTCCCTCTTGGAGCCAACCTTCTGGAGAGACTGCACCCACCCTCTTCAGACTTTCAGATCACTTTCTGAAGTCTTCTTTCTCCTGGTCGACCCTCCACACCTCTTGCGGCTTGACACTTTCTCACTTTCTAATCAGTCATGCTAACTTCCAGGTGCTACAGATCAGAGGTATAGTTCTTCCAGCAAGTAAAGACTGCAGTTGATGTACCCTCTCCTCTGAGAAGTTGCCTGTCACACAGACACCAGTTCTGGTTGTTTTACAGCAGTCCTCAAAGTATGCTGCAGAATACCCCCTTCCTTGGTGAAAGGACTTGGAACTGGAGCAACAAAGATGTAAGTAGCTCCCACTTTTATGCAGTCAAAGCAGATAATGAATGTGGATTCTCTGTCTGTAATCACAGATCAGGTTTGTGGTGGTTTTCCTTCAAGAGTCCTCTGTAAGGCTATTCTCCAGACATATTCTTTTTGTAGAGTGATGCTCTTCACAGTAATCTCCAGCCTGGAGTACTCAGAACAGAGGCTCAAAGAGGCGTGAAGTTTCTGCAACTGGCTTTTCTCCAGCCATACTGAACAGTGTTAAGGTTGAAGACAAAAGGCTGGTATAAAGATCCACTCCAATGCAGTAGGTGAAGATAGATATCTTTATTTGGTAAGATGCAATGACAGGTACCTCCAGCTCTTCCTTCCAGCTTCACAGCCCCAACTACTTCTTACTTCAAAGAGTAACATTCCATCCTGGCAACTAGCCCTACACTCCTCTTCCACTGAGAAGACTCCACACATCTTCCCCCCTATATACAGTAACAAAAATATCCCACAAAATATCCCACTTAACAATGCAAGAAAGGAACAATGAGGTGGGGAGAACCACAGAAACATTAAGAGGAGCATGACATTTACAAACATTCCCAGCACTCCAAACAGAGCCATCAGTTAAAATAAGAATATTCTTCTTCACAGTTCTCACTTGCATAGGTTTAGAAAATTTGCTTTCACCTTTGGTGACAATACCCCCTCTTTCCACCACAACCCAGTAACCTTCCTTTATACCAGGAACTTTGACACCTTTCCTGACATTGTAGTAGTTCGTAGCAGCCAATTGCTGCTTTGCAACATCACTCTCCACAGCAGCACAATCAACCCACACACAATCCTTAGTTTTAAGCCAACCAGGGACATCTTTCACGCCAGGCTCACGCCCCTTGAGAGAGACAAACGGCGACACCCCAGTCACCAAATGAGGCGTCACTCTATATGACCACACCAATTTCTTGAGTTCCTCAGACCATGACACACCATTAGACATCGAAAGTTGAATGTTATCCATTATTAAATGGTTAATTCTTTCAATCAAGCTGTTCACTTGAGGTCTGAACATGGCAACTTTTTCATGTTCGACGCCCAACTTGCAGAGAAGTTCTTGCATTCTCTTGGATACTAATTGAACTCCAGTGTCAGATACAAGGATATTAGGAATCCCTTCATTCATGAACACTCTTTCCATGAACCCAATCACCTTCTCAGTCTCAATGCAATCAGCTGTCTCAATGACAAACCACTTGGAGTGGTAGTCTACTAAGACCATTAAAAACTTACTACGCGAACCAAGTTTGGAGATAGGACCTAGAAAGTCAATCGCCACCCTCTCCCAAGGACGCTCGGGAAAAGCCAAACATGCGAGGAGAGGTTACCTTACAACATTTGTCTTATCGCTTTTAGCACACGCATAACACTCCTTAACAACCTCCTCAATATCGTTGTCCATGCCAGGCCACCAAAATGACTGACGTACACGTCTCTTCATCATATTTCTGCCCAGATGCCCCTCATGCGTGATTTTCATTATCTTATTCCTAAGACCTGCCGGTGGCACCAATTGATTCCTTCACCACAATTTCCCATCACTCACGCTCAACTCAGCCTCAATGTGGCAATAACTTTTGAAGCGAACATCCTTAGTAAGGTCTTCTCTCCATCCTTCTGATACACAACTCATAACCTGTTGCAGCACATCATCATTCAACATAGCAGTGGTCCACTCCTTGTCAAAGGCTTGTTCCTCACTACACCTGATCACCTCAACCCCTACTTCCATGACCTCTTCAACTACATCCACCGGCATCCTAGATAAATAATCAGCTACCACATTTTTCAGGCCTCTCACATACTCCACTTCAAAGTTGTACTCAAGCACTGACAACATCCATCTGGAAATCCTGGGAGTCACACTGCCTTCCAAACCCCTACCCCCCTTAAACAAATGCACAAGGGGCTTGTGGTCCGTGCAAACTTTAAAAGGTAACCCCCAGATAAAATATCTAAAGTGCTTAGTGCCCCAACAGCACGCCAGGGCGTCCTTTTTAATTACAGAATATGATACTTCTGCCCCTTGAAGTCTCTGAGACACAAACCCGATAATCTTTTCCTCTCCGTCATACACTTGGGTCAGAATGGCACGAATTCCCACAGCACTGGCATCAGTGGTAATGAAAGTCTTAGCTTTGACATTGAAATATCCAAGAGTGGGTGCATGGAGAATACAGGACTTCACCCTATTGAACGCCTTGTCACAGATGTCATCCCATTCAAACACAACACCATTCTTCATTAATAACCTCAGCGATTCCACAATTTCCGTAAAGCCATTCACAAATTTGGAACAGTATTCTGCCAGCCCTAGAAAAGATTTCAGCTGTTCCTTGTTAAGAGGAGTAGGGGCATCCTTGACAGCAGACACAATACTCTTCTTGGGCTTAATCCCTGCATCGGATATCTCATGTCCTAAATACGTCACACAATTTTTTCTCAATTAACATTTTTCCTTCTTTATAGTCAATCCGTGACTCTCCATTCGCCTCAGAACATCGTTCATCACTTTATCATGGTGTGCACTGTCCTTTACCACAACCAGAACATCATCTTGAAAGCAGAGGACATCTTTCATTCCGACAAAAATCTGTTGCATAACCCTCTGAAACACTGCTGAGGCAGATGCTAAGCCAAATGGCATTCTGCAGTAACGAAATGCACCCAGCGGTGTAACAAACGAGGTAAGGTGCCTTGATTCCTCATTCAGGTCAATCTGGTGGTATGCCGCTGACATGCCAATCACACTAAACATCACTACCCCGCCCATGGCTGTCAGCATTTCGAAAATATTGGGCAGAGGTTGCCTATCGGCCCATATATTTTTATTCAAATCACGCAAGTCGACACACAGGCGAATCTTGCCCCCATCCTTGGACGCGACCACAATGGGCGCCAGCCATTCTGAGGCCTCGATAGGCTCAATAATACCTTGCTCTAATAATTTCTTGAGTTCCTCTTGGAGAGGACCTCTCATTAGATGGGGTACGTTTCTCACTTTGTGTACGACGGGCACCGCATTCTTCTTAAGAATAATTTAATGAGAGAAGTTCTTAAGTTCCCCCAAATTATCAGAGAAAACCTTGGGAAACTTCTCCATCACAGTTGTTTCATAAGCATCAACAATGTGCACAACAGTAGACATCACTGGCTCAGTAGCAATAGAATTGAGCACAATACCCAGGTCCTTTTGATGGCACCAACCCAGCAAATTAGAGCTTTGTCTTGTCAAATATACACGACCATACACTTTTTTTCCACCAAAGCAAATCACCATCCATTTGAGGCCCAAGATATCAATGGTCTTCCCACCGTAACCTACAGCTTTAATGTCAGACTTGTCCCAAGACTCCATATTACTCATATCACCCCACACCTTGGAATACATTTCTTTGGATAGCAACGCATACAAACTGCCTGAATCGACTAGCATTCTAACATTATTCATATTCAAGCTTAAGGTACAGTGAGGCTTTTCCAATTTATCTGTACTTTCTTTGGCAATACTACCAACCAAAAAATTGTGGTTGCAGCATACTTCTTCAGGAACACCAGAGCCATCCACACACAGCATCAATTCATGAATACTCTCACAGGTGTCATCCACTTCTTGTACAAATTGAGTTTTAGACCTAAAAACTTTCGCAAGATGACCTCTCTTGCCACACGCTCTGCAAATTACATTCTTAGCTATACACTTAGTGCTAGAAGCAATGTGACCAGAAGCACCACACCGATAGCATTTAATTACACGCACACCGGTCCCTGGAGTGGTAGTGCGAGGAACCTCACTGGGTTTGTTAAGAGGCTTACTTTGCAATCTCACAGCATGCTTCACAGTTTTAGTCTCATCAACACATGCATGAATATCAGACCCTTTAGAAGCTTGATCTTTTGACACCATCAAATTGCTAATTTGTCCATTTCTTTTATCCATAAATCTGTATGCTCAAGTCCCTTGGCTAGCTGTATTGCCTCTTCTAAAGTAGGATCCTTAATAAGTAACTTTTCACGCACCCTCTTATTGTTGGTACACCTCACTATTTGATCACGTATAAGGGAATCTCCTAATCCCTCAAAACGACATGTTAAAGAAAGTCCCCTCAAGGCTGCAACGTAAGTCGCAATATCCTCATCCATTTTTTGTGTACGACAGAAAAATGTATGTCTTTCTAGAACAACATTAACCTTGGTGATGAATTGCATATCTAACATATGCATGGTCATGTCATAGACATTACTCGGCTGACCATCACCCATACCTAAGGAAATCTCGGGAAGATCTTCATACAGGTGACGTCCTTCAACACCTAAGTGGTGAAGTAAAATGGCTTGCCTGCATACAGGACCATATTTATCTGCACCAATTGGTAATACATAGATTAAAAACAACTTTTTCCATTCTTTCCAAGGAATGGAAGGGTCTCTAGGTGTGGGAAAGAAAGAAGGGGGGGCAGCTAAACCTTGATCCGCCATGGTAAGTACAGTACAATATGGTACAATCAAGAATAAAGTAGTGGTTAACTCAAGTCCCACCTGCAACAAGAATAATTATTGGTTAATTGAAGTCCCACTTGAAAGAAAACCAAATGTTAGATTAAATAACAAACTAACACAATAAAATAAAATAAAAACCTTAAAATGCGTCGTGCAGATGAGGTATAGATGAAATCCAGATGATCCAAACAGCATGTGGTGAAACGTTGCTTTAATTTTGACAAAAAAATGATCTTCCCATGAAGAAAGTCTCTTGTAGAGGTTTTCCCAACCTCTCAAAATGGCCGCCGCCATGCGTGCCGTACGTCAATTTACAGTGGGAAATTGGGCACACTTTTGCAAACCTTGGGAAGTCTTCCCAACTTCCTAAAATGGCCGCTGCCGTGAGTGCCATGCGTGAGATGTGTCTCTGTTTTCCTCAGAAAGTTGACCGCTGAAAGAATGCAGCGAACGAAGAGCGTTCGAGAGAAGTAAGGCACCGGCAATGGAAGACGTTGGTGAGTGTTAACTTTCAATCAGTGCGCGGCACGGACACAGTACAGCGCGAGCAGGTCTCCGTGTACTGCGGTCCCAAAAGGAAGTAAAGTATGATGTATAAAAACACAATGATCCCCACAGTGACTTTCACAGTCTATTTTGTGGTCGTGGTACAGTGCAAGTGAGTCTCTGGTACGAGCGTGGCACAGCGCAAGCAAGTCTGTGTATATGGCATGGCAGCACTTTCAAAACTCAACGATCACCACGGTGTTGAAACAAAAGGCACAGCACTTCCCAAAACACAGTGCAAGCAAGTCTGTGTATGTCGTAGCACTTCCAAATCTCAACGATCACCACGGTGTTGAAACGCAAGGCACAACGCTTCCCAAATACTTCCCAAACTTGACAGTCACTAGAGTGCAAGGCACAGTGCTTCCTATAGTTAACACAGGAGCAGTCAATGCAGCGGGAAGCACACATTAGCAAACGGTGGAGAAGGAATTGTTGGCACAGCAGTTCAGTTCCTTGTACAGAAGCAGGCACACAATTATCTTGTAGCACGAATAAAGCGCAGGGCAGTTCCTTGTACAGAAGCAGGCACAGCAGGAACAGTAAAGGGTACGCACAGTTTACATATCAGTAAGTTAGAAGTATGTTTGGGGGGGCGTGGCTTGCCGAGCAGCAAGATGGCCGCTTGTTGAGAGGGGTCTGCCGGCCGCAAAACAATCCTTCATCATCCTTATGGATAGAGAATCTGAACCTGCTACCTGAACAGCTCAACTTGTGGGCCGCGACGGCAGGGACCGGCTGAGGTGTACGGGCCAGGTGGTGTCTCGATCTGCGAGACCAGAGGGGCAGATCAGCCCGAGCGAGGGACCCCGACGTCACTTATGTGTCTCAATACCCTCATACGAGCGCACTTGGAGTCATATAATTAAGTGGTGGCAGTGTGTGGCAGCTCTGATTGCTGAAGTGGCTCGTGTGTGCCTGATCTGTCCCCTTGCTGCCAATGGGAGGAGTGCGGCCCAACCCGCCCATCGGTGGGATTGCTGTGGCGAATTGCGGGGGGCTGCCGCGGCGCGTTGCCGAGCACCAAAAGGAAGAATACGGCCTGTCGGAGGTTGCTGCGTGCTGTGCCCTGAAGCCGGTAAGCACTGTGGTGTGTACCTGCAGAGATTTGGAGCCTGAGCCACTGCCTACGCAGGCGGGCCCCTGACTGTTGCTTCCCCATGTTGCTGTGGCCGTGCTGGTGCTGCGGGCTTGAGGCCTTGATCCGGAGGGCTGGTGTGAGGATGCCTGGCCTGCCTCGGTCGTCACTGCCAGGGCCTGTGCGGGCAGGTTCGAGTGTATTCCGGCACCGGGCTGCTGAGGCCTTAGGTGTGCTTCGGGCCTGCGGCAGAGGGCGTGGCGGCCGGTGTGAGGTTGCCGTGCCTGCCCTGAAGAAATTGCTGAGCTCACGGCATGCCGCTGAATGCTTCTTCCTCTACAAGGGGTCATTTAAACAGTTGTGGGCAGTGACTGAATGAGGCCGTAATGCTGTTCTGAGGCTCTGGGTACTAAGGGAGACTTGTGATCGGCACTGCTTGCACCAGTCCAGCCTGCTTATGAACACTGTGCATTGGGCTAAGGCTGGGCTGCACCCACGGCAGTAATACCGGTACTTCAAATAGACATTTGTGCAAAGGCAGGAACTGACTAGAAGCAGGAGGCCCCGGAGATGACAAATCCAGCCCCATTAAGGGTATCTGTGTGCAGGACATCGCTGAATACATCGGAGATCAAGTGCAACAGTGAGGAACGCAAGGAGAACTTGCAGTGCTAAGTAAACAAAGGAACAGCAGTGCGCCCTAATCAAACAGCCGCCATCTCTGCGCTGATAGCCCTACCCATACTATATCTTAGACGATATGGAAAAGCATGACAGCAAACAAACGAAACTGGCCTTCGAAAATAAGAGACTTACCCGTCAGCCAGAAGTGGAACCAGAGGTGGAATTGGAGAAAATACGCAAGTAGGGGCCATGGGAGGTAGCGAGGATTTCCGCTCCCTGTTGCTAGAGATGAAAACTAGCCTGAAAACCATAGATAGTACGTTCGACCTACTTACCTCCCAAATGGATCAGGTCAAGAAGCAAGTTCATACTCACGAACACCGATTAGACTCGCTCGACAACCGCACCACAGAAGCGCATGAATTTCAAATAGAAACCAAAGAACAATTGCTACACATGGATAAACTACTCAGCATCATCAGGGCCAAGAATGATGATCTTGAAGCGAGATCGCGTAGAAATAATCTTCGCATAACCAGTATTCCAGAAACTACAGCAATCTCCAAGATGGAAACATTTGTCGGAGATCTGCTACGTGAACTGTTTGGTCCGGCGCTCTCCTCAATGTTCATAGTAGAAAGGGCCCACAGAACACTGGGACCGAAACCTCCAATTGGAGCCACGCCAAGACCAATTCTTGCGTGCCTCCTGAACTATCGGGACCGGGACTCAATCCTGCGCCTGGCTAGAGAAAGAGGCAGCATTGATTACAAAGGAAATAACATCTCCATGTTCCCAGACTTTACTCCAGCGGTCCAGGTGGCCAGAAAGGAATTTGTTCCTGTTAAACGGATCCTGCGATAGGTGGACATATCCTATGCTCTGCTGTATTCTGCCAAACTAAAGATAACCCATGGGGGATCTACAAACCATTTTACAGATGCTAAATCGGCCATGAATTATGCCAAGTACATCGGAGGCCAGAAGCGAGCATCCAGGGCGACAGCGGGAGCATCATCGGAGGCCAGACTCAGTGACAATGACTGATTCGCGGTGCCTGGCGCCACCAGGTACTGCCAAGTGTGCACTAAGTTGTTAATGGATATGTTGTTGTTTGTTCTTAGCTGTCAACAACTCAAATAAGTAAGTCTGACATCAAAACGGCCGTAAGCCGTTGCTGCCTACAAGCAACGTTTTTTTATTATACTGCAGGTCGGCTCTCACACATCTGTGCGGCCACCCTGCTGCAAAGCGGGGTTGTAAGCCGGTGTAGTCATGCCCCCAGGGGGTGCTCCCGCTAACTGTCCCAGCGCCCTTGGCTGGGGCACCTCATGCAGTTCGTTAAATGGGGAGGGGATGGATACTCAACCTGATTGGGGGGTTGGTGTGGGTGGGGGGAGGGGCGGGATTGTTAAGTTTGTTGGTCAGGACAGTAAAGAATCAGCACGATCTCTTGCTGGCGAATTTTGGTCTAAGCTAAGGGAATGCCCAGTCTTTGCATTTTGTATAATACACCACTCGATACTACGATGTATAAGCAGAAATCTATATTACACCTATCTAAAGAAGATATGCACACCTATGATAACCCCGAACGCTCAATTACCACAGACACGATAACCTATAACCTCCTTACATGGAATGTCAGGGGATTGAACAACTATTGCAAACCAGACTCGTACACGCCTATGACACGGCACAATATTGATATATGTTTTATACAAGAAACACATTTACACGATAATAAGCAAGTCAAACAAGTTAAACAATAAGCGATGGGGTTCAATCTATTCATCTGTTTACTCTAACTTTGCGAGGGAGGTGTGCATATTGGTTAAACGCGGTATAGACTGGACAGTCACGACGTCACATATAGATATAGAAGGTAGATTTGTGATTCTGGGTGGCAGGCTGGGCACAAAAAATGTCACACTGGCGGCGATCTATGGCCTCAATGTAGACTCGCCAGATTTCTTTCACACAGTATGGGCTAAAATAGCCATGGCAGGAAATTACACGATCATATGGGGCGGAGATTTTAATACCCTAATAGACGATAGCGTGGACAGGAAAGGAGGGGCGCGTTGACTACACCCGAGAGCCAGCTTGGCCATTAATGGCATACTGGAGGAAGGGCGCCTCACAGACATCTGGCGGCACAGACACCCAGGCACATGTATCACAGCTCACCACAACGCCTGGTCAAGGTTATACTACTGGTTGGTGTCACCTGACATTAAGGCCTGGTCGCGAGCAGTCAGGCATATGCCCCGGACCTTGTTGGACCTCGCCCCCATTTTGCTGCAGATTTGCATGCCTGAGGGACCTCCCAAAGTAAATACATGGATATTTCCCCTGCACGCTCTCACAGACCCCGTATTTAGGGAAGAAATTAGAGGAGACATAGAAGACTATTTTTCCACAAACACAGGTTTGGTGCAATCACAGGCTAGGCTCTGGGAAGCCTTCAAGGCTGTTATACCGGGGAAATGCATATCCAAGCAAGCAGGGATACTCAAGGCAATTAGGCAGACCTATGGTAAACTGGAATCCAACATCAGAACAACGGAGCTACGATACTATAAGGAAGGTGATACCAAATTATTGGGGAGTATAAGGGACCAACTCTCAGAATACGAAGAGGAAGCACTTAGAGAGGTTACATTTCTGGGGAAGTATGCTCAGGCCAGACGATACGGGGAGGGGGATAGACCTAGCAGAACCCTGGCGCACATGGTCCGCCCACCTAGTAACACTACATTTATAACAGAGATTTTAGATGATAATCTGGTTGCGGTAAGAGGTCCTCAAGAAATCTTAGACCAATTCACACAATTTTACACCACACTATATTCTTCTTCTTCTAATGTAATCCCTTCGGAGGTACAGGCCTATCTGGATACCATTGAGTTGCTATGGCTGGGCACAGGGCACAGGGCCTACCTAGACGAACCCTATACTGCTGAGGATATTTAGCAAGTCATAAATAGCTTGCCCCGGACAGAGCCCCAGGCTCAGACGGCCTTACAGCAGCATTTTACAAAAGCTACGCAGACTTGTTAGCACCCCAACTTCTGACACTATATGCTGAGGCTCAAGAAACGGGTATTCTACCCCCCACGATGAGAGAAGCAATTATACTTTCACTACTAAAGCCAGGGAAACCGCCTAACGAGAGAGATTCGTATCGCCCCTTATCCCTGATCAATACTGACAAAACAATCTATGCCAAATTATTGGCGAATAGAATGCAACCCCTGCTTCCCTTAATCGCTAGACCGATCCAATCTGGCTTTATTCCGGGCAGGTGTACTGCGCATAACCTGCGCACCTTTTTTGTGGTGCTACATTATTTAAATCCCCAGACACAGGCCTTGGCGCCACTTTTGGATGCCACCAAGGCTTTTGATTCGCTAGAATGGCAATATCTCTTCACAATCTTAGCCAGACTAGGATTCAGTCCGTTATACATTAATCAGATCAAACTTTTGTACACGGCCCACCGCCAGACTTCGGCTAAATGGGTTGATTTACCAACAACTGCGAATAACCCGCGGCACACAACAGGGTTGTCCCTTATCCCCCCTACTTTTTTGTTGTTGTGATGGAACCGCTGGCTGAGAGACTTCGGCAACACCATGCAAATAGGGGGCTGGGTTTTTCCACCAGAGGTCTCATCGTCTCGCTATATGTAGATGACATCACCTTATATATTAATAACCCTTCAGAAAACCTACACCCAGTGCTGCGGGAGCTCCTCAAGTTCGGTGGGCTCTCCGGCATACAAATAAATTGGACAAAGTCGGTCTTATTCCCGCTTACTGCGGGCACCCAGCCTTGCCACTCGGAATATCCTTTGAAATGGGCAGATGGTCCCGTGCAATATTTGGGAATCTGGTTCAGCAGCAACATTCAGGAGCTGTGGGACATGAACTACGGCAGGGCGGTGTCATGGCTGGAGGGTAAGTTTGAGACTTGTGCTAAGCTACCACTATCTCTAGCTGGGAGAATCGCAATAGCAAAAATGGTGGTTCTGCCCAAATATTTATATTTGTTCATTAACATCCCAATTCCACTTACACAGGCATTTTTTAAAAAGATGCGCTCTTTGTTGACATCTATGATCTGGGCGGTAAAGCAGGCTCGCGTTAAGTGGGAACTTCTGACACTTCCTCTAGCACAGGGGGGACTTGGAGCCCCGGATAGCCCGCTATATGCTTACTGCGCCCAAGCTCAATTCCTACATCACTGGGTGCATCCAGTTCCATTCCAGGCCCTTGTGGCTGTGGAGTTGGATAAAGCGGCTACCACTCCACTTCAAGTCGTGCTATATCAACCTTTAAAACGTCCGCTTGATGAGATAGACACAGTTGAGACATTACGTTGGAGCTGGGAAGGCCTGAGAAAAAGAGCTGGACATGAGGTCCTGTATGCGCCTTCAGTGCCACTGGCACAAAACCCGACTATTCCCCCACTGGAAGACAAAGGGTGTGTGAAGTTGGCTTGGGGAATGGGAATAACCACATTCGCTGATCTATATCCAGGAGACAATTTCTGTCCCCCTCCTACAGTGCAAGATGGGGCAATGCCCACCTTCTCGGAAATGTTTTTATACCATCGGATAAAAGCGACTTGTAGACAGGTGCACACATCTTTTCCTAGGCCACCTCCCACACTACAAGCACTTGAACACTTCCTGGCTGGCCCGTCACCACGCAGACTCATTACACGTTTGTACAGCACAATGCCAAACATGGCCCCGGTGTTGACGCCCACAGCAGTAACAGACTGGAACACCAAATTGAATCCTCTAGTTTCTGAAGAACAATGGAAATGTTGCTGCGCCCAGCTGAGGATGTTATCTCCTAACTATAAGCTGAAACTTATACACTTTAAATTCCTGCATAGATTCTACAGAACACCTGCCCAGGTACACCGCATGGGACTAAGGCCTGATGCTGGTTGTTGGAGGTGCAGGGCTGAACCTGCAACTTTTTTGCATTTAGCCTGGAGCTGCCCTCGTGTAGCAAACTACTGGGCTGATATTTTTGGCATAATTGGGGAAGCCCTGGGGACACCCACTGACCCTACTCCACTGATAGGCATTCTGGGATATGTGAAGGAAACCCCGGCGGACACACAGAAACTGCATGATATGCTATTACTCCTGGCAAAGAGGAGAGTGGCTATGCATTGGGGGACACCTAGTGCACCATCGATTAAGACAAGGGTGCAGGACATTGCCTATTGTCAAACACAACTCTCGACATACTGGGAGCTTATGCCCACTGCCTCCAGACCAAAATAAATCTGGGGACCAATTTTGGAATGGTTTCGCACCAACCAAGCCGAAGATACTGTTATATCCGACCCTGAGACAGCAGAACCCAATATTTAGATCCATACCACTGTGCATAAGAATAGGTACACTGCAATGCATATATAACGTTGTTTTCTGTTTCAAGTAATCAAATGGTGGAATGTACTGTAATATGTAGACTCACTATGATGATAATGTTGCTTAGACTTGCTGACCCCATACAAATCTGTTGGTCTTGCTGTCCTGTGAGTTAACTGTTAAGTTTACCGTTGAGTAGTAGCTCATACTATGTCATTATCAATTTCAATCAATATACTCTGTTGTAATATAAAATGCAAATAAAAAAAATAAAAAAATTAGAAGTATTTATCTGTCCAGTAGTAGGAATTTTCTAGTTTCTTTAGTAATTCATCCAGGGGTGGAGGTACTGTTCTTGGTGTCTGCCCCCTGCACAGACTGGGTTTAACTCATCGCCAATGTAAAGATCCACTCCAATGCAGTAGGTGAAGATAGATATCTTTGGTAAGATGCAATGACAGGTACCTCCTGCTCTTCTTTCCAGCTTCACAGCCCCAACTACTTCTTACTTCAAAGAGTAACATTCCATCCTGGCAACAAGCCTTACACTCCACTTCCACTGAGAAGACTCCACAGCTGGCTTCACCTAAAAGATCTCTTTCACTCTGAACAACAAAGATGAGAGCTCCACCCCAAACACCTACCAAATTACATTACCACAGAAAAACTAATCAGCATCTCTACTCGGCAGGAGCTGCTTAATTGAATTTTAAAGGAACTGTGTCACCTCCCTCCATTTAAAAAAATGACAGCAATACTCTTCTACTGTCTGTGAAAACAATCTCATCTACATCTTGTGCACAGGAGCAGGCTTGGGGCTTCCAAAATAGGACTTGCAAGCCTCCATTACTCTGCACATACTGCATGTACTACACAAGTCACAAACACACACAATCCGCTTGAATGTTAGTACTAGGATCTAGGATACACATTAATGCAGAACTTTACACAAGTAGGACCATGTACACAGATAGAAGGTCTGATCACAAAAAACACTGTATGCTCCTACCACAGCTGTACATGCTGAATCCATGACAGGGCGGTAGTCCACTATCAGAAAAATCAGAGCACAATTGTTGCACCCTTCCAGGTCACAGAACAGTTGCAGGAATTCATTTGTGTCAGGAACAGGGGTAGGCCTTTGCACATATTATATTAGTGTGAGCCTAGAGTCAGCACTCAGAACATGGCAACATGACTGCACACCCCGGAGCGGACATTCTCAGTCCAACAGCATGTTTAGGCAATATTATGCTTTTCCTAAATTAATGTGGCTTATCTTACAGTCTTTTCACTGCCTATATGTTTACTTGACTCCTATAAATATGCTATTTTGTGGATACTAAACAAGTGCATATTTGTGTATCAATGTATAATCATTGATGTAAATGTACATTATTTCCGATCATTGTCCATCTCTATTCATTGCACACATGCAGGAAAAGTTGCTCCTCACCCTCTAAATTGTGAGTAGCTTGGATGTTTTGTTTCACCAGAAAGATGAGTTAGTAGCAAGGTAAACTGACTGGAGCCAGTAAAGTTAACAATCTTTGTGACCTGGTAGCTGCCTTGCTCAAGGGAGACCTGCCCTATGTCCTGGAGAGCTTACCTACAGGCTGTAGAGCTGAGAGTAACCACAAACCCTTAACACAGGAAAGAAGGTTTGAATAGAGAGAGCTGGCTAGGGACCTTCAGACCTGATGAGAGGCCTCAAAGTCACAAATGACAGATTGAACTAAAAGATTGCAGAGGAAAAAAGGTTCACCAGCCAATATACCTGAAGTGGAAGGACCTTAGAACATCCATATTCCTTGTCAGTACAACTGAAGGCCTCCTTCACCACTTGCCCTTGGTGTTGAAGGGCAAACCTGCATTGCATCTCCCTCACCAATTTCACTCTGCTTGCATCTCCTCCCCCTGCTCAACCACAATTCCAGAAGCTCAATACAGTTTAGCAGATAACAAATAGAAAAACATCTACATTCACTCCCCTTTAAACTCATCAAGGCTTTATCAGTCTTTCAGCAATGTTGCAAATGCCTGTGGGTCAGAAGAATTGCCTGTAGTCCCAAATCAATGACTAGCTCAGCAGCCAATCCAGTCACAACAGTCAAGAATTATTTGAATATAGATATTTTCCAAAAGGAACTCTAAATGCCTTACATAAAACCCTCCCTAAACCAAACAGGCTTTGAGACAGGAGATCCTTCTAACCACTGACCGGTAACAAACTGTTTTTAGTCAAAAAGATAGAACGATTGAAAGATCTGCCTCAAAACATTTACCTACATTCAAAGAAAATAACCTGCTTTAGGATTAGTGAAACAGATTCTAGTTCAGCTGAGGCACAGAAGCAACAGTGATTTTCAAATGGGATGATTGTAAAACAACAGTGGATTAAAACCGGAGTACCAGCATGCCTTTCACTTGAACTCTCCCTTGCCTTTGATATTGTTCACCATCCCCAGCTTCTACAGAGGCTTGACAACATCAGAGTGCAGGGTGCACAACTGAAGCAGATTGCATCTTTTCTATCAGACAGATCATCATCTCACTGCTCACTTCTTGTCAGCTCCATTAATTCACAACTAATGTACCAAGCATCTTTATACCCTTTTCACATTTATCTTAGCTATATATTGCACCCAATCTGCTCATTCAATTCCAAATGTTACTGTTAAGCAGGTAATAAATACATCATAATTGAGTATGGAAACTCATCTGACATTGACTCAAACTTAATCGGACAATATCTCAAAGACAAATAATGGATGACATCTAACCACAGCAAAATTCACATGTCACAGATTGAAATATCCATATGCAGTAAATGGATCAAAAACCACCCATCAGCAATATGGCCTCAGCAAGTAGGCCCACCACCAACAACTTAGCCTAAGTAAGGAATCTAGGGATAAATACAGACTCCAGTCTGTCACTCATAATAAGACTGTGTTTGTTTAATTTGTTTAAACTGCAATTTGGCACTTCTTTCCTTCATATTGGCTATAAAGATATTTCTGCCTACATTGCTTGAAATGCTTGTCCCACCCCACTGACTGAAGAGTTAGCCCCCTGAAAGTTAGGTCTAGTTGTGCCCCTGATCTGAATCCCTCCTATGTTTTTATGTAGTTTTGCTTTACCTATCCCTTTTCATGAGCAGTTCTTCTTCTTTAATATATCTCCTTTGTTTGCTCTGTTATTTGGATAGTACCTAATTGCACCATACATACTTTTAACAGATCTTGTATCATTGTTATACAATGTGTTTTCAGTTGTGGTGTCCGAGTGACCCTCCTTTCGTTCTTACATTAAATTGATCACTATTCTTCCAACCCTCGCTCACTTTTACTGAAGTATCTATGGACAAAAAAAGATGTTTATTATAACTGCCACACAAAACCCCCACTTCCAATTCTCTTAACAAAGAGATGTCTTCAGATGTAATTACTGTGTAATCTATAAGCGAAGAGGTTTTTCCATTATCAAAAGTATCCCTGGCTAGCTGGTCATTTTTCATTTTACCATTTATAATCATCACATTAAGGCATCTCAGAGTTGTGACAAGTTGTTTTTCCAGTCAGGTTACCTTTGTAACTTTTAGGTGTTTATCCAGGGATACCCAAGGCGACTTATTGACCTCGCTGAAACTCATCAAATATCTCAGAAGATGTGATTCTAGCATTAAATTCCCTTAAGAGAAGTATGGGAACCACCATAAACTTCGATTCAATTTCCTCTGTTCAAAGAATAAGGTTTTTTAATAGTTTATGTTAATTTTCATTCAGTGGGAAGAAAATGTTTACTATGATTAAATTTGTTTTGTTATTTTGCACTGTGATATTTTTTGAATCTGGGGATTAGAACAGTTAAAAAGTTACCATATTTTTTCAGTATTCTCTCACTCTTCAACTTCATTTTAACTCCCACTAATCAGATCAATCCTCCTGCTTTCCATCCAAATTTGCCCTTGAAGCATTCACGTTATCGATAAATAGTCCTGTAATACCACATTCTTCCTTTCTCAAGTTTCCTGTGATGCTGCAAGCTGGATGTCCTTTTCTTTCAAATTTGCTTGCAGGAGTTTCCGATTTCTTTTAAAGCTGGTGATGTTCTAATATAAGACATGGATGGTATTCTCATTAGGACCTATATTGCTTAGGGACCTGAGTCCTGGGATTAATTGCCACCAAAATCTGATTCCCATCATTTTTCTCCAATTCAGAAACGTACAAAGCTTTCTGCTCTGTGTACATCTAACTCTTTAAACCAATTTTAGTTATCAAAATACGTTCACCTTTCCACATATCAACTTCCCAGTGTGTATTTGCATTATCATTATTATTCCAAGAAGTTCTTGCTGTTGCTAGAGCTCCTTCATGAAGATTGTGGCTATTCGTCTGCTGTTTTAGTTCGTATATATCAAAGCCTAAACATCTTAGCTCATAAATTGACCTTTAAAACTTCTTCCATTACAATTCTCGAGTGGAATTGGATGACTGCATTCATCCGGTTTAATATATGCTTCTGTTCGCAGGAAAGATAGATGAAAGCAATGTCACTTGATGCTATTTTTGACAGTCTCAGAAGCACACTAAAAATCAACAACATTTTGGAGCAGTTTAGAAATGGATTTGGGTCCCTATCGGCAAATATAGCTACCATTTGTTACTGCAGAGATTCTGGTGAATAATAAGTATATTATGATGCCTTTTTAGAGGCCCTGACAGGCATTCATGCTCCTGTAAACAAGCTTCATTTGGATCCTCAAGGCTATTAATGACTTCCTGTCTTTCAGACTCATTAGGTTCTTATTCAACCACCCTATTGTCCTCTATAATTATCCTTGGGGAATTGTTTATTTAATCTGTCCTACTCAATAAATGTTCAGAAGGTTTTTTCCACTTGATTTCTTCTCTACATTAATACTTTTATTTTTGAAGAGTGGAACCCAAGTGAGGTTTGCAGTATATTTTTGTTCTGAATCTAGCATAATATTACCATTAGCATTATCTAACATAGCACGTGTTAGGGTATTTCCGCTTCTTCTTTCTCTTTGTCTTATTAAGTCCTCTTACTTGTTTCCTGTTATTTAATATTGGAAAGACTTCTTTAGTTTTTAGTGCCTTTTCTTTGTCCCAATGGCTCTCGATTATTTTGTCACTCTCCTGCTCTAAAAGTGCTTTATTTTCTTTCATTTCATTATCTATTTCCTCATAGTCTGCCAAAATGCAGTTTATCTCTTTGGCAATCCTTGGGCTAATTTTCCTGTGATCCAATTTCAAGGCAAGAAGGACCTTCGCATAAACCTTTTTGACCTCAGCCTCAGTTTTAGACTTAGACATGCATCTATTTTCAAGCCATCTGCCACAGTATGCACCAGGGCTGCTAGTCACCCAGAGACTCCTTCAGTGTACCACAACTTGCAAAGCCCCACACCACCCAGCCCAGACAACGCGCAATGCTGCACTCCTACCCCGCTCCTGATCCAAGGACTCCCCAGTGGTTTTTACCGCTGGTTCCACCCTACTTGGAGAGACCAGGGTCATGGGGTACACCAAACAAATGCCACACTAGGGTAGGGAGAAGCAGAGTGAAGCACTCTTTCTGAAAGCAGCATCTGTGGAATGGTACAGGAACCCCAGCTGCTTCTGTGGCTCGGCTCGACTCAGGCTTTAGAATATTTAAGCCCTTGCGATCCCCACTCGAGTGCACACCAGAGGGGGGGGGGGCAATCCTCACCCCACAAGTGTATCTTGCTCTCATTGCCTTCTCTGCTGCTTTCTCAGACAGCTCTAGTTTTCAACTGCAGTGCCTGGTTTGGTGCTGCACGTCCCACTGTGCCACTATGCATAGGACAGTTCGGAGTCAGGCAAGCTGGTGAAAGTCAATGCAAACCTCCCCAACTTTTAAGACCCTCTGGAAAACTGCAGGAGCAATGAGAACCAGGAAGCCAGGAAACAGAGGGGCATATTAGCAAGACCGGCGATAAAATTATCACCGTTTTAGCGGCAGGAAACTGCCGCTAAAACGGCGATAATGGGCTTGCTAATATGCGTTATAGAATTCCAATAGAAGCCCAGGTTAGATGTGCAGGACATCTAACCTTGGCTTCTTTTGGAATTCTATAACGCATATTAGCAAGCCCATTATCGCCGTTTTAGCGGCAGTTTGCTGCCGCTAAAACGGCGATAATTTTATCGCCGGTCTTGCTAATAGGCCCCAGAGTTTTAGGAGAAAATGGGACTCCTATTTCGAGCATCGGAGTGGACTTTGAAGTGAGCCAAGATGCAGGAGGGCAGAGACAAACAAGACCCATGCAGTTTCTGGGGAGCAACGATCTGTGGTTTCACTCTGCATTAAGAGACCCGGCATCTGCGACGGTGTCAGTCACCACCAGTCGGCGTTGTCCGGGTTCAGTTTTAGATAGTTAGCTGACATCCACCAGCAAGTGGCCGACAGACTATCGGACAACGCGGATCTTGAGTGCAGACTGGAATCATCGAATGTCCATCAAGTCCTAGGCTCATTTGGAAAATGTGCTACTGCTAGTATCGCTTTACCTTACATACATATTCTAGGTCATTACAATCTAGTCTACTTGTGACATTACATATTTTGTTCTATCCTCTGCAGTACATGCTTTGGCATGAATAATTTTTTCATGGATTTCTGCTGCTTAAAATAAGTGATCATCAGTCAGCACTTTGGGGCATATTTACGTTCCCTGGCGCATCCCTGCATATCAGCAGGGATGCGCCAGGGAAAATGCGTCACGCAAGTTTACCCTTGCGCCACGTCCGATGCGCCGCATTTACAATGCGGCGCATCGTGGCGCAAGGATAAGCAGATCCGTGACGCATCTGCCGGCGGAAGGTTGGCGCAGTGCTGAAGTTGTGTCGCAAGCGCGACGCAACTCCAGCACTGTTCCAACCTTCCTATCCCTAACATGGTGCGTCAATCCTTACGCCTGCTTGAAGCAGGCGTAAGGATTTGACGCACCAGCGTCGAGAAAAGTGACTGCGTGAAATCTTGTAGATTTCACTACGTCACTTTTCCGAGCGTTCCTACGCCGGAACGCCCCCCTGCGCCGGTACGCCCACATGAAACCTGACGCAGGTTTCATGTGGCGCAGGGGTTTACTACGTGACGCATCTCCCTAGATGCGTCACGTTGTAAATATAGCGCAACGCGGCGCATGGTTTGCGTCGCACCTGCGTCACATGCGTGACGCAACAGCGGCGCAAAAGTGGCGCAAGGGGCTTGTAAATATGCCCCACAATCTTTTGAATGTTGAAAATAAGATCTGCAACTTGGCAGCACACAAGTTATTTTTTATGTATAGGAACGTCTAGCAAAGCCCCACTTCTGAAGACATTAGTATCATTATTTCATCAGAACAAAAACAATAGAAATAAACTTATTGCCGATGGTATTGTATTTCAATGGATGCTTGATATCCTTGTATGTGCACTTATCATACTTCTACAGCATTTCTTCATTATACAATAATGTCCAAATGTTAAGAATCCTGGGGCATATTTACAAGCCCCTTGCGCCACTTTTGCGCCGCCGTTGCGTCACGCATGAGACGCAGCGGCGACGCAAACCATGCGCCGCGTTGCGCTATATTTACAACGTGACGCATCTAGGGAGATGCGTCACGTAGTAAACCCCTGCGCCACATGAAACCTGCGTCAGGTTTCATGTGGGCGTACCGGCGCATGGGGGGGCGTTCCGGCGCAGGAACGCCTCGGAAAAGTGACGTAGTGAAATCTACAAGATTTCACGCAGTCACTTTCTCGGCAGCTGGTGCGTCAAATCCTTACGCCTGCTTCAAGCAGGCGTAAGGATTGACGCACCATGTTAGGGATAGGGAAGGTTGGAACAGTGCTGGAGTTGCGTCGCGCTTGCGACACAGCTTCAGCACTGCGCCAACCTTCCGCCGGCAGATGCGTCACGCATCTGCTTATCCTTGCGCCACGATGCGCCGCATTGTAAATGCGGCGCATCGGACGTGGCGCAAGGGTAAACTTGCGTGACGCATTTTCCCTGGCGCATCCCTGCTGATATGCAGGGATGCGCCAGGGAACGTTAATATGCCCCCCTGTTTTTAAAGGTGCAAATTATGGGTAAAGCACAAACAAGTGTAAACTAGTGTTTTGTATTTCCTGCAGAGACCCCGCTAACGCATGCATTGGTGGCAATGATGGTGATGGTACTGTGATGCATACATTGCCAGAAGAGGATGATACAGCGATTTTTAGTGATGTGACTGAGAAGGCAAAGCAAGATCTCAACAACATGACTGTGGCATATGGGCTCTTTGCGGTCATCTGGTCAACTGATGGAGTTCGTTAGTCTCCCTCAAACCAACAGTAAGTTAAGAACGTCTTTGCCAGAAATAAACCTTTGTACAACCCCTACAGATTGCTTACCCTGTATAGTAGATATTTACATGTATTTTAAAATAAAACCAAAAATTTCATTAAAACACTGTGTGAAAAAATCAGTAATAAAGGGCAATTTAAGAAATAACAAGGTTATATTGATGAGTTTTATCCGGAAATTTTAAAAAGAAGGAGGCAGGACAATCTCTGCTCTCAGGAGTCATTACGTTCTTAGACCATATTCAAGAGGCTTGCTCAAACATGAACTTTGAGTTGAAGATAAGCTTCTCTAGTGAAGGTACTGGAAATAATTTTCTAATGCACCATGTGTGCATTGCATTAAATTCAATACCATAAATGACAATTTTAACCCCTAAACCTGTTGAGCAGCTGGGCTGCAGTCCAACACCAATGTGCACCTTGGGAGTACGAAAATCCAACACTCTTTCGTGCTCCTAAGGAGTTGTAACATAGCTGTGTATCAAAAGGCCACTAAACACCTCGTCAACCACTTCTAAATTGTGTATGGAGACTGGTGCTTAGTAAGATGTTAGAATGTTAAAGATGGGAAAACTAACCTTCTCAGCAGGAGACATCATCACCTTGGCCAGCAGATTTGGCGAATGGTACTTGCAGTCAATAAGTGATAAATAAATAGCAAAAGAATGACATATTACTAACTTACTTGTAACATACCGGTAGGGAAATTGTTTGGAGTAACAAGATGTATCATTATCAATATGTTCAACATATTTCTGAGGGATGAAAATTATAAATATGGCATTAACAGTGAAACAGGACAGTGAAGTGCAATTTTTTTAAGGAAAATAGCTGTTGCTGACACTATGATATGAAGATACTTCGAGTGTATGGATAGTATGAAATATAGCAAAATTAACTCTTAATAAAGAAAATATATTTAATCTATTTATGTTTTAGAGATATAAATAAATTACCTCTACAAATGTTATGGAACTAAAACGGTCCTGGTTTCACAATTCAAAATTGTGTTCCAAGAAATGCTATGACTTGCTGATAACATGGCCACTCTTAGATCAGAAATATGTGAACTTTGGCTACTAAAGTTAGGGAGCATTTAATACTGTTTATTTAAGTTGACTTTAGTGGGGTAGATATAAGACAAGTCCTGATTAAATATTTCTGATGATCCATTTCCAAGGAATTAACCCCTGCCTTATTTTGGGCTTGGAAATCCTAGGACGCAACCATAGTTTAATTTGTAGCTTTATACTGCACCTAATGAGTGACAATAGATTCCAGGATATCTGGCTCATTGTAAAAACGACAGGTGTTCGATGCACAATCACCACTCTGAATTTGTGTACAAAGGATCAAGAGGAGGTGTGTATGTCATACATAAGCAAAAAGTTGTACACTTTAAAAATGACTTGGCGAGGTGTGGGTTATCAAAGAATCAGTGACCCATTATCAATTTCTTTTTTTTATTTGTATTTTTATTGAGATCCAAAAGATTGCGAAAAATACATCAATTCATAATATTCATACACCAACAATAAATACGCCTGTAAAACACATTTCATGACAAAATTCATCCAGGAGCAATAAAATTAAAATACATAAAACTCTACATTAGATAAATACAAAGAACGAGTCTAGGCAGCTACCTTTCTAGTTAAGTCAACGAAAGTGCATAAAGTGCTTAATGTGCAAGAAGCAGTAGGTGTAATCCAGTCTTTTAGACCTACCCACAGCTTTGTCCATAAAACGCCCCCAGAGTTGATCGAATTTCTTAATCCCCCCATTAAGCATTGTGTATAGTCGTTCACTCTTTCTAACATTCTTCATTTTTCACAACGATTACCCTCATTGTAGGGATCAGCTGTGTTAGCCACTTTTGAAGTAAAAGGGATCTGGCCACTGCTGTTGCTACATATAATAGTTTTACCAATTTAGGGGCTAGACAAGCAGCGGGATCATACCCCAAGACTTTCCACCAGATACTGGGAGCTAGTTTAACCTTCCATTCGTTCTCCAAATACTGAAATGTATAATTACAAAATTCCTGAATAGGAGGACACAGGCCAATTATTTACACTCAATTTGCAACAGCCCCCGAGGTACATCGAAAGCAATAATCTCACCAGCTAGGGTTGACTTGTGCAAGAAATTGCGGGATTCTATAGAAGGGCCATTTACTAAAGAATAACATTCATTGCCAATTGGCTCCTCTCAAGATGCTAAAATTTAGTATATTGACTTCATCCCACATCTTTCTTGTTAGTTCCAATCCTTCATATTTTTCCCATTTTTTGATTGTTTTTTGACTAAGATCAGGGTCCTTCATGGAGGCAAACAAATCTTTCCATTCCCTGGGGCGCTTACGTTCGGGAGCTTCAAATAACACGGATACCACTTTTTGACCACTGCTAATCTGCCTCAAATCTAAATTACTAAATACTTTATTTAATATTTTAAAGGAGCCAAGAAGCAAAAAGACACTTTGAACTAATTTGTGGACTTCAGACATGTATAGCCATCTCTCACCAGGGAAAAGTCTGCTAGCTTCTTGAACCCTGCTTTCACCCACTTTTGAAGTATATCGGGTGCCGGATTAGTACCAGAATCTGCAACTAGTTCTGACAAAGGTGCAACTGCGTTAATATGGGGAATAGCGTATCTCCTACAGATAATCGTGCATTTCCGAAAAAAACACTAAGGACTTTTCTAATTGACTTTTTTGGTGACTTTGATGATTTTAACACATCACGAATATCGTATTCTTTGAAAATCAGCTGCATAAAATACTTCTTAAAAATACCATTGCAGAGCTTTGCATTCAACCTGGACACATAATGTGCAAAGTAGGCGAAATGGTAATCCTTTGATCAGTGCCAGAATTCGCAACTAGTTCTGACAAAGGTGCAACTTCCTTAATATGGGGAATAGCGTATCTCCTACAGAAATCAATGCGTTTCCAAAAAAACCACTTAGGATTTTTTTTTTTATTTACTTTTTTGGGTGACTTTGATGATTTTAACACATCACGAGTATCGTATTTAAAAATCAGCTGCATAAAATAATTCTTAAAAATACCATTGTAGAGCTTTGTATTCCACCTGGACACATAGGGGCCGATTCTGATGCGGTCGGAAACGGCTCCAACCGTCGGTCAGAGCCGTTCTGACTGCATCGGAATGTCCCGTTCGGATTCCTTTCCAACCAACCCATTTTGATGGGGTCGGTCGGAAAGGAATCCAAACCGGATTTCCAAATGGCCTCCGACAGGCTCCCATTCGGAAATCCTTCATCAATCCCGCGTGCGAGGGATTCCGATGGAAGATTCCCACAGCCTTTCTGTGCAGGCCTTTCGGACACAGAAAGGCAGTCAGAATCCTACTTTAGGGGCCACCAGCAGGCCCCCCATCGCTGCAAGGCCTCCGAATGGTGGCCTAGGGGCACCTATGCACCTGGTTGCACCCTGCACCTTGAGGTGCCTGCCACGGGGTGCAGGGATGGACTGCACCTCTGCTCTTTGCAATGAGAGCATGAATTCCGTTCGGAATGCATGCTCCCATTGTAAAGAATAGGATTACGACCGAACAAGGTTCGTTTGCATCCTACTTGCGGGGCTGGAACCCATGACAGGAGGTCATTCAGTCATTCAGTTCCAGTTCCCAAACGATGTCGGACGGACTCCGATCCGTCCGACATCGTATTTGGGCACTTAATGTGCAAAGTAGGCCAAATGGTAATCCTTAAGATTAGGAAGCCCCAAACCACCTTTTTCCAACTCTTCATATAAAGTGCTCAGTACTGCTCTGGCTATTTTTTTCTTTTGCCAGATAAATGATGTAAAGATACACTCCACCTTTTTAGCTAATGATTTTATTCAAACACATGAAATAGCCGAGAGGAGGAAATTGAACAGTGGTAGAATCAACATTTTAATCAGGATGACCTTCCCTAGAATAGTTAAAGGAAGAGAATTCCAATGTGCAAATAGGTCTTTAATTTTTAAAAGCAAAGGGGGAAAATTAAGATTGTATGTATCCTCAATCCGTGAAGAGTACCTAATGCCCAAATACCTTTTTGGTTGAGTATTAAAGCAAGAGACTATGTCTGGATGTAGTATATCTGAATTACACCAGCATAATTTATATTTTAGTTTTCTTCCTGTTGATTTTATTGCCTCCCAGTTTCTTGTAGTGTGCAAAAATCTCCAAAGCTTTCTTCTAGGAGCCTTTACTAATGTTGAAAACTAACATAATATTGTCGGCATATAGTTTTATCTTCCCCATTTGTGCCAGAGAAAGGCAGATGTCGCCATTTTTCCTAATCGCTTTTGCCTATGGCTCAGTAAAGAAGCCAAATAAAATGGGCGATAAGGGACAACCCTGCCGGGTTCCTTGCAGGACTTGGCATTTCCCCACCTCTGTAGCATTTACAATGATATTAGCTTCATCATTGCAGTACATCCTATGCATCAACCCCGTAATCTGGGAATGGACCCCAAATCTGGATAGAATACATAACAATGTTTCCCAGACCACGAGTTCAAATGCTTTTTCCGCATCTAACAGGAGCACTATAGCTGATGCACCATTAATAGAAAAATAATCCAATGCTTCGACTAAATAATGTGCATTTGTACCTAACTGACTTCCAGCAATATAACCATTCTGATCAGAGTGAATCAACTTTAATGCAATTAGGTTGAATTTATTGGCTAATAATTTTGTGATTATTCTATAGTCAACATTTAATAATGTAATTGGGCGATATGAGTTCGGATCTTTGCCATCTTTCCCCTTTTTTAAAAACTCACAACATTCCCCGTATGGAATGAAACCGGTATAAGGCCCACATCCAGTATTGTGCTAGCAGCCAGTAGGAAGTAGTCAACTAAAACATCTAAAAAAGATTTAAAAATTCAGCTGAAAAACCATCTGGCCCACATGCATTACAATTTGGGAGATTTTTGATCACCTCCACCAAATCTTCTTTAGAGAAAGGTTGAGTAATATTTTCCGCCTCTTCCTTGGATAGCGTCGGAATATTACAGTCTATTCTTTATCTACCAGTTGATTTTGGGTATAGATCTGCTTAAAATGATCAAGCATCATTTCCCCACTTTCTCCGGTTCCTTGCACCTGATCAGGGAAACTGGACATTTCAGTGCATCTATCCTATTGTTCGCAATCAAGGAAACAAGGGCCACCCTACTCACATGGAACCAGGGTATCTATTATGTAACAAGAAACAGTGGTTCCTGTGGATAATGTATACAATATATAGTAATCTATAGCACAATGGCAATAAACATGGGTAAAGAGATGTCAGAGAGAGATAAAACAACCACATACACAAGACACTGCTGAATGTAAACTGTTTATACAAATGCGCTTTCAAATTGATTAAAGCAAGTGCATGGTGTCCCAAGTGAACATACAACCTACATATTCAATTAGTGACAATTGTGACATACAAAATAGGTTTAAAAAAAATATACAAAAAAATGACCTTACTGATCCCTTGGTTATCATCTTTCAGGTGTCCCTTCATGTTAAGTCCTGAAGAGACCCCCTATTGATGGTGGGGTCCAAACGCCGTCGACAAAATCCAAAAGCGAACCACTCCTCAGCCCCTACCATTGTACTAGAAGGCTGTTAGTAATCATTGAATATCCCTGTTATGGTCGTTTTTTTGTATATTTTTTTGAAACCTATTTTGTATGTCCCAATTGTCACTAATTGAATATGTAGGTTCTATGTTCACTTGGGACACCATGCACTTGCTTTAATCAATTTGCAAGCGCATTTGTATAAACAGTTTACATTCAGCAGTGTCTTGTTGTATGTGGTTGTTGTGTCTCTCTCTGACATCTCTTTACCCATGTGTATTGCCATTGTGCTATAGATTACTATATATTGTATACATTGTCCACAGGAACCACTGTTCCTTGTTACATCTATCCTATTGTTGGCAGCTTGTTTGCGTGCCTGCTAAGATAAAAACCACCCCGTAAAATTACTCTCTTCATAAACCTGTTGCATGTAGGCACGGTTTAATACCTCACATTTTCTATAGTATGCCTCGCTTAGTGCCTGTTTAGCTTTATCAAGTTCACTTTTATTGGGTTTAGATGAGTTTTTTTGAAATTTTTCATGACTTTGATGGACATTCCTTTCTAGAGCTTGCTTTTCTAATTTAACCTTTTTACTATTCTCAGTGTCCTTCCCTATCACCAACCCTCTAATATATGTTTTAAAGCATCCCACACTAAGCTTCGGGGGGGCAGACCCATGTTACATACCAAGAATTCCTTTATCTCTTTGCAAATCTGAACCCAGCCTTCCTCCTGTAAGTACTGTTTATTCAAAACCCAATTTCTAGGATGTTCTGTTGCTTTCCACACCAATATCTCTAGGACAATTATTGCATGATCTGAAAAACCATTAAGTAATATCTGTTGATTTTTAAAAGCCAGACCTTTTGAAAGTAGAAAAGATCTATGCGAGAGGAGCTACGGAATTGTCCAGAAAAACAGGTGCATGCAATTTTTGTAGGGAAAGCAGCCCTCCATGATTCAATCAATGCCAGTGTTTTCTGATAGTTTCGTAAGATCTTCAAAGTTTTGGGCTTTAATTGCCTCTTTCAGTTTACTGAGGAATCTAATTTTGGAATCTGCAGAAAGTTATAATCACCTCGGATTACAACTTCACCTGGGATTTGTAATAATGATTGAAATAACTCCTCATAGGATGTGACATTGTTTTCCACTGGGGCATATAGACTTACAAACGTGAGACACCTAGACAACACCTAGCAGCTCACACAGCTCCAACGGGTGAATTTGTCACTAGCAGAATTGCCCACTTTGGCACCTAGCCTTTTTGGCAAGAAACATGCGGTGCCAAGGTGAGCCACCTGGGCAGAGGAGAAACGTCTGTAACCCGCCCAGGTTTTAAAAATTGAGAATTCTGACAATTTCCCTACCGGAATATGTGTTTCTTGGACTAAGATCACATACAGGTTCTCAGCTGGAATCCAGGTTTCTTTTGCGCATAGTTTTTGTTGTTGTTAAGGCATTAACATTTAAAGAGACAACCTTCCGAATATTATTTATCATGTCTCAACTTTCTTTTCTCAGTAAATCCAATAGGTACAGAAAATGAGTCGCAGAGAGTGCATAAATTGCTTAGTGCATGAAAAGACCATACAATGAAACCTGTATCAATTAGTACTATGCCAGCCAATGAACTACCTTGAATAAAGAGCATGCATACTCAGCCTGTCCATCTATTGCCTGCATATACACTCTTAGTGAGCACCATCTTGTGCTTCGTATGTAATTTGCTGGGCCTATATGTCTGCACTTTACCTATAGCATACCCTTTCCAGTAAGCATTAACCTGCTATAAAACGAAGACAGATTCAACCAAATACTGGCGCCCTCCTTCTTATAAATTTAACTTTCTAAACTTCTAAATCTGGTACATGTTACAATGAATTGCAATTTTGGATCTCTTTTTGATCATCCTTTTACCCGCTTGTTCCCCTCAGACCACCACCAAACCCCCCAACACACTTCCCCAGCCACGTGCTGCGCCGCTACACCCTCCCTGAGCAGCAGTGAGTGGACCGCCTACCCACTCACACCTAGCATGCTTCCCCAACCCAGAGAAAACTGCCACTGTGACACAGTGCCAAGACCCATCGCCCATCTCCCTTATGACCCCTCTACCAGGAAAAGAAAGAAAAAAGAATAAGAGAAAAATAAATAAAGAAGACAAATAAACCTCCTCCAGACAGCAATGTTAGGCACATTCGCTCAATGACAAAAAATAGATCAACAAGATCCCTGTATCTACAGACTAAAAATAGCTGCTGTATGTTAGACCTCACGACAAGTGATTAAGGTTTGTTAGAGATCTGCTGTAGGAGCTCCTGTGCCTCAGCGGCACCACAGAATAGGTGGAATTACCCTTTTACCAATACCTTCAATTTGGATTGCTGCACTATCGTTGCCTGGGCACCCTGAGCTTTGAACAAATAAAGCATTTTTACAAATTCTTTCCATTGCCTAGCTGCAGAGGCCGACATGTCAGGAAAGATGTGACAAAGAGGCACTTTTGGCATGGTGAACTGTCTCTGATTGCCTTAGTTAACACTTGCTCTTTAATATAGTAATCTCCAAAGTTAAGAAGTATTGAACGTGAAATTTTGAATTAGGGGGTTGCTGTGCCGGCACCCGATGAGCTCTCGTTAGTGTCAAGTCCCCAGAGTATTCTGGAAGAATGTGTGTTTTTATAAAAGAATCAACCCATTGAAGTGCTTGTTGGCCCTCACATCCCTCTGCGACCCCTACGATGCGGAGATTAGCACACAGAGAATGATTTTCCAATTCCTCAAGCCTATTTTCCACCATGGACTTTTGCTTTTGAAACGTGTCAACCTCTTTCTGCATCATGGTAATTCTGGCCTCCGGTTCTTTCAACCTGTCCGTAATCTGGTCCACTGTATCCTCATTCTTAGAGAGCCTAGCATGCAGAGCTGCTATTTCTGTGGTTTGAGAGGCTTTAAGATCCCTTATCCAATCCAGAATAAGATTAAGCATATTTTTAGCGTCCCATTGCAAAATGAGTGGCGTGCTCCCCTGCTGGGAGCCCTTGTACAACAGTTCTGGTGCTGACTCACTTTGCGCCTTATCACTTCCTGAATCAGCCTGCTTGGTGGCTTCAGATGGGGACAACATCAGAGACTTCTGTGCATTAGGCATTGATAATTGGGATAAGTCAGATTCACAGCCCGGTGGACTAGCAGATATTGGAAGAGGAGAATGTGGGGCTACAAACTGAAATCTCTCCGAACAGTCAGCCCCAATGCCAATACATTTCTTTAGTTTTCATAAATAAAGGATATTACTTAATTTTGGAAGGACTGGCCTCTAGTCCCAAATCAGATTCTACTGAATTTCTCCCAGATGTCTGTTTTGGTGAAACTGCTCCAGCTACCGAGTTGCTGGCATCAGAAGAGTAACTAATGTTTGTCTCCTCCAGTTCCAAATCCTGACAATGTTCTGGAGCATTCAAACTGCCATCGTGATCTTCAATATTAGTAGGCATTGTGAGATCCTTGGACAGAGAGGCAGCACGGGTTGCATGTGCTGCTACCTGCCCCACACAGCTTTTCATCCTTTGAAACAAAACTGTACTGTCCAAACTGGCTGTAATGCCTGGAGCTTTCAAATGACTTCGCATAATTTCAATAAGGTCAAGTCTTTTTCTGTAAATTTATATCTATAAATTTAGAGCTGTTTTCTAGAGCCTAGACTGGCTGAAGTTCTGTACAATTCTTCAATTACACCAACTTTCAGGAAAGAAATTAATGATGCCCCACCCAGTGACCCTCAAACAGGTAGCGACTACCCACCCTTTGTTGACCTCCTACTACTGCGCGGTGCACTTACCTCCCGGTGAGAAACCTGGTGGCCTCAGTAGAAAAACACCTTGTGGTATTTCCTCAGCCAATTGTTTCCACTGCCAATGTGAGGAGAAAGGAGTAGTGGAGAGGAACGCCAACCAGCCCAGTCCAACCTGGCACACTGTTAGGCTCTAGCCTTGCTACATCACGGCACAGCCCCCAGTCCGCAGTCTCAGCTCCGATTTGCCAAATTGATCAGGCATGCAGGTTTCGCCGACCGCCATTGTGAGCCTCCAGGGCAGAGAGCCGTGTTGCATCCGAGACTGAGTCACATGTGACGTCCTGACGTAGGGGGGAGGAGGAGCTCTGGCGATCAGCCGTGGGTCATCATCTCCCAGCCGAGCACTTCCTTGAATGATGTTATCAATTTTTTGAGGTGACAATCATTTTGCATAATTTGTATCCGGTCAATGTTACGATTCCATAGAATATAATTCAGCAAGTATTGGTACTGTCTCTCAACGACTGTGTGCCTTTTTATTCATGCAAAACATATCTGGGATGTTACATCACATTCATGCATTTGTCCCATTTCACTTGTCTTCACATATCTGAAGTAAACAACATAACACAATAACATACAAAAGAAACATAGCAACACACCCAAAACATGACAGGCATAACACAAGACAGTCAAAAGACAATGTAACACTACAACTAGAGTATAACACAAAACCATCATTTTGTGATGATGCAGCACAAAAATACAGCAACACAAAAAGCATAACTCATTGCCACCATCACAACTTAACACATAACTAACATTCTTACCGCACATTAATACCTCAGGAAACCTGTTTTCATAATAATCTGGTAAAAGGTGTTTGCATAAAGCGCTGGCATTACTTACTACAAAGGATGTGAAAATAGATCCAGTTAAAGTGTTTAGTGATCCATCATTATTTTGATACCCTCACACAAAGCATCAATACAAAAATAAGAAAAGGGAGATAAAACATCGAGTGCATCCCTTGTTGAAATACAATGGTGTGGATACATTGTAGTTGATAAATATGACAGTTCTTGGTTGAATTGATATGGCTAAATTGCAAACTGTAATTCTTTTATTTAGTCTATAACATTAATCAATGTCACATGAATTGCCATTGAACCAACCTGATGCCTTTCTGCATCTATTATAATGCTTCAAGTAGGAAACTGGATTGTTAAACTAGAGAAAACAGGGGTTACAATCAAATTTTGTGACTGAGCGCCCATAAAACCTAAACAATTTGGCTCCAATCAGGTAAACTGATTTCTATAAAAAATGCCTGTCTCATCTTTGGTAGCTGGCTCAAGCACATATGTGTGCTTTGGAAGTGAGACAATGGACTAAAACAGAAGTATAGTTTGTGAAAATGAATAATGTCTAATGTCCAAACCAATCTTATGCATTTAATGAGCAAAATTACATATGTTGTTTCAGCGTCATTATGACAAAATATCTATTATTCTTGTTTATGTCATTCACTTGTCTCGTGTCCATTTCTTAGTAATGCATCAGCTGCTTGTGTTAATTCATCTGTAGCAGAAGTCACAACGAGTGAACCGAAATTCAGCAAGTACTTTATTGCGTGTTATAAAATGGTCCAATCAACAGCGTTGTAACCTTTGTCACCCAAACTTTGGTTTTAAAATTCTATTCATACATTACACCTTTCTCAATAACCAGCAATTACAATCTTAATACTTAACAATTGAATTACAAATGCAAGTTTGAAGTTTTGGTCCAGCCCGAACAACTTGTGTGGTATAAATACAGTTACTGCACAATTTGCCAACATCATTTTCAGTTTTATATTGTATAATTGAAAACATTGGTAATACCATCATGAATGACATCACTAATAATATGGCTGAATTTAATGTTAGAATGGGAAAATGATAATTGATTTATAATAGCTAATCGTATCCACAGATTTATCGAAAGATAGAGTGAGAAATATATTTACAGGAATTAAGCCTGACATTTAACTATTGTTAAAGCCTTATTTAGGTCCCCTATATACAAACAATTTGTGCAGTTTCATTTTAGATTTTCACGTTTGATTGGCATGGGCTAAAAGGAATCACAACATAAATGATTGCTGTTGGAAAATGGCCCTCTCTGTAGGGTTACCTCAAACTTTTTGCCTTCCTCCTCCTCTTTTTGCTGAATTCTTTTTGATGGCCTTAGGACTCTGAGCACTTTACCACTGCTAACCAGTGCTAAAGTCCATGTGCCTCTCCCCTAAACATGGTGCCATTGGTGTATACCTGATTGGCATATTTGATTTACTAGTAAGTCCCTTGTAAAGGAGTAAAACATACACCCAAGGCCTGTAAGTCAAATGTTACCAGTGGGCCTGCAGCGCTAATTGTGCCACCCACATAAGTAGCCTTTCAAACATGTCTCAGGCCTGCCATGGCAGGGTCTGTGCGTGCAGTTTACTACCACTTCGATTTGGCATTTAAAACTAATTACCAAGCCTTAAATCCCCCTTTTATTACATATAAGCCATCCCTAAGGTAGGCCCTAAGTAACCCTAAGGGCAAGGTGCCATGTAGGCAGAAGGTAGGACATGAATGTTTAATCTTTACATGTCCTGGTAGTGACAAACACTCAAATTCATTTTTCACTACTGTGAGGCCTACCCCTCTCATAGGCTAGCATTGGGAATTCCTTAATACATTATAAAGCTGTAAATCCTGATCAGAGAGGAGCAGCTTTGTCATGGTTCATATCTTTGGAATGGTAATGATAAATACTCCTCACTGGTGAAGATGGATTTAACATTACTCTTTTAGAAATGCCACGTTTAGAAAGTTGACATTTCCCTGCACTTACTGCTCTGAATACCTGATAGCCTGTCTCCAATTCACGTCTGGGGTGGGTGACAGCTATGCTGTGTGCATTCCCTCTAGATAGCCACAGCACAGGAAGGATAGGTGTGTCTGAGTAACCATCTACATACATCTGCATTCTGATGGCCTTGCCGGGCAGGATGGAAGGGAGGGGCTAACGCTTCACTTGAATAGGCAGTGTCCTGTCCCCACACAAAGGACAGATTACCCTCCTCAGATAGCATGGCAGACAGGACTGGGTTGAAAGGAATACTTGTGCATTTCAGAGAGCCCCGACATCAAAGGCACTTTTGGGTATAAGAACAGGGTCTCTGGCCCCCTAAAAACAGACACTACTGGACTTGTAACTGAAGCTCTGCCAGATGAACTGCTGTGCTGCTTAAAGGACTCAACTGGACCGCTGATCTTTGAGGCCTACTTTTATGTTTGTTGCCCTGCTGCCTGCTACTTTCTGACTCAGTTGAAGGGGAGCTGGACTCTTTTTTCACTCCAAATGATCTCCAAGGGCTTGTTGGCTTGCCTCTTGTTGCTTGAGATTCAGAATTATCAAAGTCTCTACCCCTGCTCCTGTACCTGGCTCACTGGAAGTGCACCAGATACTTGCAACACAGATTTTGACGCATCTCCTTTCTGGGTTTAGCAGAACCAGCGCATCGACCCATTTGCTGCAGTAAAATCAGTGCATCACATCGGAACCAGTGCTTTGCCTCCAGAAATCGATGCATCAGACAGTGTATTGCCACCGCTGTAGCTTGATGAGATTGACGCATCCCCTCGACTGCATGGCAGAATCTGGGGCATCGCCGAACGCCTCTCGACTCCAGCACCCGTCTTCGGAACTGACGCATCGCTTTCACTGCGTGGAGAAGATCGATGTATCCTGCCCCTGCGGGCCTCAAAATTGACTCATCTCGCTGTGACCAGGAAAGGTACTTTGTTCACCAAAGCCTGCGTGGTGTCATTTAGTTCCTATAAGACCTATATAGAATCTGCGCGTTTAGACAACATGCACTACGGGACTGATTCCACACACCCCCACCGGGTATGTTGGCCTGTGTACCAGCTAGCTGGCGATGCCACTATCACTTCCCCTTACCAAGGAGAGAATAGTTCTTGCCAACTATCGAACATGGTTACCTTGATCCCTCAGGACCGTGGAAAAAGTAACTTACTTTTCGCTAAGTCACTCGTGCACACTTGTTCTCAGAGAGATACACAGAATAAACGGTTGGGACGGTTTCAATAAGTATTTATTGAACAGTCGTTATTCTAGCGTAAAATAAGTGCACTGAAATCACCAGTAGACAGTAGCATAAATAAATGAGTAGAAGCACTAAGAAAGTAAACAGATGGTAGGTTTCTACCATTCTGCTAAAATCATAAATACAGGCAAGTATATAGAATACATGGCAAAAAAATGCGTGCTCCTACTATGCACCCTAACTAGATGTGCCTAAGTGTGCCTAGTATGTGAGTAGGTGTAAAGCCAAGAATCCCTCTAAGATAAAGCCAACACCATTACCTGATGTGAGACTGCGGGACCCCGTTCTGGTCTCGAGCTGAACACCCCGCAAGGGATGTCAGACCACTGAAAGCAGGAGTATCTGCATGCAGGGACCTCAGCATCTTGCGTCAGTTTGTCGGCTGGGAAGTCCTGGTCTCCTCTCCCTTTCTCAGCAAGATGTAGTGTTTATATACCCTAAGGTATCCCCAGGGGTTCTACCTTGCTGTGCCAGTGTCGGACTTAGGATGACGTCGGGAATTAACTTTATACACAGTTATTATGCAGGAGATGATGATCCTGCTGTGATTCCAAGAAACTAAGAATAAACTAAGAATCCTCATGCATAATTTATGAGGCCAGTGTCCAGGGAAAAACCCTACATACTTGTGTGTAGTATTGTAACTGGGTAAAAGGTCAGTCCTTCAAATCCGTTATGTATGTAGTATAGGAGAGAATGTAGGTGAAGGGTTATGATGTTACCTAGACCTATATTGTGGTCCCTTTATGAAATATAACACCCACTCCTCATCCGACTGGACGACATTGCTAAAATCTAGCATACAACCAAGGCGTGTAGAGGTTTGTATGCAACTCATAATAAAATCTCGTAAGAGAAGTTTAAAAAGCGTTAAAAAACCCTTTAAAAAGTTTTCTTTAAAAAAAATCATTCAAGCATTGGCTCTAAAGTGTCCGTTTATATAGTCCGAACCACTACAAGCATCTGAAAGCCAGGCAGGTCAAAAGCTCTTAACTTGGAATTTCGTTAAAAGGTAAAAGGCCAAATTTTCCCAGCGTGCGACGTGCCAAATGTTTATGTGTCCTTGCTGGTAGACGCAACAATGCTGCTGCCTGCATAAGCAGCTGACGATCCCTGTAACACCTCGCAAAGAATGTCAATTGAGCACAGATGATCTTCTGTACTGCCTGCAGCAGATGCCGGGGCAGCCTGTGCGATATACAAGGCCTGAGTGTTGGCGGAGGAGCCGGTATCCATACCAACAGGAGCAGAGGCTACCTGTGGTAGCTCTAAGAACGCTGCCAACAACATAGGAATACGCTGAGGACACTGCAGAACATGGGCCATTATCGGGTCCAGTAAAGCATCAACGTCCGGTGGCGCAACCGATGGAAGTGTCAGACAGAGGTCCAACACTAACCCTGGGCGGAGTTTGCGAGTTGCGCTACGCGAAACTCCGCGAAGTGGAAAAAAACTACGCCACGCTACATGGAGCTCCACAAGCGGCGGAGTGTGATAGAAAAATGCTGTTCGCGGTGATTTTCAGTGCCGGATGCTTGTCCGCACTGTGCAATCATCGTGAACAGCACCATGCACAGCGCAAGCGGGCGCTGCTTTCCTTTCTGCCGCTCAAGTAGATTTTTACTCGAGCAGCACCTTTCTCAACGCAAACGGGCAGTTTCTCAACGCGAGCGGTGGCGAGCATACGCGACCACTCGCAATGAGAAACCTGACCCCCCCGCGTTGAGAAATCTCGCCGGGAGGTTTATTTTCCATGCTTGCGCTCGCCAACTTGATGCTGACGATCGCGAATGAGGAAAAATCTCGCCGGGTGGTGGATTTTCCTCGCTCGCGCTCGCCAGCTTGACATTGACATACCCGAGCGAGTAAAAAAACTCAGCTACGCTACGCGGGTCGGACTTTTTGGGATCTCCGCGAGCTCCGCGTAATGCGGAGTTCCGAAAACTCCGCAAACTCCACGAGCGGAGTGTAGTTCACCGCCTAGGCCTATCCAACACACATTCCTCTCTGCAGAACAGGCATCGGAGAACAGGTAGGACACAGTCCATCCAGACTGGTCTAAATGACAGGAACCAAGAGGCGCTCAGTTCCCGTAGGCGAGGTGTGCCCAGATGCTGTTCCATGCGATCACGGTATTTGCGCTCCAGGAGTACTGTTGCCATTTCTTTGGTTGCTGGGACGTCCGTTGCGTAGCAGAAAAGTGATAATCAGGATACCTGCTATTAGGAACAGAATCAGCGGAAGCCTGCCAAAAATGCTTCCAAAGACGGAGTGTATAAAGTTCGGTATAACTCCGAGGACCGTTTGAAAGGATCTTAACAGTCTGGAACCTATAGTCTTAAATAGGTGTACAACACCAGTCGTATCAAACATGTTAAAGATACGACTTTCCATTTCTGTGAAATGGAAGGGGCAGTTTGTACGTATAAGTGCCTGTATCTCAGCCGAAGACCTTGCGATCTGGAGATCAAAAGTCTCCCGGGCGGAGGTTAAGGGCACGGTTCGTTGTAAAAGCATGGCTTTCATTCTGCTCAGAGTATCAAACCGTCTAAAGGAAACATTTAGCGAAGACCATAACGTCACCTCCCTGACTGTATGGGTTTGTGGAAACAATACTTGCATACAGCAAGTAACCCTGGAGCTCACAGTGATTAGATATGCGATGCCCGGAAGCATCCCACAACAACCTTGATCATTCAGCATCAAGTAACTCCCATTCGAGAGAAGCCTGAATACCGGATTAATCACAGCTGCCGGGGTACCCCTCAAATGACAGGACAAGTTCGCCACAGACCCATTACAAGCCCCGTGTAGCATAATATCCTGGCATATGAGAAATCCACTTAAAGCGTTCTCGCAGTTAGTTCCACTTAGAAACACTTCCAGATCCCCACTCCTGCATCTAAATCTGTATGGTAAATCCTAGGATTCCCTGATGAATTCCTTACCCATCTTTTCATATCTGCCTGCCTGTTGTTGTTCTAGACAATACTGAAACTGGAAAGTTGCGACCGGTAATGTTATATGGCCGTGGATTAACCACTCTGTGGATGGTGACTCTGCCACAGTAAAGGGTAACCTATCCAGTTTTTCAATACGCAGCATTGTATATTTTGCTCCCCTCTGTGCCGTTTTCATCTGTTTTTCTGTTAGATTGTATGCAGAAAATAATGACATACTATTAATAAAACGCCAAGGCACATAACCGGCGCGCAATGACTGCAGCGTCCAGCTTAACAAAATAATAGAACGTAACTGTGACTGTCCGTGTTGTAATATGGACAAATCCTGTTCTAATACTTCGATACCAGAAGATACAATGTTGCCCAGTGAATATATCCTGGATGTTAACGTAGTCATGCCATTGTCAACTACGGCTAACGCCTTTTCTAGGTTAATTCTATCTATTTCTCTTAATCTCTCTGCTGCTTCTTGTTGCGAGATTTTCCAGATTTCGTTATAGACAGCATACAAAAAACGCTTCTGACGTGGTTTTCTGGGACCTAATAAAAAATCCCGTAGGTCCACATCCTCTGTGAGTAGAGACAAGTGTTGTTTCACCTGGGGTAGTGTTGAGGTCTTTAGCCAATCAAGGAACAACTTCCCAACACTGTATGATGTCACTGCCCCCGGATGTTCTCGTTGAACATAACGTGGGTCTGGCCTATGGATACTAAACCCTTCGGTGGTACCCCTGAATCTTTCCTGACATCTGTTTGTGTCAGTGGGCCAAACCAACCATCCCTTCCAATTGGGGTCTGATCTATTGTATTGCAATATGTTATCCAACTTAGCCCCTCTTCCTGACGTAAAATTGCCCTCAGTGTTTAAAGGTGTTGGAATTTGAGGCGTGTTCAAGTCCTTATTCTTGGATAATCCAAGACTGAAAGTCTGTTGCACAGTGTCATTCAGAAAAATCATCTGCTGTGGAATGAGGCATGCTCTAAATAGTGCTTCTGTTCCCTGGACTTGCCAGTCCCTAGAACCCCAGATTGATTTCAAGTCTACAGTGTCCATCCATAAGTCAAAACCCTGTTTAGACAGTTAAGTAATAAAGGAAGCAGAGTAAATCTGTTTGGTGTTTGTTAACATATTTTTCTGTGCAGATATAGGTGCAACCTTATAATAGTACGAGGTTGCGTCAGTGGTGTTAACCCCTGAAAAATATGAGAACTTCTGTGCAAATGTTTTTGAACTACTTTTCGGTGGTGTAGGGTAATGTTCCCACTGGTGGTATGTGAAAACATTTCTAGGTTTGCTAGATTTATGCAAAAAATGATGACTATAATGTTGATAACAATACATTTTGTCAAAATCTGATGTGTCTTCTAACATTTCAGTGCTAGAAAATGCGGCAGATTGTTCCAAATCAGACAATAAGTTATTAACAGTTTCAAAATCCCAATCATCAGAAAATGTACTGGAGGTAATGATATCGTTCAATGAAATTTTAAACAAATGTGGAATCTTTAAAAGCTCGGTCGGTCCAAATATATCATAATTCACTTTGTCCCACACTATACCATCCGGTATATGAACTGCTGAAATGTTCACGAAGGACAAATCTCTTTGTTCACAATGAGATGAAACATGAGGTTTTAAAATTAAGTTTACTTCTGATGTTGCAGAGCTCTGTTGAAGATATGTTCTGGCAAAATTAAAAAATCCCAGTATGGTCTGTAAATTTTCTAATGATTTTGGAGGTTGTAGCAGCGCGCACTTTTCCCAAAAAGTGGGCTGCCGGGTTTTTGCCTTCACTTGAAAGCTCATATCCCAAAAATAGGACATTGAGGTGGGCTATTTTTGATTTTTTTAAATGAAATTTGTAGCCCTCAGAGGCGAAACCCAAAATTATGGTGCTCACCCTGGTCAAGGGTTCCTCTAATTCATCATCCGTTAGATAAATATCATCTACATAGGATAATGCTTCCTCATCCAAATTCTGTAGTAACTCTGTTACCATCCTAGAGATTAACCCTGGGCTATTCTTATACCCTTGGGGTAGTCGACAAAATTGACGCTGGGACCCTAGCGCTGAGAAGGCTGTTAAATATCTGCTTTCAGGCGCAATGTTTTGGCAGAAAATCCATTTGAGATATCTAAAGTTGTTTTGTATTTTTTCCGCTCAATGTTATTCATTAATACGGCATTATGTGCATTCTGAACTGCAAATGTTTTCGTGCATGAGTTTAGGTGTCTATAGTCTAAAACTAGACGATATGAATTGTCGGGTTTCATTACGGGAAACAAAGGATTAATCATTGATGAGGTGCATGGTGCATGGTTCAATTACACCTTGGTATTCAAGTTGATCTAAGATCTCCCTGACCTGCTTTTTAGCTTCCTGTTTTATAGGGTACTGTCTTTGTGGAGATGGGTTTGTTGCGGTATAATGCTGGCAAGGGCTACCGCCCACTCCTGCGCATATGTATGTCTTAAGTGTGTAGGGACTAGGTCAGAGAAAGCTGGAAAAATTACAGTTTCCCCCTTTGGGAATTCCATCACAATAGTAGGCGGCCAATCTCTTTCTGCTAATAAGATGTCGTAGCCAGAAGTCAGGTTCTCCCAAAAGAGACCCTTAACTTGACTGGGCTTGTCCCCCTCCATTTGGAGTGTTATTTTGTGCAACTTGTGTGGGACACTCACCCTAGTATCAGGTGTTTCCAAACCACCTCCTATGCAGACGACACGCAAATAGTGTTGTCAATTAGAGATGGGGAAGAGAAGGAAATAGGAGCTCGCTTTCATGATTGCATGAGGGCCATCTCAGGATGGATGTCGTCCAATTGCCTGAAACTAAATTCAGGCAAAACAGAGGTTATTATGTTTGGAAACAACCCTAACATATGGACGCCAGATTGGTGGCCTGCAGAGCTGGGCCTCTGCCCTTCTCCCACCAGGAAAGCAAAAAACCTGGGGGTGATTATGGACAATAAGCTCTCTTTTGGCGATCACATAAGCACAGTGGTCTCGACATGTTTTTTAATCCTGAGAATCATTAGGAAAATAAAATTCTTTCTTCCGGAGAGCAGTCTCAGGACAGTGATCACGGCCCTTATTATGGCACGGATTGACTATTGTAACAGTTTATATTTAAATGCCCAAAAACAGCATGTTAATAGGCTTCAAATTGCACAGAATGCTGCAGCCAGAATGCTAACTGGTATTCCCAAATTCGTCTCTGTAAAGAAGGAGCTAAAACAGTTACACTGGCTCCCTGTGAAGCTAAGGGTACGCTTTAAAGCGCTCTGCACTGTCTTTAAAGCCCTCAATGGAATTGGCCCCAACCATTTGAGGCAAAAATTTAAATGGTATGTCCCCGCAAGGAACCTTCGGTCCACAGGGGCGAAATTAGTCCTAGTTAAGCCCGGGCGTAGTTTGCGTAGTAGCACTTCACGTAGCTACGTGAAGTACAGCTTCAACTACACGTAGCTATGCAAATTGCGTAGTGCGTAGCTGTGTGCTTGACTGCACTGTACAATAATTACCAAAAGCAAACTTGTACAGTGCAAGTTAAGATAAAATAAATATCTTTATATGCTAAAAATGCATATAGTCATTTCACTAAAGTGAAAACAAAAAGTTAACAAGCAGTGAGAGAGGTGATGATTTTGGTATCCTCACTAACTTAGGGAGAGAACCAACAACCAAGCAGATGTCTTGAAAACAAAAAGCACATCTTATTGAACGATTCCTCCTAGGACCACCCCAAGCACAGTTATGGGCAAAAATACAATCCCAACCAAAGGCCCTGCAAAGCATTATGGGACGAGATTAGCAGTGGGCAGTGAATATTATAGTGTCCAATATCAAAATAATTCTACAAAGAGCTGCAGTTCAACTAGTCGTTACTAGGTGTCGTCCCTCAAGAGTGAAATGCAAAAGTATTGAAAACCTTTCATGAAGCTTTTGCATTTGACTCGTGAGGGACGACACCTAGTAACGACTAGTTGAACTGCAGCTCTTTGTAGAATTATTTTGATATTGGACACTATAATATTCACTGCCCACTGCTAATCTCGTCCCATAATGCTTTGCAGAGCCTTGGTTGGGATTGTATTTTTGCCCATAACTGTGCTTGGGGTGGTCCTAGGAGGAAGGGACCACCATTGAATCGTTCACATGATATGCTTTTTGTGTTCAAGGCATCTGCTTGGTCCTCCCCTAGGTTAGGGGAACTCCAAAATCATCACCTCTCTCATTGCGTGATATTTTATTGTCAAAATTCATTTTTGTGAATTGGTTATATGCTTTTTAGCATAAAAAATTGCTTTATCAAAGCATTTGAAGGAGTTTATTATACTCCTGCTACGCTACGTTTATTAGCACAGTTATTCACTCTGCTACGTGCAATTTGCGTAGTAGCACAAACTTTGCATGCTTCGTGAGCGTAGCAAAGTATTATGCCCAGGGTTAGTCCTAGTTCCTTTGATCAAAAAGGCTAGCTGGGGGGGCAGAAGTTTCATCACCTGTTCCTCTAAAGCATGGAATGAGCTTCCACCCTATTTGAGAAATTCAGCAGATCTCCTTTCTTTTAGAAGGGGGCTGAAAACATGGCTTTTCTCACAGTAAAATCTCTATCACTGATGACCAGACAGGTATGCTCAGCGCCAGGACACCCTTGGGTAACCGTGCGCTATATAAACTCAAATAACATAACATAACATAACTCAACTCTGCTGTCACCAGAAATTCCAAGAGGTTCCGGTGAGCTATTGTTACTTCTGCTGCGCTGTCTAGCATCGTCTGAGCCCATTCCCCGTTCAGTAGTTGAGTCCTCAGAATTCTGGGCATGTCTAATTTTGAGACCTGCTACCCTCTTCTTTTTAAATTGAGGTTTCGTTTTGGGTTTTTCTTCTTTCTTTGAAGCGTAGTCCGAAGTGCGTTGCCTGTCTCTGGGCTTTGTACGCTCTTCTTGTCTCTGTTCTGACCGTCATTCCCTCTCCGAGTTTTTTGATGAACCCTGAAAGGTACAAGAGGAACGTGTATCAGTGTCCTGATACCTGTCAGGTTTTTTAATGTTATCTCTATTCCTTAGATTATATCTCCTTCCTGGGGGCTCCTGTTGAGGAGACCTTCCCCTGGAGTGAGATCTGTTCTTTTGCTTTTTATTATTGTCCCATTTCTTCTTTGAAGAAACTGCTGTTTGCTTTGCCTGTTCTTTATCTGTACCCCCCACTAGTTGAGGTTTTACCGGTCTAGCTCCCAAACTGTCTCTACCTAATTCCGCATAAGCAGTTTCAATTATTTTAGGTAGTTCTGTCTCCTGTTGTAATGGAGTGAAATCTCTCAGACGTTGGCATATTGCCACCGATGCTGCTTCCCCTTTAATATTTGCTAATATTATCGCAGATACCTGGGCAAAGTTATTTAGCAACTTCATCCCTAAGTTTAGAGCAGGCTCTGCTCCATACTCGTTCTGTATTTGTCTTAATACATCTGGTATTACAGCAAAAGAAGGGATAGCATGAGTCCTGGTATATATTGCAGCGAAAACTGTACCCCAAGAAGTACAATCTTCTATAGAGGGAGCTATCCCCATTGGCAAGCAAATCGTCAGTATTCTATGCTTTTCCTTAGGACCAGTGTGTGGAAACACTGCCTCCAGCTGTGTTATTTTTTGTGCTATCCAGAAGGGCATTTGTTCACGTTTAGTGGGCATTTTACCCATCACTGCGTGCAGTGTTTGTGGTGTAATTTTAGTTGTATTATTTTGGACTGGTCCTGGTTGTGTAGCCGGTGTTGGCTGAAGTGTGAGTGTTCTCATCACAAACTGTGTCATGTTTCTGTAAAGTCTTATTAATTATTTATGCTGTATGAGTAAATCTCCTCCTGGCATTTTGTCAATGTCAGGATGTGGTGTGTAGGCTGCTAGAACTGGACAAGTTGCACCGTCTCTTCCGAGCATGCTGAGTCTTACTCTATTTCTTGTATGGGGGAGGGCGCCTTTAAACCAGTAAAAATGTTTGTGGTAAGTTAGTGGAATTTCAATGTCCTCATATGGAGTATATTCGTCTGGTATGTCATTTTCGACATAGTAGTGAAATGGTTTTGTCAAAGCATTTGCCTGCGGGAATCTAATCTGTGAATAGAATACCTCTGTTCTATATGATTCGTGTGCCTCAATCACGAAGGTCACTTGCCCACCCCTAATTGTAACACCATATGCTACTAGTTTTAGGGTGACGGCTTTTCTAACATTTTCTGCAATATATATTGCATCTGCATCATTTTCTTCTGTTGTGAAGTTTAGTGCATTCCCTTCATCTACATCTCCCTGCTCAGTCATTATTTTTAGAAAGGAGAGCGTTTCAAGGGAACTGAGATAAGGTGTTATGCACAATTAGGAACACTGTATCCTTCAAGCTTGATTAAATCAACAGCCAATACATAGCAATTTTCCTACTCAGCTGCGGCGGATTTTGTTCCCTCCCACTCCAGACGTCTCTGGGGAAATTGTGAGTAGGGGTCTCTGAGAATAGCACGACTGAACTACTCAGATTTGACTGTTAAATAAGTGCCAATACCAACGTTGGCGACGCCATGTCGTGTAGTTCCTAGAAGACATATATAGGATCTGCGCGTTTAGACAACATGCACTGCGGGACTCGTGTCCAGACCGATTCCAGACACCCCCACCGGGTATATTGGCCTGTGTACCAGCTAGCTCGCAATGCCACTATCACTTCCCCTTACCAAGGAGAGAATAGTTCTTGGCAACTATCGAACATGACAACCCTGATTGCTCAGTAAACCATGGAAACAGTAACTTACTTTTCGCTCAGTCACTCGTGCACACTTGTTCTCAGAGAGATACACAGAATAAACGGTTGGGACGTTTTCAATAAGTATTTATTGAACAGTCGATATTCTAGCGTAAAATAAGTGCACTGAAATCACCAGTAGACAGTAGCATAAATAAATGAGTAGAAGCACTAAGAAAGTAAACGGATGGTAGGTTTCTACCATTTTGCTAAAATCATAAATACAGGCAAGTATATAGAATACATGGCAATAAAATGAGTACTCCTACTATGCACCCTAACTAGATGTGCCTAAGTGTACCTAGTATGCGAGTAGGTGTAAAGCCAAGAATCCCTCTAGGATAAAGCCAACCCCATTACCTGATGTGAGACTGCGGGACCCCGTTCTGGTCTCGAGCTGAACATCCCGCAAGGGATGTCAGACCACTGCGAGCTGGAGTATCTGCATGCAGGGACCTCAGCGTCTTGCGTCAATGTGTCGACTGGGAAGTCCTGGTCTCCTCTCCCTATCTCAGCAAGATGTGGTGTTTATATACCCTAAGGTATCCCCAGGGGTTCTACCCTGCTGTGCCAGTGTCGGACTTAGGATGATGTCGGGAATTAACTTTATACACAGTTATTATGCAGGAGATGATGGTCCTGCTGTGATTCCAAGAAACTAAGAATCCTCATGCATAATTTATGAGTATCCAGGGAAAAACCCTACGTACTTGTGTGTAGTATTGTAACTGGGTAAAAGGTCAGTCCTTCAAATCCGTTATGTATGTAGTATAGGAGAGAATGTAGGTGAAGGGTTATGATGTTACCTAGACCTATATCGGGGTACCTATATGAAATATAACAGTGGGTCCTGTAGCTGGCCGGTGCTCCACCACGGTAGGCCCGAACCTTGACTTTGTCCTGGTCCAGTGCGACCTAAAGTAACCTTTTTAGCACTACTTGCTTCTAAACACTTCACTGCATTGATTCCTTTAAAATTCAATATCTCAGCTTCTATGCAATTTTTGTCATTTTGGTGTTGTTTTGTTTAGAATATAATAATCTATTTTTCTAAACCTATGTGGATTCTTTTTGTGGTGTATTCATTGTGTTACTGTGTAAGTGTGTTGCACAAATACTTTACACATTGCCTCTTTAGATAAGCCTACCTGCTTTGTGCCAAGCTACCAGAGGGTGAGCGCAGGTTTTCTTTTAGTGCATATCTAGCTAACCCTGACTAGAGTGTTGGATCAGCCTGGCCTGGGTGCATACCGCAGCCAACCAGGAATCTAATTTCGAACAATTGCATTATACCATTTTTATTTAGCCTAATATTTACCATTTGTCTGGTCTCTAGATGCTATGCAGGCTGCTGTCTGCTGATTGTATTTTTCCTATGGAGGGGGTCAGCTAAAAGCTGGGTATTGGCATCTTCCAACAATACTATATGGAGTGTGTTCAGTGGATCTTGTGCTTCAGTACTGATTTATGTATGCACCCTAACTAAGTCCTGTAAAATCTTCTACCGTTAATCTCTTTGCTCCTACAGTGATTGAAATTATTTATTTTGATCCACAAAAGAAAATACCAACACCATGCCTACAAATCTTTAATCATGGCTGTTTGTCAGCTTCATTCTAACTACAGTGCCTGGTTCCTGGTTGCAATCAGTTTTGTGACTGGGGCATCCCATGCTGTAATACTTTTGCTGTTTTTTTTTTATTCTACCTCTACCATGATCCAACTGTCGGGCTAGCATTTCAATTTTCAACTGATAAGGCAAACTATTTTCTTTGTTCGTTCGTTCAAATAACTTTATTTGATTCAGTCGAATCATAAAAGTTTGCAAACATACATCCAGTAATAAAAAGAATATTCATAAAAGAAAACTTTATGCAGAGGTTAAACATACAGTACACAGTCCTAAGTCATATCACCCCAGCACAGATTCTATTGAATTTAAAAGCCTCCTATCGTTCTACAACACATTTATACAAGATATTAAAAAAGAACCCTAAAATCGCTTAAAACTTAAATTCATTTTAAAGTTCATAGCGTTGCCTGATTAAAAAAGCAATTGTAATGAAGTTAAGCACAGAGCTGCAAATAGCAGCAGTAGATAGTGACCGCAAGTAATTAAAACCCTCCTGGTAAGAACAGGGACGGATTTCCTTTAAAACGGGCTTGATGAAACGTGCCCTTGGGTCTTTATAAAGTGTGCAAAACAGCATAAAATGCATTGAGCTCTGATGGGCTAAGTTGTTACAGGGACAGGGGGTTAGTCTCTCACACCAACCTGTCTGTTTAGGAAAAGCCACAAGAAAGTGCAATGTGCAAAGACGGAATCTGGTCATAAGGAAACGCGATTGAACATGCACAGTAAAAGACAAATAAAATTGCTGATGGCCTAGAGACGCACGATCTGGTATTTCACAATCCTGTTTAAACATACTTAATTCAGTGCGATATGCATTTTTTATAACCAGTTTTATGTTGGATTGGATACTATCGGGATTATCGTAATATTTTTCTAAGCCTATTTTATAAAAAGTATCTTTGACATAACGAAGCCAGGGGAGTGACATTGCGTTATCAAGATTCATACAATCTCTAAGGATATCCTTGAAAATAATAGGTCCTCTGAAGTCCAGATTGTCCCCATAAAATCAATGGGGCAATATTTATTCTATCTTTTACATAATCCAGACCCACTTCAGAGTGACAGAAAAGTGTTGAAGAACTGCTAGGAATCATCAATAATCTTTTTTAAAATGTATTCTCTAAAATCTGAATCTGGGAGCTTTTATGGTATCCCCATACTCCTGCCCCAAAGGTAGCTACTGACAAACATTTTGATTTGTATAATGTTATCATTTCTGCTACCGGCTTATGTCCAAGCTTGCAGGCAAAACGAAACAGCCCCTCTATTATTCTGCTAGTTTGTTGAATCCTAGCCACAATTAGATGGTCCCAATTCAATTAAATTTATTATTAAAAACATTCCCCAGATAGGTAAAATTTGGCACCTTATCAATAATGTTTCCTTCACTATAAATTTTCTTGTTTTAGTTTGATTGGAACCGTATACCATAATAAATGATTTGCTAAAATGTACTTTTAGGTCCAATGCCATCATGAATTCAGTAAAAGCATTCAAACATTTTTGAAGGCTATTGGCCGTTAAAGTCATCAAAACTGTATCATCAGCGTATGACAACAATGGAACCCGTTTGCCTCCTATTTTCTTGTGTCTGAATGTTTAAAAGTCTTATTCCATAAACACTTGACGTTCAGAAAACAATTGTGAGATGGTCTCTAGGGTTTTTTTTATATGCATTTTATGTGCATGACGTATATCCTTTTAAGTGCAAATTCCTATCCGGTGTTGGCATAAGTCTCTCATCTATGTATTGTTCCCTTTGAGCCACTTGTGAGTCCATTCCTCCTCAGCCCGGGGATTCTGCAAGAGCTCCCTATATTTTTCATTATACTTGTGTGCTCTCCATTTCCTGTACAATATTTTACCGCTTCTAAGGCCTTCCTCCTGAAGGAATATTCGCTTGAGCACGTTTATTGAATAGAGCAAAGCTCTGTTTTTCAAATTGCAAAGCATTCTCTAGTTTTGAATCTTTTGACGCTTTGGCCTGTGTTTGTGGACCTCTGTCTGCATTCGATTTCAATGATGTACGTGCCTCTTTCTGCTCTTAGAAAGTATAATATGGGAACACACAGTTCATTGTGATTAAACAGAATTTCTTGCAGTCATTTCTTGGTTTTCACATTCATTAAGTTTATTTCGAGTTGTGACTAGTATTGATTGTGAAGTCATCAGCCAAAACCGTACATCCAAGGTTATTTATAGCTTTAATTTTATAACCTGCTATTTGAGTTCTTCAGGATTAGTTTTAACCTGCAGTATTCCTTGCTGTCTTTGTTCCTTACAAGTCAGGGCCACTGCAACTTTTTTGTAAGTCCCCTATGTGTTTATGCATCTTGTTAGCAATTTCTTTAATGCTGCATTCATCATCTATTTATAAAATCATTTATTTTAGTTTGCCAATTTCCATGCAATTGCAGATCACCTATGAAACAAAAACATTTTGTCTCAGTCTTGACTGTAGCTTTTGCATGTAAGTGAATTGCATCTTAATCATAGTATGGAACTGATTATTTTGGGTTTTATATGGTTGTTCAGGGATTCAAGTGATAGACAAAATAGGAAGAACTATGTTCAGACTGAGAGTATGTCCTACTAATTTATGCTATCTGGAATCTAAGATCTATTGATATGAAATTATAACGAATGAAAATCATACATTTCGTCAAAGTACCATTGACAAAACTTGCAGAGAAGCATATAAAAGTTTTAAGTAAAGGGTTGACATTTTGTCTAGGCCTGAAATTAGATTTTGCTATTTTAAGGATTGAACTGTACAGGTCTACAAGGAAGCTGAAATTAAACAATCACTTTGTTTGTCCATTTTAAACACAACACAGAGGAAGAAGAGATGCAGATATCGATCCTAACAAGTCATGATATACTCCACCTGCTCGACTTAGAACCACTGCAAGTGGAGGCTGAAGGATCAAACAGCCAAACTGGCATAGTAGCAACAACGGATCTTGACGTATGTGCATGAGTGGGCATTAACACATGCAACCCAAATAGGAGTGGGTGTAAAAGAAATGCCTAATTTTTTCCACAATTACCGGTTATCAACAAAATGTATTCCATGAAGAGGTGGAGTATCCAAAAACATTCATAAATAAATGTTTGAAACATCAGTGTACCAGTATGACTTGGAAAGAATGGGAAACATTGAAGGATTTACAAGACGAATGGACCATAATTATCAAAGCTTCAGGTAAAGGGAGGAACTTAGGGCCTGATTTAGATCTTGGTGGCAATGGTCCTGTCGTCACTTTTTCAACGGATTCCCAATCCGCCGATTAGGCTGTTTGCCCACTCTATTTTGATGCTGGTGGTTCGACGGAAGAAAGACCGTTGGAGTACCAGGTATGCTCACCCTTATCGATGGCACCATAGGCAAAAGCAGCTGTCAGAGGGATGACAGACAGTTTGTCCGCCGGGCAAATCACTATGGGGCACATGCATCAAAGGTTTTTGCGATCGCAAACGGTGCGATTCGCAAAAATCGGCCGTTTGCGATCGCAAATTGGCCTTTGGAGATGCATGAAAGTGTTTCCTATGCGCAATTTAAAAATTCGCAATTCATTGCGAATTCTAATTGCGATTGCATTTAAGGAATCGCAATTTGCGATTCCTTAAATGCAATGCTAGAAGCACTTTCAAATAGCGATTTCGCTATTTGGGACCGCAAATTACAGACAAATAAAACTTGTCTGTAATTTGCAAAAACTTCGAAAAATGCTCTAAAATGCATTTTTTTAAGTTTTAGGTTACACACACACATGCCCTTGGGGCATGTGTGTGCGCAACATGGGTGCACATCACAATTTCAGGGGTGCAACAGGGTGTCATTTTGACACCCTTGCACCCTTGAAATTGCATGAGCAATTTACGAGTACCTACTGGTACTCGCAAATTGCGCATGCAATCTCCCATTCATTTCTATGGGCCTGTAGGCCCATAGGAATGAATAGGAAGGCATTCTTAATTGCGACTCGCAATTTGCGAGTCGCAATTAAGGAATGTTTAGGAATCGCTATTTTTATAGCGATTCCTACATGCATAGGCTTTTGCGATTCCTTAATTGCGATTCCTTATTAATCGCAATTAAGGAATCGCAAAAGCCTTCCTTGATGCATGTGCCTGTATGTGCCTTCCCGCAGACGTGACTGTGGTGGTAAAACCTCCACACCTAAGTTGGTGGTTTGGAAGGGACACAAGGCAGAAACTCACCTTTTCTCACCTTCACACTTCCCTTTCCACCATGGACCCGATCTTCCAAGTCCTGCCTGTGCTGCTTGATGATGAACAAAATCAACACCGTTGTGGCCGAAATCGAAGGTATGCTCCACTTTTACCTGTTACCTTTTGACTTGTCTGCTAACATTTGCACTGGACTAGTGAATTTTTAAATGTCTCTTACAAGCAATAACATACTAATGTGCACTGTATATGTGTGTAATGTTGACGTTTAAGAAATTCAAAGAAACACACTTGTATGATTACATTGTATTTCAAAATTTGGTGCAAGCTTCCTTCAAAAAATGGACACTTGCACAAAAAAGGATATCAATCAAAAAGTCACCATACAGGTGTGTTTAAATACATTTTGAAAATTGTATAATTAAAAACATATGCATTACACATCATTGGGATGAGTGCAATATCACATGATGTAGAAATTGCACTAGACGAGGTGTAACCTTTACCTTATTAATTATCTGTAATATCAATGTCATTCCCAAATTTGAATCATTTAACATATTCATCCATGTTACATTTCCCCTGTCTAGTGCAAGTGCTGTATTGTATCCAAATTCAGGGGTCACATTATTTTTTAAGGTGTGATGTAAATGTGTGTATTCCTATCAGTAATCAAGGTGAAATAAGCACACCAGTAGTAACACTTCAAAAAAATAATTCCAGACATATTTGTTGATGCAAGTGTCCATTATCATGATGATTGGCTGCAACTAAATTCAAATGACCATTACATGGTATTTTAACTAGTGTATGCACTTAACAAAGTAAACATAAAAATAAATGTTTTTCCTGCCATAATAGTGAATAAAAATATGTACTTTATATTTTAGGCAGAAACATTGCTAGAAATCAAACAATTGCTAAGGAAAATTAATGTCAGGGCAAACTTGGTGAAATTGAAGTTCTGGTTTATTACACCAAAAAGAAACGTCTCTCAAATAAAAAATTGAAATAAATGGCAGTCTAATAGCTCATAATGTCTAGTGCACTGTTGTGCTGTAGCACTAAGCTTGCCTCCTCAGGAAGGACCATCTAGTGGACACAGAGCAGGCACCTCAATGATCTTTCTTAAGAGAAGGGGGTTTGGGAGGGGTGGTCTTGGGTTTGGGAGAGGTGGTCTTTGGTTTGAGAGGAGAGGTTTTGGATTTGGGAGGGTTGGTCTTAGGTATGGCAGGGGTGGCATGGGTATTGGAAAGGGTGGCTTGGAATTTGGGAGGGGTGGGTAGGGGTTTGGAAGAGTTCAAGGCAAGGGCAAATAAATAATCCTCACGGGGAAAAAGCGTAGGATGGTAGGCAGCAGGTTGGGTTTGGGAGGTAGAGGGAGAAGCAGTGAGTGATGTGCATGTATCTGTTGAGGTTGCAGTTGCATGTGGGTCTGGTGTATGTCATGTACGTTTGGGTGTGTTTCTTCCTAGGTGTATGTTGTTCTGGTGAATGTGGGAATTTGTGTTTTGTGAGGGTTGTTTCTAATGTATGTGTATGTGTGTGTGTGGATGAGTGTGATGTTGAGGTGCTGCGTGTGGTTGTGGTGCTTGTGGATATGATGGTGCAAGTGTGTGTGGTAGTGGTTGTGGTGTCTATGGATGTGCTGGTGGTGGTGAATGTGGGTGTGGTGTCTATGGGTGTGCTGGTGGTGGTGGTGTTGCATGTCAGTGTGGTGGTGGGTGTGGTATGTTGTTTGGGTGTGTCCCTGTATTTTTGGATGTGTTTGTGTCTATGTGTAGGTGTGCTGCTTGTGTGTGTTGGAGTGGGTGCATGCTAAGGAGTGAGTGTCTTGGGACAGGGCTGGGAATAAGGAATTGGGATTGGGAAGGGACCTGAGTTGGAGCACAAGGTTGGGCTAGTTGGGAGGCTGTGGTAAGTGAAGAGACTAAGCCTGTAAATGCTCTATGCAGACTAGACATAGCACTATGAATGCCTTTCAGGTAAGCTACCATTTGTTGGATGTGGCAAGTAAGCCCCTGGATGGCATGCAGAAGTGCAATCTGACCTACAGAGATATTCCATAGGAGGTCAATAGCCTCCTCATTCAGGGTAGCCAGGGGCACAGGGGCAGGGCTTTAGATGTCTGCAGCGAGGGAGACGCAACCCCTTTTAGGGGGGTAGGTTTGGCCAGCTGGAGGGAAAACAAGAGGGAGGGCAGAGATGGTTCTCTGGGTGGCAGACATGGATGCATTTGTTAGAGTTCCTGTAGGGTCCGCCACCACCAGGGACTGCTCGCTTGTGGAGACCTCCAAAGATGATGTTGTTGAGCTGGTGGCCTCCGCTGCAGTCCCCTCATCCTCCGTGCCACTGGGTCCCCAGGAGTCAGTGGTCTCAGCACCCGAGCCACAGTCGCCAGCTGCTTTCCAGCCTACATGGCCAATTTCTCCTCCACCTGCTCCTGATGATGCTGAAATGACATATACAATATTTCTATTGCATCTGTGTAAAAAAAAACGATCATGAACTTTGAAGTTTTCAAGTTTTCTTATTTCGCCTACTTCAATGCTCTCAAACTTTAGTTCTACATTAGCATAAGCTCATTCATATAGGCAACCGTTTCAGAAACCATTTGGTCACAGTTTTATAATTTCCCATGATAGCTCCTATATCATGTATGATCTTGTCTCTTATCCATTTTTATTTCTCTGCAGGAACTGGTTAACATCTCTGAATAGTTGGGCTTTGTTGTTTAGAAAAGTGAGCTTATGTCACCAAAAAAGGCTAAAACCAAAAATCTATTTGTACAGTGTGTTTACATGGCCCAAAAACAGCATTATTTTTATTCACAAAAAGTAAAATATGAATCAATGTTTGTCAACAAATACTGCAATGTTGTACCAGTATTTGTATAAACTGAAAGGCAGCTTCTTTTGTGTATTTCACAATTGTAACACATACTTCAAGTAACTAAAGTGTATTTCAAATGTAATTTTTTAATCTGGATTCTGTACTGAAGTAGCTTATCAGTGTATCACGCACTATGTCGACACTTATGCTGTTGAAAAAAATTAAGAACAATAATTTTGGGTGGATTGACAAATGACTTCAACGCCATCAGTAAATACATAGTCCTTGATACATTTCTAATCCACTCTAGTACAGAGCAAAAACATTTTCACATTTTACTCCTAAATATGTTTAGTTATTTGAAGTTTGTTTTACCATTGTGAAATTGTTTTACAAAATATGCTGGCTTTCACTTTAGGCAAAAATTGGTACAACATCACAGTAAATGTTACATACGTATATAATTTTAACTTCAAATATTCAAATATAAATCATAATATGCAACATATTACACCTAGATGCATTTCTACATTTGCCTAATGAGTCATGAGTTGGGCCTGACTTTCAATTTTCCAGATGGGATACTCCTACATATATGTGATGGAACATTCCATCTGCATTACTTTCTCCATCATACATGCACACTTTATAAAGAAATAAGACATCATGCAAATCTGTCACTTTTAACATAAATGAAATAACATTTTGTAATCTAAACACATTTGGGATCTGTTTTGAATCTAAGATTTAGCCATTTAATCTGATCTTACTAGACAGTTTGGCTCAGTTGCACACTCTTGTTTGTCTATAAAAATCAACTTACCAATGTGATGTTTGGAACATCCACTGTATCATAAGTACATTTTATGGTTTGTCACCTGTAATAGGGCTAACCTTAAATCATTCTCTATAGTGAAGGAGCATCACACTTGACATAATAAAGACTAGTGGCCTGATTGGTACAACTATCACTTATAACATTACACAAACTCATGTATATTTGTTGTTTAGGCAGGCATTTGTCTGCTGAAACCAGTCCTTTGGTAGCAAACAGAAATCAGGTAGTATCCTTTTCCACAAATTCATATACAAAACAAATCATCATATACCTTGTCCAAAACTTACAACTTCCAAAACTCCTCTTATTCTGTGTTGGACTTGTGTCAAGCTTAATGTTTATGGCAAAATTAGTTGCTGTAACAACAATTAGTTGCTTAACATGTAGAACTCACACTAGAACGTACAGTCTTGCACCCATGATGCTGCTGTTGGGCTCTCAACTGCACATCAAGGTCCAGATAGGCCACCACAAGTATGCCGGCCATTAGGGGGATCAGGGTGCGGTGAACACAATTTTACTACATCAGTCTCAAACTACTTCTCATCAGTGAATATCATGGTGAAAATTAAATACTGAAGGCTAAACAACTTGCGTTTTAGAACCAGGCACCCCCACGCCCAGCTACATTGACTTGAAGCCTAATGTCCATAGAACCAGTTACAATGGTTTAAAATAAATACCAAGACTAAGGGCACTATGAAAGGGCTTTCATGTCAGTGAGAGTGTGCTCTTTGGGGATGTATGCACATTTGTGCATATGAAGGGGATATATTTGTATGGGTGACTGAAAGCCTGTGAAATTTAAAATGTTTGTGTAATTAAGAACTTTCCGTTTAATTTTTCCTCCATTTAAAAGCATCATTTTGTTCATACCTCCAATTTTGAGTTGACAAGTCCAATACCTCAGTGCTTCAGTTGTTCACCTCTGTAACTCAGCCACATCCTGGCCCACAAATTTGACTGAGCACTGCTATTTTCAGCCTGATGATCATGATGTCACATGAACACAGCCGTCCCTTAACTTTGAGATGAAAATATGACCTTGTGCTCAATTGAAAAATAACTCAAGGCTATGAGCTACTCAAAAGGTGTCTGCGAGCTCCCAAATGACTGTTTGGGGACACCTTATCTAGGCTGAGAGATATGTGGGATTATACACATAGCAAACATCACTTTCATTTGGTATGTAAAAAATTATTTCAATGTTCCATAGTAAATAAGATATAATGTGTTTTCCATTTTTACCTGATGTGAAATTTCTACATTTCACATGAAAATCATACTTATACATAGATATATCTCAAAATACACACCAAATAAAATGTAGGGCTCCAAACACACAACACATACCAACGTTGTAGTTTTCTCTAATCATTATGTGCTTAAAAATTCACACCATCATTGTTTTATGTAATGTAAAAAACAATGACACTTCACTTCAATCACTACACTTTACTCAGGAACCCAAAGGGCCATTTTAGCCTGTGTATTTAAAAAGAAAACCAGTTAGACATATTTATAAATACATTTTAAATATGTACCTGTTCCTCTGGTGAATCAGAGCTGGCTGTACAGGGAAAGAACCTCAGTTGACAGCAACTCCAGCTACTCTGGCGAGAAGGCTGGGACCCTGTCACCTGCTCTTCCTGGAATCATGGCTCTCAGAGGTTAGAAACAGCAGCAAAAGTTGAGGAGGTCTTTTTGGCTTTGATGTTTAAATGTTGCATATATGTATATGACGTATGTGATTGTCAGTGGCGACAGACACATCCAATGGCTGTCCTACAATGCTTTCACACACGTTAGCCTAAGGCTAGTTCTCTCATGGAGTTTCACACCCACTATGCGGTCAATGTCCGCTGCGATCAATTAATTCCAAATGTCCTGCTGGAGAGGTCAGGCAGCCGCCATTTTAGATCGTGGAATAGTGTGTTTGTGACTGTTAAGTGCATCACCACCACTAAAAATAGTGGCTACTTTGTTTACATGTCAAACAAGCTCAAAACAAGATTTGCGAGGTGATGTTTATACTGCTGTTAACGGTATTTTTACAGAATTGTATTAAAAAATAGGAATGTGTAAATAATACATTAACAATAATTTACAAATGTAATAAATGTTACTTTTTAAAAATAATGTATACTAAACAGAAATAAGTTCTGTATAATTTTGTATTAAAAATTGTATATGTATTGAAAACTAGATATGAAGTGTGGTTTAATTTGAAAATATGTTAGCAAACATTTACAACAATTTTTTATTTTTCAATGCAGATATATGAACTCAGGGAGAGTGAGTAGATGAAAGCCTCAAGTGTTCCGGCCATTTCCAGCACTTGCCATCATGGAAGAACAGAATATTATCAAAGAATTCTGATTGAATAGGCAAACTATAGTGGTTGTATGTCATCAGCTGGAACAAGATATTATGCCTCACAATAGAAATCCCACATCTACTACACCAATTCTCAAACTCATGGCAGTACTTTATTTTGTAGCCACAGGATCATTCCAATACACTATGGCAGTGTCTGGTGGAATGTCACAACCAACTTTCGTTGGTGTGCTAAAAGAAGTTCTTTCTTAAAGGGTGAGCCACACCAACAGCTTCATCCAGTTTCCACAACATAAGGATTTGGCGAATGTGAAAGGAGAATTTTATGCTTTGGGTCGTATAACACTAGTGGTTGAAGCAATTGATGGCACACATATTGCCCTAGTGCCACCACACACCATGGAACGAGTCAACCCAAATCTGAAGCACTTCCATCCAGTCAATGGGCAAGTTGTCTGCTTACCTGATTTGTACATCACAAGTGTCTGTGCGCTTTTCCCCGCATCAGCCCATGATTCCTTTGTACTACGGAACAGTACCATATCCCTGCAAATGACACAACTTGTACGTGAGAGGGTCTGGCTTGTTGGTAAGTATAATCTGTCAATATATGCTGTTTGATTAATTTTAAGTTTCATTATCTACAATAGTAATATTTTTTCAGGCTGTTTTTTTGTTAAATAGAAGACTCAGCTTATCCTAATCAACCATGGTTGTTGGCACCGCTGAGGAATCCAACAACGCCGGAGGAAGTCCACTTCAATGAGGCCCATGGAAGAATACGGAGGTCAGTGGGCCGGGCTCTTGGGCTCCTAAAGGTCAGATTTCGCTGTCTTTATCAGACTGGTGGAGCCTTCCTCTACTCACCTGATAAGGTGTGCCACATCACCATGGCCTGCTGCATGTTGCACAACATAGCCCTTGGATGGAACATACCATACATCGCAGAGGATGGAGACCATGAAGAGCCACCGGGTGAGGATGTTGAATGCCAAATAAAAATGATAGTGGTGAAGAGTAAGGAATTGAATTACGCCAATATGGTATTGACAACTTCTTCACATGAGTGTGGGTATATATTTACAGTTTTAGTAATTAAATGTTAAATCCAACTTTTATTCTAATAAGGATGACAGTCTGTGCTGGACATGTTTTAGAAAGGGCAAGCTAAGGAAAATCCAAGGCAAACCTGTTTTTTGATCAAAGTTTTGACGCATTGACTACTGTGTTAATATAGAATGTTTATCTGTGATTGTCCTTAGAAAATGGGTCCTCAAAATAGTTCATTAGTAATGTGTCTCTTTTGTAATGTAATTTAAAGTTTTTTTTTTTTTCCTGTTTTAGGTTCCTTCACCATGTTGTCTTTTTGCTGTTAAATACTGCTGTTGGGAAGTGCAAAGGAAACATGGCTTGATCTTGTCAATGACACATAGACTTTTGGTGTACATATCTTGTAGAAAGACAACTTGCACAGGGATTTAATGGAAGTTTTGAAGATTTCATTAGACTTCTTTCCTGTTGAATGTTGCCACCAAGGCAATATATGCTGCTCAAATTGCTCTAACCACATCTGGTAGTCAAGGCAAAGCATACTAATCTCCCTTTACATTGGTAAACAACTATTTTTGTGGTAAGTGAATGAAGCTGTTGATATGTCACATCATTGTAGAAAGTAGTTCTTGTAGCACACCACTTAAAGTTGATTGTGACATTGTACCAGATACTGCAACAGAGTATAGGAATAATCCTGTGGCCTAGCATGTTAAAAATCTTACTTTTTCACAACCTAGAATTATATATAGAATTAGTCATCATATAAATATTGCAGAGTATATTTTACATAACCACCACTTATATTTAGCATACAAATTTGCATAACTTACAATTTTGAAGTCAACAAACTGTGCTTTGTGAAACACATTACATCAATTCCATACCAAGGATAGGACAACATAGAAATTTAAACCTAACAACATTTCTAAACTTAGTATTGACTATTGATTGATAAATACATTACATTTTAACATATGTGCAAATGTTGTAAAAAAAGAGAGAACAAGCAAGATGACGTAACAGTCTTATTTTCACAAAACCAAAACAAGGCATCATGGTAGTTGTGGTCATTTAAATTATATATTAACAACATTTGCAACATTGAGAGTTACAAATACCTAGTGAGAGTATGCAGTTAAAAATAACACACCTTCACTATTTAAGACATATATATGAAATATGTTATTTGGTGTAACAACACTTACAAAGACCTTTACATCATGGGAAATGCAATGGAGGTTAAACCCTGTAATCTAAAATGATACATTGCAACACACAAACAAGACAAAAAATAGATAGTTACAAATATATATAGGTTTCTATGCTTGCAAAAGGTGCAAAACACATTAGCAAAAGCTAAATGAACAGTGATAAGGATATTTAGGTTTAGTGACATATTCAACAGTCTACTTTACCAGTCTCCCCTCCCCCAGCCATTCCTTTCAAGCCTTCAGGATGAAGGATCAGCAAGACATTCTCCTCCCAGGGATAAAGTTGTAAGGGGGATCTAGAAGAACCACCACCAGTCATCTGGGCCTCCAGGTGGAGCTTGGAGGCCAGGGAATGCACTCTCCCTCCGCAGATTCATCCACCTCTTCCTAATTTCCTCATGTGTGCGTAGGTTGTTAGCTACAGCATTCACTCTGTTCACTATTCTGGCCCACATTTGCCTTTTCTGAGATATGGTTGTATTGTGTACTTGGGCTCCAGACAATTGTGGCTCTACTCTAATAATTTCATCCACCATGACTGACAATTTTCCCTCTGTAAAACAGACATTTTTCTTCCCTGCCAATATCTAAATTAACAGATTTGAAATAAATTATACAACCCACAAGAAAAAAATGAAAAAAGGAAAAAGATAGAAGAAACGGAAAATAAAACAAGACCCCTGACTTAACTGACAAACGTTCAGCTTCTAAATGTAGTGATGCAGTGGAATGGCAAAGGATCATGGTCTGAAATTGAGTGTATTTTATAGAGTGGTCTGCAGGTGGAAACAATTTGCCAAATAACATAAGGTGTGCAATACTAGCATCCATCCTACAGCCACAGGAATAGTCCAATGTTGACCACGACCCCCGACGGATTTACTCCGCTCTGCAAACCACCGGTAGAACACCACTAGCACAACTGTGAAATCTAAATTGGCTCGGCGCAACCCCGCTGCCCTGACAGCGACAGAGTACTATTCACCAGCAGAGGAGTCCACTGCATCAGCAGCAGTGAGCTGTGTACGCGACTGTAAACACTCTGTTGATGCGGACGGAGATTCATCCTGCATACATCTAACGAGGGTGGGCAGAATTCCGTCAGCTCGTCGGAGTACTTGGATACTCTTCAGTAGAGTGACAACGGTAGTTCAGCCAAGATCTAAATCAGGCCCATAGTTCTTATGAATAAAACACAATACCTGATGGAAGCATGAACTAAAAAGAAAATTACACCAAATTAGTAAAATACTCTACCAGCGCATTTACTGCTGAATACCGACCAAGAGATTGGAAAGACAGAGGTCTATTAGATCATGAAAATACCTTAGGAATGGACATCCCATTATGCCCACTATGTACTTTCTATCGAAGGTATACAAGTGTATTATCAATCCACCTTGAAAACCTGTAGTAAGTTCTATGAGACTGTTATTGGACAACATGTCAAGATTGATTGGGCTCTTTCTATTTGAATATTTAACCACACTATCCTCCTATTTAAGAGACTCCTCTGACATTCTAACCAGAATAAATGGCATTCCATCAGAAAAAACATATCTAGTGGCCACAATTGTATAATTGTACACTTCCATCCAGCATGAATAAGGCATTAACACATACAGATAATATTTACTCTCAAAGTTCATCAGACTCGCAGGAATACACATAAATGATCCTTGAAATGTTGTATTGTTGCCTAAATCACAGCAAATCTATCTTTAATGAAGTATACTACCTATAAAAACCAAGAACTCCAATCAGGACGTAAATTCTTTAAAAATATCCAAACATACTACTGGGCTGGTGGGAAATGGAGATTGAGTGAACTGAAAAAAATCAAAAGATGATGGAAAATGTGAAATTTTGGATCACATATATAGGTGACATTTGTCATCTTGAAAACTTAATATCACCATTAAATAATAACAATGCAATTTGAGCTTCACATATGAAATCAATGCTGAAAGGATACATTTCCTGGATATAGTAATCTGCTGGAACGATAATAAGATCTACATGAAAATCTATAGAAAGGCCACCATAAGTAACAGCATCTTACATGAGAACAGTTAACATTTAAAAGTTCTCAAATGAAGCATATCCTACAGAGAATTACTTAGAGCTTGTAGAAATTGCTCACAACCATTTTTGAGGAAGAGGCGAAGGAGATGATAAAATCGGGTTCTCCTGAAAAGACCGTGCAGAATGCCCTGGACCGAGCCTGATTAAAAAACAGAAGAAACACTCATAGGAACAAACAGGGAAAGACGTCTATCTGCTAAGAATGAAGCAACATGTAGATTTATTATGGATTTCAACATATCATGCTATACTACTACAAAGGCATTGGCGACTACTAATGATGGATAAAGATATGCAACAAAGTCTTCCACCTTACCCACAGTTAACATGCAGGAAAATACCATCTTTAGCAGACCTGCTGAAGTTAAGACATTTTGAAATGGAAAAAGAAGAATATTGAGTTGAGCAGGCTGGCTAATGAGAGGGAAAGAGGTCTTCTAGAAATGTGGAAAGTGTAAGGCTTATCAACATGGCAGAAACAAAAGAGCTATACATTGGACAATGGTAATGAAAAGAAAATATGGAATACATTACATTTGAGATCGCTCATGTTGTCTATGTGTTGGTATGCACATGAAAGAAATGTTGCATGGGCAGTCACATATAAAGTAAAATTGAGAATCCTGCAATATCTATGGGCCATGAAAAAATAAAGATTTTAGCTATGTTTTTAGGAAAAACATAGGGGCAAAATTACAGACTTAAAAGTCTGAGAAGAGGTGATAAGAAACAGAGGTTACAAAGAGTGAAATCAAGATTAATTGTACATATCGGAACCGAAGTGCCTTGGGGCTACAATTTGGACATCAATCTACATGTACATACATAAAGGAATCATTGAACAACTTGATAACAACCATTTTGTCTCAATTCTTTTGATTGATAACTGTGACTAATTGAAATATATGAACATACATTAAGTATATAAAATGATCAAATAGCTATTTAATCATAAAATATTGCAGCAAGGGTGATTACATCAGTACTTCACTGCTACATATAAAATAAAACTATGTCTGCAATGATTTGCAAAGAGATTTAATGGGCACTGTTTATAACACACATTACATGTAACATGATTTCAAATGACACTGACTATGCAGATATGGACTGTGTGCACAGGGAATTTGATTACCTATAGGGGCCATTCTTATGAGACTAAGATCACCACCAGTACCATTGTAGATACAGTGTTTACATTGATTAAAACGTCATTGTTATTGGAACAGAACAATAAAAATGATAAATTCTGTGCATGTGAAACTGCTTAATTAACATACTCTGTGTTATGTAGAAACTGTAGAACATGCTTAACGGTAACGATCTTCTGAGATAACTGAAACTGGTACATTTCAGTGTTCTTTTTGTTTAAAATGTTATGTTGTCACTGAAATTTTTACCTGACTATAACGTTACTTTAAGCTTTGATTTTTTTCAGTGAATTTCGATTTATTTTTTACATAAAGTAATATTTTTTTGCGATAGATAAAGCCATAGGTAAAGCCAACCCCCATCCGCACACAGCCTTATAGCATGCATAGCGTGTGGTTAGTCTCACAGGTCCTGGCTATACTCAGGCAGACTTACTGGCTTTGTCAGAGTCACAACACCAAAATATAAAAAGTGGACCTATTGGCTTTGTCAAGGGGTCGAGTATATCAATGTATATAAAGCAGACCTGTTAGACCTGTCAGCCTTAGTGTGGTTTTCCCCCAAACGTTTTGCCTACTTACCTCCAATTTTTGCTATAATTTGGTTTTGTTGACCTTAGGACTTTGTTCACTTTACCACTGCTAACCAGTTCTAAAGTGTTTGTGCTCACTCCCTAAAACATGGTTAAATTGGCTTACACCTGATTGGCATATGTAATTCACTTATAGGTCCCTAGTAAAGTGGTATACCATATATCCAGGGCCTGTAAATGAAATGTTAATGGTGTGCCTAGAGCACTTATTGTGCGCCCCACTTAAGTAGCACTTTAAAACATGTCCAAGCCTGCCAATGCAGCCTGAATGCAGATTTAAACTACAATGTCGACTTGGTAATAAAGCCCCCTTGCCAAGCACTAAACTTCCTTTCTAGTACAGATAAGTCACCCCTAAGGTAGGCCCCTGATTGCCCATAGGACAGGTACTGTGTAATTAAAAGGCTGGACATGTACTTTTGAGTTTTACATGTTCCCGTAGTGAAAATCTCATAAATTCGTTTTTCACTACTGTGAGGCCTACCCTTCCCACAGGATAACATTTGTGATTCCTTATCACACTTAATAACTTAATTTCCAATTGGGAGCAGGTAGCTATGTAATGTTTGGTACCCATGAACTTGTAATAATAACCCCACCTTACTAGTAAAGTAGGACTTTTCATTACAATTTTGGAAATTCCACTTTTAGAAAGTTGGCATTTTTCTGCTTTTAGTCCTTTGTGTCTTCAACCTGTCTTGAGTCAAATGACTGGATGTAGCTGACAGTTAGATTTTGTGAATTCTTCCCAGACAGTAACATTATAGAGGGATTAGGTGTGTCTCAATGGGCCATCTGCTGGCAGGATGGGGTGGGGTGGAGCTGAGCACAGCCCCACTTACGACTGAATAGCCTGTGCTCTTCCTTTACGCAAATGGCCTATTGACCCTGCATTGTCACTGCAGCCAGCTTGGAACCAGGGCAGGGGAGTCAGGAATTTTCCTGCACTTCAAAGAACCTTTTCACAAAACTCTTCCATATTGCGGAAGAAGGGCACCAGGGTATAAAAATAGGACTCCAGATCCACTCTTCACTTCACTTCTGGACCCGCAGAAGGGCTGTCAGAGAACTGCCTGCTGCTGTGACCTGCTGCGCACTATACCAGACTGCTGCCCTACCTGGAAGGACTGCTTTGCTGCCTGGAGGTTGCCTTGAACCCTCAGAGGCCAGCCCGGCTGTTGAGCCCTACATCTTCACTTGCTCCCAGGACTACCAAAGTGATTCCAAGGGATAGTTTGCTGGCCTCCTGTTCAGAGCCACAGGGACATAAAATGCTCCTACCATCTTGACCCTGCACCTAGACCCAGCCTGAGTGAACCCTCAAGAGGTGCCCCACCAGTCCTGGACCCTTGTTGTTTGTACTAAATGTGCCCAGAGGCATGTGGCCACTTTCTGAAGTGACTCCGGTCACCCACTGACCCAATCCACTAACATCAGCTACATTATCAGGTGACCACGATGAGAGAGCCTGCCAGCTAGTGTCTCCTTGTTGCGACAATGCCAAAACTTCATCTACAGTGGCTCTAGGATGAATCTGTGCCAGTTGGTGAGGCGGGGCCTGTGAGGCAAAGCAAAGCTGCGGCCTTGCGTGAATGCACTGCATCAGAGGATGCAGAGACCAGGACTGTGCGGCACACGAATAATCAAGCAACTGCTAGCACCTGGGGGCACTGAGAAACTGTTGCAGCAGACTGCATGGCACCCGTGCTGTTACTAACAAAAGTGGGAGATGGAGGCAACCAAGTAAGGATTGGAGGAGCATGCATGGCTCCCTATTGACGGCTGATGGCCCGCGTGACTTACCATCAGTAACTGGCCCCGACAGGGCTCGAACATTGTGCCACTGAGCGGCAGGCCACATTGTCCTTGCAGGCCCTCCCATAGTCACTTTTGTCTACAGGATGTGCTGGTGCCCCAAACAACACTGCCCCCTGCAAATATGCCAAACTGAGGAGTCTGACCTGTGGAGCGGCACTGTGCGGGAGGAGCAAATTTTCCAGTGCAGCATGCCCTCTGCTCCCGGCCTGCACAGAAGAAGCAAAGGGCCCCATTTTAACACTTGCCATAATCCAGCAACAGCTGGGGCCCGAGACTGTGATCAAGTGAAGAGCGCCCTTGTGGGCCTGGAATTGAGACCAGTGGCCTGCCTCTTGCCACCACAGTGTGACATGGCCATCGTCACCAGCACAACGCACAGTATTTATTCCCCCCACCTCCCGGCACATGTCCTCTGTATACCCTTAAGTGGGAGCCCTAAACAGAGGACCACTTGCCTCCTATCACGGGCGCTACATCCTAACATCAATTGATGAAGGGAGTTTGCCTGGACCATGTTATACTTGAGGATATTAGGGGCCTGCGACCTCGCCCCGCTATCCTGAGGAATATGGCCCTGCCAGACTGGCACTAGGAAGGGGCTCAAATTCAACGCAATGGAGACATAGTCTCATCGCAACAGCCCTGCGATCCCATTGGGAGGACCCAGGGGAACCAAGGGGTAGGTTGCAGGAAAACCAACAAGCCGCAGGGGGAGCATTTGGTGCCCCCTGGCAGGTGGCGGCAGAGGTGACTACTGCGGGGCCCCCCCTTTTTCTTCCAGGGCCGGCGATTGATGGCACAGAGCCCCAGGACAGGTCGTGTGACCAAATTTGGCAAAAAGGTAGCTCTTGGTTCAGAAAGCGTGCCTTTTGTTAAGTGGTGTAAATCCATTCAGTAGTTCCTGAAATATTCATATTTTTTAAAATTATATATCTGGTGACCGCGGTGGATTCGCAAACCCTCCCAATCATGAGCTTAATTTTGATTGGTTGTCAACACTCCAAACCAAGAAGTGTTGGCAGCCATCTTGTGACTCGGTAAAGCCGAGTTATAAGAAAAAAGTGTTGAAAATGGTTAAACAAAAAAGAAAAGGGGGCAGGGTAGAAACACCCTGACTCCCTAGACCTGGTCAGGGGGTCCCACAGGGACCCCCAGGGCCAAAAAAAGCATTTTTAAAAAAACGGGAGTCGCGTTGGGTGCGCAAATCCAGCCGAGAAAATTAAAAAAAACAAAGTGCGGTATCCCACGCTTTGTTTTAATAAGCCCCAGGGTGGGCCAGGTCCTGGGGGCAATGTTGATAATGTATGCAGGGGCCGCTCGGGCCCCCGCTGCCCAAGGGGCCATCACCTCCCCGGGGCATTTATGATAATGGGTGGGGGGGCCTCGCCACCTCCCCGGGGCTTAAATTAGAACTATTAAGTCTCCCCACACTGCCCCGGGGACCACCACTCCCCCAGGGCTATTTTAATTAAGGGCGGGGGTCCATTGCGGACCCCTGGCCCCGGGGACCACCACCTCCCCGGGGCTATTTTCACATTGGGAGGGGGGCCGCCCGGCCCCCCTCCTGGAGCCATCTATGGCCCTGGGGACCGCCACCCCCCAGGGCCGGCTCCAGCAATGTCCCGGGGTGCCCACCTCCGGGACATTGCAGTTTGCAATGACAGGGTGGGAGAACTGCTCCCGCCCTGTCATTGCAAACTTCTGCTTTGCTTCATGGAAGCAAGAGCAGGAAACCTGCTCTCGCTTCCACGAAGCAAAGCAGAATTGCTTTTGGACAAGGGGAGCAGCATGTCAGCAGCTCCCCTTGTCCAAAAGCAATGCCGGCTCCCGCAGGAGGCAGGGAGCCGGCAGGGACTGTGGGGGCATTGGGGCTCCCCCGCGGTCCCCAATTTGGGGGCCGGCCCCGGGGATGGGGTCCCCGGGGCCAAAGTGGCCCAGGGAACCGGAGCCAGGCGGCCCCCTCCCGAAAAAAATAAGACTTTTTTTTTTTTAAACAAAGCAATGCCCCGGGGGATGGGGTCCCCAGGGCGGAAAAAGGCATCAGGAGCGGGCCAGCGCGGCCCCCCTCCTTAAAAAAATAAAAATAAAAATAATGAAATAAATATGTGGCCATGGCCCCAGGGATGGGGTCCCCGGGGTCGAAATCGGCCTCGGGAGGGGGGCCGTGCAGCCCCTGGGGGATGGGGTCCCCAGGGCCCAGAAAATATTGAGAGAAGGGGGGCCACACAGCCCCCCTTCTAGCCCCCTAAAAAAGTTTTAAAAAGTTTTAAAAAGCCGGCTGGGGACTACGTTTACTATGACGCCAGCGTGGAGTGCAAAATATCAATGGGTGCCATCCTCATTTTTACAAAAATGAATGTTACACTTTTTATGGACTGCAAATTTAACGCGTCAGATTGACAAAGGCATTTACCGCCGAAACGCGTCTCAGAAGGCAAAGAAGTTTAAATAAAGTTTGTTGTTGCCACACCCTCCCTTGAGTGACAGGTTTCCTTGGGGAAAGTGTAAGGAGCATTGGTGGATATAAAGGGCGTGTAGCGGTAGCGTCTTAATGAGCACCACCTGCGATAAGGCGCTAGAAGGCAGACCGCTCCAGGAGGAGTAAGCAAAGCAGCAACCTTCAAGCCCCCGTACCTGTGACTGTGGCAGGTGTGCAAGACAGGCGCAAGGTGCTCGCCACGGCATCGGGAGGACTACAACCTCACGAGCGTGATCGGCAGGCACTTGGAGTGAAGCCTGACTTCGACCTGCCCGCATTCTCAGGACTACGGAGCAGGGCTCTGCGAGAAGCAGGGAAGAGGAGGGTGAGTTGCAACCCCGAAAAAGACAGAGAAACGAGATGAGACCCAAAGCACTGTTGTTCATAAGAACTGCCAGCGTGTTTGTTTGATGAGCTGTTTAAACACTGCCTGCTCTCATTGTCCAGCTGGGGACTACGCTTACTATGACGCCAGCGTGGAGTGCAAAATATCAATGGGTGCCATCCTCTTTTTTACAAAAATGAATGTTACACTTTTTATGGACTGCAAATTAAACACGTCAGATTGACAAAGGCATTTACCGCCGAAACGCGTCTCTGAAGGCAAAGAGGTGTAAATAAAGTTTGTTGTTGCCACACCCTCCCTTGAGTGACAGGTTTCCTTGGGGAAAGTGTAAGGAGCATTGGTGGCTATATATATATATATATATATATATATATATATTCACTGAAAAAACCATAGGTTTTAGGGACAGTTATAGTTAGTTGGACATTGCACTCGTACAAAACCCGTGAAATTCCCCTGTTATAGTTAGTTCAGCTAACTATAACTCGCGCCCCGCAATGCACTGCTGATGACGTCACATATTACATCACTCATGACATGGTCAGTGACATCACTGATGACATCACTGATGACATCTCAAATGACATCACTGATGACATCACTGATGACATCATCCAGTGACTGTGTGTTTCTGTAAAGTTTAAATATGTTTAATATATATAGGGAAAGGCGTATTGAAGAATGAGTGGGTGTATAAGTGTCTGAATGGATGATTTAGTACGTGAGTGACTGACTCTACAAGTGAGTGATTAAACGTATCTTACTGAATGCATGGGTTAGTGACTAAACTGTGTGAATGTCTGTATCCGTCTGTTTGTTGGTGTGTAAGTGGATGCATGGATTTGCGAATAGCTACATGAGTGTCTATATGGGTTATTGATTGGTTCTCTGAGTATCTGTATGGCTGCCTGAGTGTTTGTGTGGGTGGGGTGTGTGTGACTCTATACATAGATGTGTGAGTGGGTGATTCACTGGGTGCATGATTTCAAGAGTGCATCTGTGATGGACTGCTTGGGTGGGTGAGTGTGTGTATGGGTGTGTTAGTGAGTGAATGTATATCTCAGTGGTACATGTGCGAGTAACTACATATGTAAAAGGCAGTATATATGTGTGTTAGAGTAATTAAATGGCTATAAGTGAGAGTGTGTTATTGTGAGAGTGGCTGTATGGATGCGTGTGTGCTTGTATCAGTTATTGTATAAGAGCGTAAGAATGTGCTAGTATTTGTATGAGTAAGTGAGCTGGTGTGTGTATAACTGTATAGGTGAGTAAATGGGTGTGTGATTAATTTTTTGCATGACTGACTAGGTGAGTGAGTACCTCTATGGATGAGTGGTGGTGTGTGAGTGTTTATATAGGTGTATGAGTGCATATGATAGTCCTGTACTGAGTGACTGTAAGTATGAGTGACTGTACAGGTGAGTGAGTGGATGTGTGTGTAGACCTAAGAATCAGTGAGTGGGTATGTAGTTTTTGGTGTTGGAGTGTCTATGGTTTTGAGAATGGCAGTCTGTAATTTAGAGTGGGTGTATCAAAAGTTATATTAGGGTGTGAGAAGATGCATGAAATTATCACATGGATGATGTCATCAGTGATGTAATTTGAGATGTCATCAGTGATGTCATCAGTGATGTCACTGACCATGTCATGAGTGATGTAATATGTGACGTCATCAGCAGTGCATTGCGGGGCGCGAGTTATAGTTAGCTGAACTAACTATAACAGGGGAATTTCACGGGTTTTGTACGAGTGCAATGTCCAACTAACTATAACTGTCCCTAAAACCTATGGTTTTTTCAGTGAATTTCTATGGTTTTTTAAATGCTAATTTCTAACTATAACATGTCTGAAACCTATGGTTTTTTCAGTGAATTTCAAAGGTTTTTTAAATGCTAATTTCTAACTATAACGTGCCTGAAACCTATGGTTTTTTCAGTGAATTTCAAAGGTTTTTTAAATGCTAATTTCTAACTATAACGTGCCTGAAACCTATGGTTTTTTCAGTGAATTTCAAAGGTTTTTTAAATGCTAATTTCTAACTATAACGTGCCTGAAACCTATGGTTTTTAAGTGAATTTCAAAGGTTTTTTAAATGCTAGTTTCTAACTATGCCAACAGAGGTAGGACATGTGAAGAAAGAAGAAAAACGCACAGAAAGAAGCAAAAGATGTGCAGAAAGAACCAACAGAGGAGCAGAAAGAGGCCTTGTTGCAAAATCATCCTGTGCCCACAACTTATTCAGACGGGTACTGGTGGTAACTGACTCTGACTAACCAGAGCCAGTGCACGTTTGCACAGTGGTGAAGGGAGGGGGGCCTGAGGTGACATGTGTGCAAACGCGCCCGTGGCGCGTTTTAAGTTGCGGGATTAAGTCCCCTTGAATCCTGAGGGTCCCTGGGGTCCAACTAGCCCCCCAGGTACCTACAGTTAGGACCACAGAGCTGAGTTGCAGAGAGGCGTTCCGAGGCCACGCACCTTTTTCACCTCTCTGCAACGCACCTCTGTTGTGCTTACTGAAGGTACCTGGTGGGCTAGTTGGCCCCCAGGATTCAAAGGGAATTAACTCCCCAACTTAAAACGCACCACAGGGCGTGTTTGCGCACATGTCACCTGAGGCCCCGCCCCCTCCCTTCCCGTGGCGCGTTTTAAGTTGGGGGATTAGGTCACCTTGAATCCTGAGAGTCCCTGGGGCCCAACCAGGCCACCAGGTACTTCCAGTAAGCACCACAGGCCTGCGTTGCAACGCCTGTAACAAATTGTGCAGTTGTGTTTAGGTAGTGAAGAGGGTCGTGCTGGGGGTAGTGTTTTAGGGTTTAGGGTAGTGCAGTGGTGTTTGTGTAGTGTAGGGGTCATGCTGGGGGTAGATTTAGGGTTTAGGGTAGTGCAGTGGTGTTTGGGTAGTGTAGGGAGTCATGCTGGGGGAGTGTTTTAGGGTTTAGGGTAGTACAGTGGTGTTTGGGTAGTGTAGGGGTCGTGCTGGGGTTAGTGTTTTAGGGTTTTAGGGTTTAGGGTAGTGCAGTGGTGTTTGGGTAGTGTAGGGGATACTGCTGGGGGTAGTGTTTTAGGGTTTAGGGTAGTGCAATGGTGTTTGGGTAGTGTAGGGGGTACTGCTGGGGGTAGTGTTTTAGGGTTTAGGGTAGTGCAGTGGTGTTTGGGTAGCGTAGGGGTACTGCTGGGGGTAGTGTTTTATGGTTTAGGGTAGTGCAGTGGTGTTTGGGTAGTGTAGGGGTTCGTGTTGGGGGTAGTTTTTTAGGGTTTAGGGTAGTACAGTGGTGTTTGTGTAGTGTAGGAGGTCTTGTTTTAGGGTTTAGGGTAGTGCAGTGGTCTTTGGGTAGTGTAGGGAGTCGTGCGGGGGTATTGTTTTAGAGTTTAGGGTAGTGCAGTGGTCTTTGGGTAGTGTAGGGGTTGTGCGGGGGTAGTGTTTTAGGGATTAGGGTAGTGCATTGGTGTTTGGGTAGTGTAGGGGTCATGCGGGGAGTAGTGTTTTAGGGTTTAGGGCAGTGCAGTGGTGTTTAGGTAGTGTAGGGGTCGTGCTGGGGGAGTGTTTTAGGGTTTAGGGCAGTGCAGTCGTGTTCGGGTAGTGTAGGGGGTCGTGCTGGGGGAGTGTTTTAGGGTTTAGGGCAGTGCAGTGGTGTTCGGGTAGTGTAGGGGGTCGTGCTGGGGGAGTGTTTTAGGGTTTAGGGCAGTGCAGTCGTGTTCGGGTAGTGTAGGGGGTCGTGATGGGGGGAGTATTTTAGGGTTTAGGGTAGTGCAGTGGTGTTCGGGTAGTGTAGGGGGTCATGCTGGGGGTAGTGTTCTAGGGTTTAGGGCGGTGCAGTGGTGTTCGTGCAGTGTAGGGGGTCGTGCTGGGGGTGGTGTTTCAGGGTTTAGGGCAGTGCAGTAGTGTTCGGGCACTGTAGGGGGTCATGCAGGGGGTGGTGTTTCAGGGTTTAGGGCAGTGCAGTGGTGTTCTGGCAGTGTAGGGGGTCATGCTGGGGGTGGGGTTTCAGGGTTTAGGGCAGTTCAGTGGTGTTCGGGCAGTGTAGGGGGTCGTGCAGGGGGTGGTGTTTCAGGGTTTAGGGCAGTGCAGTGGTGTTTGGGCAGTGTAGGGGGTCGTGCTGGGGCTGGTATTTCAGGGTTTAGGGCAGTGCAGTGGTGTTCGGGCAGTGTAGGGGGTCTTGCTGGGGGTGGTGTTTCAGGGTTTAGGGCAGTGGTGTTCGGGCAGTGTAGGGGGCCTTGCTGGGGGTGATGTTTCAGGGTTTAGGGAGGTGCAGTGGTGTTCGGGCAGTGTAGGGGGTCTTGCTGGGGGTAGTGTTTCAGGGTTTAGGGCAGTGCAGTGGTGTTCGTGCAGTATAGGGGGTCATGCTGGGGATGGTGTTTCTGGGTTTAGGGCAGTGCAGTAGTGTTCGGGCAGTGTAGGGGTTGTGCAGGGGTGGTGTTTCAGGGTTTAGTGCAGTGGTGTTCGGGCAGTGTAGGGGTCGCGCTGGGGGTGGCGTTTCAGGGTTTAGGGCAGTGCAGTGGTGTTCGGGCAGTGTAGGGGGTCATGCACGGGGTGGTGTTTCAGGGTTTAGGGCAGTGCAGTGGTGTTCGGGCAGCGTAGGGTGTTGTGCTGGGGCTGGTGTTTCAGGGTTCAGGGCAGTGCAGTGGTGTTCGGGCAGTGTAGGGGGTCGTGCTGAGGCTGGTGTTTCACGGTTTAGGGCAGTGCAGTGGTGTTCGGGCAGTGTAGGGGGTCGTGCTGGGGCTGGTGTTTCAGGGTTTAGGGCAGTGCAGTGGTGTTCGGGCAGTGTAGGCGGTCGTGCTGGGGCTGGTGTTTCAGGGTTTAGGGCAGTGCAGTGGTGTTCGGGCAGTGTAGGGGGTCATGCTGGGGCTGGTGTTTCAGGGTTTAGGGAAGTGCAGTGGTGCTCGGGCAGTGTAGGGGGTCGTGCTGGGGGTGATGTTTCAGGGTTTAGGGTAGTGCAGTGGTGTTCGGGCAGTGTAGGGGGTCGTGCAGGGGCTGGTGTTTCAAGGTTTAGGGCAGTGCAGTGGTGTTCGGGCAGTGTAGGGGGTCGTGCTGGGGCTGGTGTTTCAGGGTTTTGGGCAGAGCAGTGGTGTTCGGGCAGTGTAGGGGGTCATGCTGGGGGTAGTGTTTCAGGGTTTAGGGCAGTGCAGTGGTGTTCGGGCAGTGTAGGGGGTCGTGCTGGGGGTGGTGTTTCAGGGTTTAGGTCAGTGGTGTTCGGGCAGTGTAGGGGGTCTTGCTGGGGGTGATGTTTCAGGGTTTAGGGCAGTGCAGTGGTGTTCGGGCAGTGTAGGGGGTCTTGCTGGGGGTAGTGTTTCAGGGTTTAGGGCAGTGCAGTGGTGTTCGGGCAGTGTAGGGGGTCATGCTGAGGGTGGTGTTTCAGGGTTTAGGGCAGTGCAGTGGTGTTCGGGCAGTGTAGGGGGTCGTGAAGGGGTGGTGTTTCAGGGTTTAGGGCAGTGCAGTGGTGTTCGGGCAGTGTAGGGGGTCGTGCTAGGGGTGGTGTTTCAGGGTTTAGGGAAGTGCAGTGTTGTTCGGGCAGTGTAGGGGGTCATGCAGGGGCTGGTGTTTCAGGGTTTAGGGCAGTGCAGTGGTGTTCGGGCAGTGTAGGGGGTCTTGCTGGGGGTAGTGTTTTAGGGTTTAGGGTAGTGCAGTGGTGCTTGTGTAGTGTAGGGGGTCGTGCTGGGGGTAGTGTTTTAGGGTTTAGGGTAGTGCAGTGGTGTTTGTGTAGTGTAGGGGGTCATATTTTAGGGTAGTGCAGTGGTGTTTGGGTAGTGTAGGGGGTCGTGCTGGGGGTAGTGTTTTAGGATTTAGGTTAGTGCAGTGGTGTTTGGGTAGTGTAGGGGGTCGTGCTGGGGTTAGTGTTTTAGGGTTTAGGGTAGTGCAGTGGTGTTTGTGTAGTGTAGGGGGTCGTGCTGGGGGTAGTGTTTTAGGGTTTAGGGTAGTGCAGTGGTGTTTGTGTAGTGTAGGGGGTCATGTTTTAGGGTAGTGCAGTGGTGTTTGGGTAGTGTAGGGGTCGTGCTGGTGGTAGTGTTTTAGGATTTAGGTTAGTGCAGTGGTGTTTGGGTAGTATAGGGGGTCGTGCTGGGGGTAGTGTTTTAGGGTTTAGGATAGTGCAGTGGTGCTTGTGTAGTGTAGGGGGTCGTGCTGGGGGTAGTGTTTTAGGGTTTAAGGTAGTGCAGTGGTGTTTTTGTAGTGTAGGGGGGTCATGTTTTAAGATGCAATGCTCCAATACCTGACCAGTCTGCACTACAATAAATTGCAAAAAACTAAAAATAAAAAGTGTTTTGCACACTTTTGTCATTGGGCTATATGTGGGCTACATCTGGGTACTATTTGTGCTACATTTGGGCTCTTTTTTCACTGGTGGCCATCTTGGAAGACTTCTTTGTTATGAAGTTTCCTAATTTCTTCATTTACTGCAGTCTCCTCAGCAGGAAATGCTTTCAGTTTTTACTTTGATTCCATCAAGAGGGCATTCAGATGTCTCACATCTGCCATAAATTCAGAATGTTAGCACTCTAGTTGCTCATTAGATCACTGGAGTAAAGCTACTGCTCACCAGGGAGTTAACTGGAAGTCTACTGCTGGTATTGAAAGTGATTGTTTCAGTCTGCATGTCAGAATTTTCTAATGAAATAGAAGAGGATTTGAGATCTCACTTAAAACATGCCCTAATTTTTCTTTCTGCAGCACTAACCATAATTTCTATTTAAAAAAGAACCCCTCATTTTGTTCCTTTTTAAATTAAATGTTTTAAGTGTTACTGGTTTATTCCAATCAAGATGGCTTCAGGTGTGCCATACTTTTGTCATAAGTAAGGCTGTTAGCGCTCTAGTTATTCTTTAGAACACTCTGGGAAGCTGCAGTAGAACACAAAGGCATCAACTGGCAGGCTGCTCCTGTTGAAATATAACAGGAAGATATTTGAGATCACACTTGAAACATGTCCTAATTTTTCTTTCTACAGCACTAACCATAATTTCTATGACAAAATGAACCCCATCATTTTGTTCCTTTTTAAATTAAATTGTTTAAGTGTTACCAGTTTATTCCAATCAAGATGGCTTCAGGTGTGCCATACTTTTGTCATAAGTAAGGCTGTTAGCACTCTAGTTGTTCTTTAGAACACTCTGGGAAGCTGCAGTAGAACACAAAGGAATCAACTGACAGTCTCTGCCCTTGTTGGATGTACATGTTTTACTGAGAATGTCAGACTTCATTCTCACATGAGTGAGAAAGATAATGTGAATTTACAGAAAATATGCTCTCATTTTAGCTTCTGGAGCACCTTCCAAACCTCCATGGGACAAGCATGAGAAAATAGTGTTCTCTCAAACATGATTCATGATATCCCAGCAGAAGGTTTTTCACATGGTAAAATCACCTTAGAATACACCACAATTCCTAAAATTAGTATGGTACCATCAACAAATAAATTCTAATGTAACTAAAGCCTGTTATCACCCTTTATAGTTCTCCTTTTGGTGACCCACAAAATCTTCTATTCACTACAATGCATTTCAATGAGGTACTATCATTTATATTGGTCCCAAGATGGCTGCCAGCAATTCCAGGATGAAGTGCTGACAGCCAATCAGATCTCACGATGACATGTGTGGTTAGGCTCCGCCCAGATATATATGTGACTTTACTTTTGATTTTCTCAGGAACTACTGAACGGATTTACACCATTTAAGCAAAAGGCACGACACTGAACCAAGGGCTACCTCTTTGCCAAATTTGGTGTAATTCCGTTCAGCAGTTCGGGCTGTAGCTGCGACTAAAGGTTCCTATGGAAAAATGAATGGGGAAAACGCGTTTTGGGACCCCTTTTTCTCGGCCCCCGCTTGACGTATCACCCCGAGACTTTCAGGATAGGAGCGGACCGGAGCGCCCCAACAAGTTGGAAACTTTCGCGAAGATTCGTCAACCGGCGCCAACGTTATTTCAAATAGAATGTCGCGGATTTCCTATGGATAATAGGTTTTAACTATAACTATCTACTGGCGACCGCCAGTAGATAATATATATATATATATATATATATATATATATATGTATATATATATAAATATATTCACTGAAAAAACCATAGGTTTCAGGGACGTTATAGTTACAAATTAGCATTTAAAAAACCATAGAAATTCACTGAAAAAACCATAGGGTTCAGGGACGTTATAGTTACTTGCACATTTCACTCATACAAAACGATAGAAATTCGGGTGTTATAGTTAGTTGAGCTAACTATAACTCACGCCCCCACAATGCACTGCTGATGACATCACATATTACATCATTCATGACATGGTCAGTGACATCACTGATGACATCACTGATGACATCTCAAATGACATCACTGATGACATCATCCAGTGACTGTGTGTTTCTGTAAAGTTTAAATTTGTTTTATATATATGCCAAGCTGTATTGAAGAATGAGTGGGTGTATAAGTGTCCCTATGGAGGATTTAGTAGGTACGTGACTGACTGTATAAGTGAGTGATTAAATGTGTCTTTCTGAATGCATGGGTTAGTGACTAAACTGTGTGAAAGTCTGTATCAGTCTGTCTGTTGTTGTGTAAGCTGCTGCATGGGTTGGTGAGTAGCTGCATGAGTGTCTATATGGGTTATTCATTGCTTGCCTGAGTATTTGTATGGCTGCCTGAGTGTGTGTGTGGGTGGGTGGGAGGTGTGTGTCTCTGTGCATAGATGTGTGAGTGGTTGATTCACTGGGTGTATGGGTTCAAGAGTGTATGTGGAAACAGCTGTATGGGTGGGTGAGTGTGTATGCGTGTGTTGGTGAGTGAATGGATATCTCAGTGGTACATGTGCAAGTAAGTACATATGTAAAAGGCTGTATATGTGAGTGATGGTGTATATAAATAACTATATGTGAGAGTCAGTAATTGTGAGAGTGGCTGCATGGATGAGTGTGTATTTGTATCAGTGATTCTATAAGAGAGTAATTATGTGTTAGTATCTGTATGAATAAGTGAGGTGGTGTCTGTATAACTGTATAGGTGAGTAAATGGAAGTATGATTGATTCTTTGCTGACTGACTAGGTGTGCGAGTAACTCTGGATTTGTGGCAGTGTGTGAGTGTCTGTATAGGTGTATGAGTGCATATGATAGTGTTGTATTGATGAGTGACTGCATGTATGAGTGACTTTATGGGTGAATGAGTGGATGTGTGTGTAGACCTAGAAATCAGTGCGTGCGTATGTAGTAACTGGTATTGGTGTCTGTATTGTTTCGAAAATGGTAGTCTGTATTTTAGAATGGGTGTATCAAATGTTTTATTAAGGTATGAGGAGGTGCATCAGATTTTCACTGGATGATGTCATCAGTGATGTCTTCAGTGATGTCATTTGAGATGTCATCAGTGATGTCATCAGTGATGTCACTGACCATGTCATGAATGATGTAATATGTGACGTCATCAGCAGTGCATTGTGGGGCGTGAGTTATAGTTAGCTCAACTAACTATAACGGCCGAATTTCTATCGTTTTGTACGAGTGAAATGTGTAACTAACTATAACGTCCCTGAAACCTATGGTTTTTTCAGTGAATTTCAAAGGTTTTTAAATGCTAATTTCTAACTATGATGTCCATTAAACATATCTGCTGTGCGATCCAAAAACAATCTGGTGCTTGTAGTGTTATGGACAGTGGACGCAACCATGTTACCTCAGGCAGTGGGGAAGATCTCGGTCATGAACCTGTGTCGTCGCCCCCTGTAAGCGGAAGCGCAGTGGGCTGGTCCAACGTACGCCACTCCAGCGTAGAAGTGTGAATAAATAGGCCGGGGTTCTGGGCGTGGTTCACTTGTGTGAAAGCCAACGCATCTGCCAGAGCGGCGACCCTCACCCTGCCACGTGGCTGCTGCCGTGACCGCGGGCCTCCTCGACACAAGCCCCCTGCGAACACAGCGGCACAGCACTGCACAGTTATGTCTGTACAGACTACTGCCTTCGATCTACACTGCGGACAGCAGGGCTCACAATTCAGATTGAGTCGCGATTCCAGATGACGGAGTCCCGTAGGCATGACACATTGCTCCCAGTGCGGCCCGCCCAGACCACGCATCATCGCAGGCTGCGTACATGCTGAGCGCCAGAGGTACCACTAACTCAGTGCACCACAAGTAAACGCCACATGGCCTTATTAAGGCAGAATTCATTAAAAAAAAGACATTGCTACCAGTGCGGCCTACACGGACCACACATCAGCACAGGATGCGCACACGCTGAGTGCTTCAGGTGCCACTAGCTCACTGCACCATAAGTCATCGCCACGTACCCTTAAACGTACATAATATCCTTTTAGTATCCTTGCTTCAAGAACTTTTTTGATATCAATTATAGCTTCAGTACAATGACCAAATTCATCTTGCAAGTCCAAAGGAACACTGAATGGCAGTCTACACTGCGGACAGCAGAGCTCACAATTTGAATTCAGTCTTGATTTATTAATTGGACAGAGAATTGTACTCTATGTTGTTGAATTTTCTCAAGAGGAAGTGACAAAAAGCTTTCCTCGATGTCTATGCTGACTACTGCCTTCGATCTACACTGCGGACAGCAGGGCTCACAATTCAGATTGAGTCGCGATTCCAGATGACGGAGTCCAGTAGGCATGACACATTGCTCCCAATGCGGCCCGCCCGGACCACGCACGCATCATCGCTAGCTGTGCACACGCGGAATGCTTCTGATGCTCCTACCTCAGTCCACCACAACTGATGGACCCTTTATGACAGAATATTTTGTGTATGATTTCAGATCTGGTGCCCCTAACTTAGTGTAGCACAAGTCATGGACCCTTTATGATTGAATCTCTGTGTGTGATCTGATGATTACTGTTGTACTTGTTACCAGCACCAACCATTCCCGGAGGGCTGGCTTACACTCACCCCACACGCATCCAGCACATTCGTCACTGGACATGTGACCCTGGTAATAAAAGGAGTCAAGTGCACGTGCTCGTACCCAGTTCTACTATCTATCTGTGTCCGTGTGTTCATTATGTATGCAACATGCTGCCCCTGGGCCCTACCACATTACATTGTGCTCTGGACAGCGTATGCAACCAACTTACCTTTGACAGTGGGAGAAAACTTTGGTTATGTAACTTTGTCTCGGTCATTGTACAAGTACGTACGTAGAGACTGGATGATTAGAGTACTGCAAGGAGAGTGTATAGTGAATTTATAAGTGCGTGGGGATTGGCGGAGTGATTGTATAAGTACATATGTTGGCGCACCCTAACTCCGACAACGAGCTTGTCTCTAATTGGCTGCCCTCCATGTCCCAAAAACCGAAATTTGGATTTTGCATGGCCCAGTATTGCTACAGCTGCAATACTCCACTGAATGCGCAATAAACATTCACACCCACACAGATGTGTCATGTCCACCATCTTTCTTGTGTGGAACTATGGATGAATGTAGGGTCAGTGATTCCCCGTACCTTCCATGTTGGCCATGTTCAGGGACTTGGCTCACAGAGTGACACATTGACGCTTGCGACCCGGGTGACGGCAGCACTACAACAAGAACACCGGCATGCCAGTGTTGCAAGATTTTTTAAGCATTCTCTAGCCCAAAGACAACCAAAAAGTAGCCCAAACTAGCCCAATATTGCTACTTTAAGGAAGGAGGGGCAGGGACATCGTCAAGCAGGCGGTGAATGGATTGGAATTGATGTTGCAGCAGGCTGCCAAGTAAATATTTGTCTAATAAAGCGCTTTAACATACTTTAACATACTAGTTTGCTGGAGCGCTGTATATATATTTATAATCTGACAACTAGTACAAACCTAAATTTTACCACACAACCGGGAAAAATATAGCCCAATTGTGCGTGATCTAGCCCAATCTGGCAACAGTGCCACATCAGTTGATTCCTCATACAGCTCACGATGGAGCCACGCCCATAGCTCCGGAGTCATTCTTCACAGCCTCACGCCGATCTGCTGGTCACACCCTAGTTGTCAGTACGCCACAGCCACTCCCTCATGGCTAGTATACACCCACACCACACCCATCCAGCACAGGCATCACAGGACACGTGACCCTGCAAATAAAAAAGACCGGGCGTACGTGCTCGACGCCATTTCAGAGTTGCTCGCACCGGATGCACTGCGGCCGGCACAGGCACACCGGCACGGGACAGTTACTTTCGGTCCACTGAGGTACGGGTACCGTAACTGCTGAGCGGGTGTACAGCCTGTGGTGATAGCCCGTCCCGGCAGTCTGGACAGCTCAGGTTTTGTGTGCCCTGCTGGACCGCAGTGTAGGCCTGAGCCACCAAACAGGGAGGCCTACCACCACGTGCGTGGCCTCACTGTTCACTGAGTTAGTGGCACCGCAAGGACTGAGCGGGTGTGCAACCTGCGATGATGATAGGTGCCTTAGTATGTCCTCTGGCATGGCAAAATCAAGATGCAGCACCAAATGTGAGACCTGTTGGCCTGCGGAGCGGGACTGCATGATGCGGAGGATGCCCTGTCCGCGAAAAGGTGAGCAGTGAGGCCTGGGTGCGCAGCGGTGGGCAAATACGTCTGGGCGGCGGGAGTGGATACACAAAGGCGGCACAGCGATTTTGGCATACGCAAGCGTATATACTCTACCATTACTAATTCTGTACTATGTTTAGATGTGGGAGCTTGAGGGCTCCACTAGGTCCCGGCACGTGGTTGGAGACACAACACTCACTGTCCCTCTTTATCTCTTCCTTTCTCTCCTTCACACTCTTTCTCTCTCTCTTCTTCTCTCACTCTTTCTCTCTTTCTCTTTCTCTTCCTCTCACTCTTTCTTTCTTTGTCTCTCTCTCTTCCTCTCACTCTTTCTCTCTTTCTCTATGTCTTCCTCTCACTCCTTCTTTCTTTTTCTCTCTGTCTTCCTCTCACTCTTTCTTTCTCTCTCTTTCTCTCTCCTTTGATGGATGCATGACGCACAATCTCATCTTGCTTTTTGTCTTGCAGGCCTGCAATGAAGCATGGCATCCTGCAATCAACACTCAACCTGAATTGTGAGCTCCGCTCTCCGCGTGTACACAACGGGTGAGGAGGTTTCTTCGGCACGTGGTGGACCCTCTTCGACACACGCCGGTGGTGTAAGGTGAGCAGAGAGGCTTGTTTGCGCAACGGCGGGCAGTCACCTCCGGGCAGTGGGAGTGGATGGGGTGCAGCAGCCTGGGTGCGCAGCGGCATGCAGTCATCTCCGGGCAGTGGGAGTGCATGGGGTGCAGCAGCCTGGGTGCGCAGCGGCTGTCATACACCTCTGGGCAGTGGGAGTGGATGGAGTTCAGCAGCCTGGGTGTACAGCAGTGGGTAGACACCTCTGGGCAGTGGAAGTGGATGGGGTACACTAGCCTGGATACACAAAGGTGGGACAGCTATTTAGGCATACGCAGTTGTATGTACTCATCCATTACTGATTCCATTTTTATGTTTCAGATGACTAAGCTTGAGGGCTGCCCTATATCCAGGCACATGGTTGGAGACACACCGGTGACAGAAAGGTGAGCTGTGAGGATTTTCTCCACAGTGTCAACACTCACTCTCCCTCTCCATCTCTTCCTTTCTGTCACTCACACTCTTTCTCTCTCTCTCACTCTCTATCTCTTCCTTTCTCTCTCTCATACTCTTTCTCTCTTTCTCCTTCTCTTCCTCTCTCTCTCATTCTTTCTCTCTCTCTCTCTTCCTCTCTCTCTCTCTGTTTCTTTCTCTCTTCGTCTCTCTCACTCTTACTCTCTTTCTCTTTGTCTTCCTCTCACTCTTTCTTTCTTTTTCTCTCTCTCTCTCTTCCTCTCACTCTCACTGTTTCTCTCTTTCTCTCTGTATTCCTATGACTCTTTCTTTCTTTTTCTCTCTGTCTTCCTCTCACTCTTTCTTTCTCTCTCTATCTCTCTTTCTCTCTCCTTTGATGGACGCATGACGCACAATCTTATCTTGCTTTTTGTCTTGCAGGCCTGCGATGAAGCGTGGCCATCCTGCAATCAACACTCAACCTAAATTGTGAGCTCCGCTCTCCGCGTGTACACAACGGGTGAGGAGGTTTCTTCGGCACGTGGTGGACCCTCTTCGACACACGCCGGTGGTGTAAGGTGAGCAGAGAGGCCTGTTTGCGCAGCGGCGGGCAGTCACCTCCGGGCAGTGGGAGTGGATGGGGTGCAGCAGCCTGGGTGCGCAGCAGCACGCAGTCACCTCCGGGCAGTGGGAGTGCATGGGGTGCAGCAGCCTGGGTGCGCAGCGGCTGTCATACACCTCTGGGCAGTGGGAGTGGATGGAGTGCAGCAGCCTGGGTGTACAGCAGCGGGTAGACACCTCTGGGCAGTGGAAGTGGATGGGGTACACTAGCCTAGATACACAAAGGCGGGACAGCTATTTAGGCATACGCAGTTGCATGTACTCATCCATTACTGATTCCATTTTTATGTTTCAGATGACTAAGCTTGAGGGCTGCCCTATATCCCGGCACGTGGTTGGAGACACACCGGTGACAGAAAGGTGAGCTGTGAGGATTTTCTCCACAGTGTCAACACTCACTCTCCCTCTCCATCTCTTCCTTTCTGTCACTCACCCTCTTTCTCTCTCTCTCACTCTCTATCTCTTCCTTTCTCTCTCTCATACTCTTTCTCTCTTTCTCCTTCTCTTCCTCTCTCTCATTCTTTCTCTCTCTCTCTTCCTCTCTCTCTCTGTTTCTCTCTCTCTTCGTCTCTCTCACTCTTACTCTATTTCTCTTTGTCTTCCTCACACTCGTTCTTTCTTTTTCTCTCTCTCTTCCTCTCACTCTCACTGTTTCTCTCTTTCTCTCTGTCTTCCTCTGACTCTTTCTTTCTTTTTCTCTCTGTATTCCTCTCACTCTTTCTTTCTTTCTCTCTCTCTCTTTCTCTCTCCTTTGATGGACGAATGACGCACAATCCTATCTTGCTTTTTATCTAACAGGCTGTGATTCACGAATCGACGTCCCCCCCACACCACCACAGCTGAACGCATGTACAAACTGCGATGATGCGTGGCCATCCTGACAACGCCTGACAAAGTTGCTTCAGCACGTGGTGCACCCTCTTACACACACACCGGTGGTGGAAGGTGAGCAGAGATACTTCTTTCCGCAGCAGCGGGCAGTCACCTCTGGGCGGTGGGAGTGGATAGTGTGCAGCAGCCTGGGCGCACAAGAGCGCACAGACACCTCCGAGCAGTGGGAGTGGATGGGCTGCAGCAGCCTGAGTGCGCATTGCCGAAACAGATAATTAGGCGTGTGCAGTTGTATGTACTCTGCAATTACTAATTCTATACTATCTTTCAGATCACTAAACTTAAGGGTGCACTATGTCCCGGCACGTGGTTGGAGACACACCGGAGGCACAAAGGTAAGCTGCCAAGATTTTCTCCAGTGTCAACACTCCCTCTCCATCTCTTCCTTTCTCTCTCTCACACTTTCTCTCTTTCTCTGTCTGTTCCTCTCTCTCATTCTTTCTTTCTCTCTCTTCCTCTCTCTCACTCTCTCTCTCTCTCTTTCTCTCTACCTCTCTCTCACACTGTTTCTCTCTCTCTCTTTTCCTTGTATCTTACTCTTTCTCTCTCTCACTCTTTCTCTGTCTTTGTCTGTCTTCCTCTCTCACTCTTTCTCTCCTCTCTCTCACACTTACTCTCTCTTCCTCTCTCTCACTCTTTCTCTCTCTCTTCCTCTCTCTCACTCTTTCTCTCTCTCTCTTCCTCTCTCACACTATTTCTCTTTCTCTCTCTCACTCTTTCTCTATTTCTTTGTCTTCTTCTCTCTCTCACTCATTCTTTGTTTCTCTCTTTCTCCCTCACTCTTTCTCTTTCTCCTTTGCAGGATGCATGACGCACCATCTTATCTTTCTTTTTGTCTTACAGGCTGTGATTCACAAATGGTCCAGCGATGACACGACATGGCTGTACATAGTTTTATTTGTTGTTGTTTTGTTTTAATAAAATGTTTTATATGTAAATCCATACATGACTAAGATTCTTATTTCTCCAACCTAACGTGACTGTCACATTTGTTTGTGGGGGTGGGGGTGAGGGGAGATGGTGGACAAGGAGCTCCTACTGGGGGATGTCGGAGCAGTGTTAGGTGTCCGACCTGCATGATCGTTGCCTCTATTACATCTGTTCTCAGAGACTTAAGAGCCGGCGGTCTGGCTCGTATATGAAGAACTGCGAGCCGACTAGCAGGCTCATAGAGGGAGAACCGCGGCCTGTCAGTTCGCAGAGGAAGAGCTGCGGGCCAGCTCGCAGAGGAACACCTGCGGGCCGACTAGTATAGGGAAAGGTGCGGGCCATCGGCTTCCAAAGGGATAGCTGCGGAACACTGATGTGGGGAGAGGGAGCGTGAAGAGCGTATCTCGCAGAGAGACACCTCCAGTATATTTCCAGTATTGGCTTCACAGATACAACTGCGGGCCCGAGAACTCGCACCCGAAGAGCTGTGAGCCGACAAGTGGTTTGCAGAGGCAGACTTTCGGGCCCAAGTATATTGTTGGAGGTATACTGTTGATGGTGGAAAAGGGTGCGTTACCTGCTAATGTAGGGAGACGCAGCGTGAAAGCGGTATCTCGCACAGACAGAGCTCTGGTATATTAAATTGCCCCCGGGACCTTTCTTTTATATTTTCACTCGATGCGAGGCACAAGATGGCTGCTAACACTTCCTGCTTCATGCTCAGGAGTTAGGCACAGTCCAGAGATATATATTTTTTTCCTTTAATATCTCAAAAACTACTGAACGGATTTACACCATTTCCACAAAACAGCGCTTTCTGCACCAAGACCTTTCTCCCTGCCAAATTTGCAATTCTTTCTTTGTCACACAGTACATGTAATGCACCGCTCTCATCAAGAATGGAATCAGTAATGGCACAATTTCCCTGTTGCTCCACACATAAATACATGTAAAGAACAAATCAGAATAGTTCCTTTATTTTTTCAAATTTAAAAACTTCTCTCTATTGGTTATTTTTGAACTTTCCATATAAACAGTTTTTTAAAAATTTAAGAACACATACAGGTGAGAAGTTCAACGTATTATATCAACAAACTTTCTAGAACATTCTACAACACGTGCAGGTTAAAAGTTCATCATTTTTTCAAACCTAACGATACTTTTTTGCAACATTTTCTCGAACATTTAAGGGCACGTGCAGGTTAAAAGTTCACCATTGTTTTAAGTTCGAACAGTGCCTTCCAAATGCAAGTAGCAGGTGTGGTTGAACTGAGCAAAATTTATCCTATCATATGAACTCTACGTTGAAACTGCTTTTTATTAACCAATGACAAAGATGCTTTTCGACAAACTAATATGCACCCTACTTTTTAGTAAACAATGTTTTTCATCTCCCAATCAGTTATCATTTTGTATGAGAAAATAAAGTAGTTCCCCGTCTTTAAACATATCTCTTATTCTATGAACGGACTGCATGAGCTACAGACATCTATCCATATCTTCCAGCTACACCTTCAAAATGCTAGTGTGAATCGTAGGACAGAGCTATGTTTTCTGGTGCAAGAGGTATGCAGAACAGAGACGTATTGACTTAGACCTAGGTTTACAAAATGTGGACATTAAATGGTTTGGACAGAGAGGATTGAAGTGGCACCAATTACTCCCTTTGGTTAAAACCTGTTTGCATCTCCAACTCCCTGACCTCATGATTGTGCACTGTGGTGGAAATGACCTAGGCACATTGACTGGGGTAGGTTTGGAAATGCTTAAGAAGGACACCTTTAGACAATTGATGTTGCTTTTGCCTCAAACTGTCTTTGTATATTCCAATATATGCCAAAGACAGAAGTGGAAATGGTTAAGCAAATTTTTTCCTCAGATTGAAAAATCTAGGAAGAATGTCAACAAAGCTGTGTCTGCATACCTCAGAGACCATAGAATGGGGTCGATCTACAACAACAACATACGTTATGATATGGCTGATATCTACAGAAGTGATGGAGTACACTTCACAGATCAGGGAAATCGAGTTTTTCTGAATAACCTGAAGCTGTGCATCCGCACTTATATGTAGCTCCAACTAATAAACACAAAGGCTCTTTTTAGAGCCGCCTTATATTCCCAATATCGGTTCGCAGACTGACAACTGCGATCTGGCTAGCACAGGGAGACCTGCGGGCCGTCGGGCAGCCTCGCAAAGGGAGAGCTACAGCCCGTGGGCTCGGCTCGCACAGAGTATGGAGAAGTGTAGCTCAATGGTTAGAGCGGCAGACCCTGATGCAGAGATCTGGCCCGGGACCAGGGTTCAATTCCCGCCTCGGCGGGTCTTGGGCTCAATTTCCTCGGACCTGATAATTCTCGCCTCGGTGCCTATTCTAATCATGGGTCCCACTCTGCAACTCTGGGCAATAGCTTGCTTAATCTCCACAACGGCCCCAACAGCGCTGGGATGACTGGCTTCACCCTGGGGGTGCCCAGGAGTGGACATTTCAAAGGGAAAAGCCAGGAAGGGTTCCACAGCGGTATGCGTACAGCGCCTAGACACCCCTTTGGGGGTATGGGTGCGCTTTACAAGTACAAATTTCAGAGAGCTACGGGTCGTCGGCTCGCAAACGCAGAGCTGTGAGCCAATGGACTGGAAGTGTTTTATGGTTTAGGGTAGTGCAGTGGTGTTTGTGTAGGGGGTCCCACAGCAGGGGGTCCTGCTGTGGGTAGTGTTTTAGGGTTTACGGTAGTGCAGTGGTGTTTGTGTAGTTTAGAGGGTGGTGCTGGGGGTACATTTAGGGTTTAGGGTAGGGCAGTGATCTTTATGGAGTGTAGGGGGTCCTGCTGTGAGTAGTGTTTTAGGGTTTAGGGTAGTGCAGTGGTGTTTGGGTAGTATAGAGGGTCATGCTGGGGGTAGCGTTTTACGGTTTAGGGTAGTGCAGTGGTGTTTCTGTAGTTTAGGGGGTCATGCTGGGGGTAGTGTTTTAGGGTTTAAGGTAGTGCAGTGGCGTTTCTGTAGTGTAGGGGGTCGTGCTGGCAGTAGTGGTTTAGTGTTTAGTTACGTAGTGCAGTGGTGTTTGGGTAGTGTAGGGGGTCGTGCTGGGGTAATGTTTTAGGGTTTAGGGTAGTGCAGTGGTGTTTCTGTAGTGTAGGGGGTCGTGCTGGGGGTAGTGTTTTAGGGTTTAAGGTATTGCAGTGGTGTTTCTGTAGTGTAGAGGGTCGTGCTGGCAGTAGTGGTTTAGTGTTTAGTTACATAGTGCAGTGGTGTTTGGGTAGTGTAGGGGGTTGTGCTGGGGTAATGTTTTAGGGTTTAGGGTAGTGCAGTGGTGTTTCTGTAGTGTAGGGGGTCATGCTGGGGGTAGGGTTTTAGGGTTTAAGGTAGTGCAGTGGTGTTTCTGTAGTGTAGGGGGTCGTGCTGGCAGTAGTGGTTTAGTGTTTAGTTAGGTAGTGCAGTGGTGTTTGGGTTGTGTAGAGGGTCGTGCTCACAGAGCTCCGAGCCAACGGACTGGCTTCTAAAGGCATAGCCGCGACCTCGTGATGTGGGGAGAGGCAGCCTGAAAGGAGTATCTTACACAGACACAGATGCCAGTGTTGCCTTGCAGAGGTAAAACTACACACCCGATGGCTTCTACACGGAGAGATGCGAGCTGACGGACTAAGTCACAAAATGGCTGCCAACACTTCCTAGTTTCAACCGTTCAAAGCCAATGAGCCGCGAGCTCATGCTCGTAACCCTCAGCCAATCCGATGTCAGAATTCTCAAATATCGATATCTGTAAAATTTGATATTTCTCAAAAACTACTGAACGGATTTACACCATTTCAACAAAAGCGTGCTTTCTCGACCACAACCTTTCTCCCTCACAAATTTGGCATAATTCCGTTCAGCAGTTTGACCTGTAGCCTTGTCTAAAGTTTCCTATGGAAAATGCATTGAGAAAACACATTTTGGGACTCCCCTTTTTCTCAGCCCCCTTGACCAATCACCCCCAAACTTTCAAGATAGGAGCTGATCAAAAAGAGAAACTTTTTGAAAATTTCGTAAAGATTCATCAAACGACGCTAAAGTTATAAGCACATGGAGGGCTCCAGGAGAGGGGCCGCGCAACCCCCTCCCAACATGAGTGAAGCCTCGGGGCTGCGGGGACCCCAGCGGGCCCCCACAGCCCCAGCGACCCCTAGCTATTATTTTTTAAGAAATGCCCGCGGGACCTAGCTCACCTGGGGACCTCATTAAAATAAAACGTGGGACCCCGCGACCGCAGCGCGAATTGCGCCGTTTTCTTTATTTTTATAAAAAATGCTTTTTTTTGGCCCTGGGGTCCTTCTGGGACCCCCTGAGCAGGACTAGGGGGTCATGGTGTTTCTACCCTGCCCCCTTCTCTTGTTTTATACCTTTGTTTCTCTGTTTTCTAGTGACTCGCTTCTACCGAGCCACAAGATGGCTGCCAACACTTCCTGGTTTGGAGTGTTCGCAGCCAATCACAGTGAAGCTCGTGCACGGGACTTAGGCACCGCCCAGATATCAAAACTTTTATTTTTCTTATTTCTCAGCAACCACTGAATGGATTTACACCATTTTACAAAAGGTCGCTTTCTGAGCCAAGCACTACCTTTTTGCCAAATTTGGGGTAATTCCGTTCAGTAGTTTTAGCTCTAGCCTTGCACAAAGTTTCCAATGGGAAATTGATTTTTTGACTCTTATTTTTTGTATTTCTCAAAAACTACTGAACGGATTTACCCCATTTAAAAAAAAGGTCGCTTTCTGAACCAAGCTCTACCTTTCTGCCAAATTTGAAGTAATTCCGTTCAGCAGTTCGAGCTGTAGCTCGTCGCAAACTTTCCTATGGAAATTAACATGGAGAAAACGCGTTTTGGGACCCCCTTTTTCTCAGCCCCGCTTGACAAATCACCCCTTTAAAGATAGGAGCTAACCTAAAAGTGCAACTTTTTGCTAAATTTCATAAAGATTCGTCAAACGACGCCAAAGTTATTAGCAAATCAAAAAATGCTTTTCCTATGGAAACTAGGTTGAAACTATAACTACCTACTGGCGACCGCCAGTAGGTAATATATAGTTAGGACCTAGTTTCCATTGCAAAAGCGTTTTTTGATTTGATAATATCTTTGGCTCCATTTGACGAATCTATGCAAATTTTTCAAAATGAATGCCCCGCTCCGCTCAGCTCCTGTCTTAAACGTTTCGGGGTGATTCGTCGAGCAGGGGCCGAGAAAAAAGGGGATCCCAAAAGGCGTTTTCTCCATGTTAATTTCCATAGGAAACTTTTGACAAAGCTACAGCCCGAACTGCTGAACGGAATTACACCAAATTTGGCAAAAAGGTAGCTCTTGGTTTAGAAAGCGTGCCTTTTGTTAAATGGTGTAAATCCGTTCAGTAGTTCCTGAAATATTCATATTTAAAAAAATTATATATCTGGTGACCGCGGTGGATTCGCAAACCCTCCCAATCATGGGCTTAATTTTGATTGGTTGTCAACACTCCAAACCAAGAAGTGTTGGTAGCCATCTTGTGACTCGGTAAAGCCGAGTTACAAGAAAAAAGTGTTGAAAATGGTTAAACAAAAAAGAAAAGGGGGCAGGGTAGAAACAACCTGACTCCCTAGACCTGGTCAGGGGGTCCCACAGGGACCCCCAGGGCCAAAAAAAGCATTTTGTTTTTTGGGCGGGAGTTGCGTTGGGTGCGCAAATCCAGCTGAGAAAATAAAAAAAAACGAAGCGCGGTATCCCACGCTTTGTTTTAATAAGCCCCAGGGTGGGCCAGGTCCTGGGGGCAATATTGATAATGTATGATAATGGGTGGGGGGGCCCTCGCCACCTCCCCGGGGCTTAAATTAGAACTATTAAGTGGGGAGGGGCTACTGCCCCTCCCCACACTACCCCGGGGACCACCACTCCCCTGGGGCAATTTTAATTAAGGGCGGGGGTCCATTGCGGACCCCTGGCCCCGGGGACCACCACCTCCCTGGGGCTATTTTCACATTGGGAGGGGGGCCGCCCGGCCCCCCTCCTGGAGCCCTCTTTGGCCCTGGGGACCGCCACCCCCAGGGCCGGCTCCAGCAATGTCCCGGGGTGCCCACCTCCAGGACATTGCAGTTTGCAATGACAGGGCGGGAGCACTGCTCCCGCCCTGTCATTGCAAACTTCTGCTTTGCTTCATGGAAGCAAGAGCAGGAAACCTGCTCTCGCTTCCACGAAGCAAAGCAGAATTGCTTTTGGACAAGGGGAGCAGCATGTCAGCAGCTCCCCTTGTCCAAAAGCAATGCCGGCTCCCGCAGGAGGCAGGGAGCCGGCAGGGACTGCAGGGGCATTGGGGCTCCCCCCGCGGTCCCCAATGTGAGGGCCCGCCCCAGGGGATAGGGTCCCCGGGGCCAAAAGTGGCCCAGGGAAGGGGGGCCATGCGGCACCCCTCCCGAAAAAAATAAGTCTGTTTTTTAAAAAAAACAAAGCAATGCCCCGGGGGATGGGGTCCCCAGGGCTGAAAAAGGCCTCAGGAGGGGGGCCGCATAGCCCCCCTCCTTAAAAAAAAAATTAAAGAAATAAATATGTGGCCATGCCCCCATGGATGGGGTCCCCGGGGCCAAAATCAGCCTCGGGAGGGGGGCCGTGCAGCCCCCTTCCCAAAAAAAAAAAAAAGAATAGTGGCAGGCCCTGGGGGATGGGGTCCCCAGGGCCCAGAAAATATTGAGAGAAGGGGGGCCACACAGCCCCCCTTTTAGCCCCCTAAAAAAGTTTTAAAAAGCCGGCATCTCGCCGGAGGCCCCGCCCCCTCCCTGCACCACACTGCAAACACACCTCCTGGTGCATTGTGAGTTGGGGGATTAAGTCCCCTAGATCCTTAAGGGGCCAACTAGCCCACCAGGTATCTCCAGTAAGCCCCACACAGTGGGATTGCTGAGAGGTGGTCCGAGGCCATGCCCCTTTTTACACCACTCTACAAACGCACCTCTTGGCGTACTGCTGGTGGGGCGATGAGGTCCACATGTGTCCTGAGGACCTCAGGTCTAAAGTGGACTTCATCCCTTGAGCAGCAGTGCGCCAGGAGGCACGTTTGCAGAGTGGTGTAAAAAGGGGGCATGGCCTTGGACCACACTCAGCAATACAGCTATGTGGAGCTTATTGGAGATACCTGGTGGGCTAGTTGGCCCCCAGGGACCCTCAGGAGGCAAGGGAACTTTATCTCCCAACCAAGAGTGCGCCAGGAGGCGCGTTTGCAGAGTGGTGCAGAAAGGGGGGCCTGTGTGCAGCTCTCAGCAATCCCACTATCTGGGGCTTACTGGAGGTGTCAGGAAGGCTAGTTGGCCCCTAAGGACCCCCAACATCGAAGGGGACTTTAATCCCATCCAAGAGCGTGCCAGGGAGCGTGTTTGCAGAATGGTGGTCAAAGGGGGCGTGGCCTGCTATGAGAACTTACCAATGCTGCTGTGTGGGACTTACTGGAGGTAATAGGAGGGGAAGTTGGCCCCCAAGGACATCCTTGGGGCCAACTACCCCTCCTGTTACGTACAGTAAGTCCCACACAGTGGTATTGCTAAGAGGCCTTCGGAGGCCACGCCCCCCTTTCTCCACCACTCTACAAACGCGCCTCCTGGCACACTACGGGTTGGGGGATGAAGTCCACTTTACTCTTGAGGGACTTTGGGGGCCAAGAAGCCCTCCTGGTACCTCCTGTAAGTTTTACACAGCGGAATTCCTGAGCGCTGGTCGGAGGCCCAGCCCCCTTTCTGCACCACTCTGCAAACACAACTACCAGTTAAAGAAGCATTTGCAATGTAATAGGTCTCGCATTTGCGAGAGTTAGAGCTATGGGCATTGTAAATGTAAAAGTTTTTTACTAATGTTTTCTTGGAGTGGAGTAGATGTAAGTTGTGTGTAGTGAAATTATGTGGTATGTTGTGCAGTGAAATTATGTGGATAGAAAGTATGTGGTATTTAGTGTATAGGAATTATGTAGAGTGGGATTATGTGTTATGGAGAGTAATTATGTGGTATGGTAGTCTGTGTTGTGGAGTGGTAACCTCAGGTTTAGTCTTCCTGGTTTCCATAGAAGCTAAACTATAAACTCAGTGAGACAAAAAAAAGGACCCACTGACGAGCACTTATGGACCTAGTCAGAGGTATGAGCAGGGCCACTGGAATTATGCGACTGTTTGGCTGCACCAACTTTCATACTATTATACATGTTCCGCATTTGCCAAATAATCCATCATCTGCTGCATAATCTGCAGATTTGAACAAAAAAACCCTTGTCTCTAGCTCAAATGGTTCAAATGTTACCAAAAATGCAGCGACAAGTGGTATAGCATGGTGGAAGGCCCTTTGCAAACCTAGAATGGCCACCTCTTACTTATTGCTAAATGTGGGTGTTAGATTGGTACTAATGGTGTGCAAAGCACTCTAGCTTGTTTCTGTGCCTCTCTTGCCTCTTTCTGCATTTCTCTAGCTTCTTTCTGTACCTTTCTTCCTTTTTCTGTACTTCTCTTGCCTCTTTCTGCACTTATCTTGCTTTTTTTCTGCACCTCTCATTTCTTTTTGCAACTCCCTTGCCTCTTTCTGCACTTCTCTTGCTTGTTTCTGCACATCTCTTGCCTCTTTCTGTACCTTTGTTGTTTCTTTCTGCACCCCTCTTGCCTCTTTCTGCACCCCTCTTCCCTCGTTCTGCACCTCTCTTGCCTCTTTTCTGCACCTCTGGTCCCTCTTTCTTCATATCTCTTGCCTGTTTCTGCAACTCTCTTGCCTCTTTCTACATTTCTCTTGCCTCTTTCTGCACCTCTGTTGCTTCTTTCTGTACTTCTCTTGCCTCTTTCTGCACCCCTCTTGCCTCTTTCTGCACCTCTCTTGGTTATTTCTGTACTGCTCTTGTTTCTTTCTGCACCTGTCTTGCAAATTTCTGCACCCCTGTTGCCTCTTTCTGCACCCCTCTTCCCTCTTTCTGCACCTCTCTTGCCTCTGTCTGCACCCCTTTTACCTCTTTCTGCACCTCTGTTGCTTCTTTCTGCACTTCTCTTGCTTCTTTCTGCACCCCTGTTGCCTCTTTCTGCACCTCTGATGCTTCTTTCTGCTCTTCTCTTGCATCTTTCTGCACCTCTCTGGCAAATTTCTGCACCCCTCTTGCCTCTGTGTGCTCCTCTCTTCCCTCTTTCTGTACCTCTCTTGCCTCTGTATGCACCCCTCTTGCCTCTTTCTGCACCTCTGTTGCTTCTTTCTGCACTTCTCTTGCTTCTTTCTACACATCTCTTTCTTCTTCCTGCACCCCTCTTGCCTCTTTCTGCACCCTTCTTCCCTCTTTGTACACCTCTCTTGCCTCTTTCTGCACCTCTCTTGCCTCTTTCCGCATCTCTTTTGCTTGTTTCTGCACTTCTTTTGCCTGTTTCTGTACCCCTCTTGCCTCCGTCTGCACCTCTGATGTTTCTTATTGCACTGCTCTTGCTTCTTTCTGCACCTCTCTTGCAAATTTCTGCACCCTCTTGCCTCTTTCTGCACCCCTCCTGCCTCCTTCTGCACCTGTGTTGGTTCTTTCTGCACTGCTCTTTCTTCTTTCTGCACCTCTTTTGCCTGTTTCTGCAACTCTCTTGCCTCTTTCTGCACTTCTCTTGCCTCTTTCTGCACCCCTCTTGCTTCTTTCTGCACCTCTGTTGCTTCTTTCTGCACTTCTCTTGCTTCTTTCTGCACCCTTCTTCCCTCTTTATATACCTCTCTTCCCTCTTTCTTTACCCCTCTTGCCTCTTTCTGCACCTCTCTTAGTTGTTTCTGTACTGCTCTTGTTTCTTTCTGCACCTGTTTTGTAAATTTCTGCACCCCTCTTGCCTCTTTCTGCACCCCTCTTCTTTCTTTCTGCACCTCTCTTGCATCTGTCTGCAACCCTTTTGCCTCTTTCTGAACCTCTGTTGCTTCTTTCTGTACTTCTCTTGCTTCTTTCTGCATCCCTCTTGCCTATTTCTGCACCTCAGTTGCTTCTTTCTGTACTTCTCTTGCTTCTTTCTGCACCTCTCTTGCACATTTCTGCACCCCTCGTGCCTATGTGTGCACCTTTCTTGCTCTTTCTGCTCCTCTCTTGCCTCTTTCTGCACCTCTCTTGCTTCTTTCTGCACCTCTCTTGCTTCTTTCTGCTCTCCTCTTGCCTCTTTCTGCACCCCTCTTGCCTCTTTCTGCACCCCTCTTACCTCTTTCTGCACCTCGCTTGCCTCTGTCTACACCTCTGTTGCTTCTTTCTGCACCTCTTTTGCTTCTTTCTGCACTTCTCTTGCTTCTTTCTACACCTCTCTTTCTTCTTCCTGCATCCCTCTTGCCTCTTTCTGCATCCTTCTTCCCTCTTTGCACACCTCTCTTGCCTCTTTCTGCACCTCTCTTGCCTCTTTCCGCATCTCTTTTGCTTGTTTCTGCACTTCTTTTGCCTGTTTCTGTACCCCTCTTGCCTCCGTCTGCACCTCTGTTGTTTCTTATTGCACTGCTCTTGCTTCTTTCTGCACCTCTCTTGCACATTTCTGCACCCCTCTTGCCTCTTTCTGCTCCCCTCCTGCCTCCTTCTGCACCTCTGTTGGTTCTTTCTCCACTGCTATATCTACTCTCTGCACCTCTTTTGCCTGTTTCTGCACCTCTGTTGCTTCTTTCTGCACTTCTCTTGCTTCTTTCTGCACTTCTGTTACTTCTTTCTGCACCCATCTTGCCTCTTTCTGCACCCTTCTTCCCTCTTTCTGCACCTCTCTTGCTTCTTTCTGCTCCCCTCTTGCCTCTTTCTGCACCCTTCTTCCCTCTTTATACACCTCTCTTCCCTCTTTCTGCACCCCTCTTGCCTCTTTCTGCACCTCTCTTGGTTGTTTCTGTACTGCTCTTGTTTCTTTCTGCACCTGTCTTGCAAATTTCTGCACCCCTCTTGCCTCTTTCTGCTCTTCTCTTTTCTCTTTCTGCACCTCTCTTGCCTCTGTCTGCAACCCTTTTGCCTCTTTCTGCACCTCTGTTGCATCTTTCTGCACTTCTCTTGCTTCTTTCTGTACCTCTCTTGCAAATTTCTGCACCCCTCGTGCCTCGGTGTGCACCTCTCTTGCCTCTTTCTGATCCTCTCTTGCCTCTTTCTGCATCCCTATTGCCTCTTTCTGCACCTCTTTTGCCTTTTTCTGCACTTCTTTTTGCTTCTTTCTGCACCCTTCCTGCCTCTTTCTGCACCTCTGTTGGTTCTTTCTGCACCTCTCTTGTCTCTGTGTGCACCCCTGTTCCCTCTTTGTGCACCTCTTTTGCCTGTTACTGCAACTCACTTGCCTCTTTCTGCACTTTTCTTGCCTCTTTCTGCACCTCTGTTGCTTCCTTCTGCACATCTCTTGCCTCTTTCTGCACCCCTCTTGCCTCTTTCTGCACCTCTGTTGCTTCTTTCTGCACTTCTCTTGCCTCTCTCTGCACCCCTCTTGCTGTTTTCGGTACCTCTGTTGCTTCTTTCTGCACTTCTCTTGCTTCTTTCTGCACTTCTGTTGCTTCTTTCTGTACCCATCTCGCATCTTTCTGCACCCTTCTTCCATCTTTCTTCACCTCTCTTGCCTCTTTCTGCACCCCTGTTCCCTTTTTCTGCACCTCTCTTGCCTATTTCTGCAACTCTCTTGCCTCTTTCTGCAGTTCTCTTGCCTCCTTCTGCACCTCTGTTGCTTCTGTCTGCACTTCTCTTGCCTCTTTCTGCACCCATCTTGTCTGTTTCTGCACCTCTGTTGATTCTTTTTGCACTGCTTTTGCTTCTTTCTACACCTCTCTTGCTTCTTTCTGCACCCCTCTTGCCTCTTTCTGCACCCTTCTTCCCTCGTTGTGCACCTCTCTTGCCTCTTTCTGTACCTGTCTTGACTCTTTCTGCACCCATCTTGCCTCTTTGCACACCTCTTTTGCTTCTTTCTGCACTTCTTTTGACTCTTTCTGTACCCCTCTTGCCTCCTTCTGCACCTCTGTTGTTTCTTTCTGCACAGCTCTTGCTTTTTTCTGCACCTCTCTTGCAAATTTCTGCACCCTTCTTCCATCTTTCTGCACCACTCTTGCCTCTTTCTGCATCCCTGGTCTCTTTTTCTGCACTTCTCTTGCCTCTTTTTGCACCTCTCTTTTCTGTTTCTGCACCTCTGTTGATTCTTCCCACACTTCTCTTGCTTCTTTCTGCACTTCTTGTGCTTCTTTCTGCACCCCTCTTGCCTCTTTCTGCACCCTTCTTCCATCTTTCTGCACCTCTCTTGCCTCTTTCTGCACCCCTATTCCCCTTTTCTGCACCTCTCTTGTCTCCTGCTGCACCTCTGTTGCTTCTTTCTGCACTTCTCTTGCCTCTTTCTGCACCCCTCTTCTCTGTTTCTGCACCTCTGTTTATTCTTTATGCACTGCTTTTGCTTTTTTCTGCACTTCTCTTGCCTGTTTCTGCAACTCTCTTGCCTCTTTCGTCAGTTCTCTTGCCTCCTTCTGCACCTCTGTTGCTTCTTTCTGAATTTCTCTTGCCTCTTTCTGCACCCCTCTTGTATGTTTTTGCACCTCTATTGGTTCTTTCTGCACTGCTCTTGCTTCTTTCTGCACCTCTCCTGCAAATTATGGCACCCCTCTTGCCTCTTTCGGCACCCCTCTTGCCTCCTTCTGCACCTCTGTTGGATCTTTCTGCACTGCTCTTGCTTCTTTCTGCACCCCTCTTGCCTCTTTCTGCACCCCTCTTCCCTCTTTCTGCACCTCTGTTGCTTCTTTCTGCACTTCTCTTGCCTGTTTCTGCACCACTTTTGCCTCTTTCTGCACTTCTCTCGGTTGTTTCTGTACTGCTCTTGCCTCTTTCTGTACCCCTCTTCCCTCTTTCTGCACCTGTCTTGCCTCTGTCTTCACCCCTCTTGCCTCTTTCTGCACCTCTGTTCCTTTTTTCTGCGCTTCTCTTGCTTCTTTCTGCACCCCTCTTGCCTCTTTCTGCACCTCTGTTGCTTCTTTCTGCACTTCTCTAGCTTCTTTCTGTACCTCTCTTGCAAATTTCTGCACCCCTCGTGCCTCTGTTTGCACCTCTCTTGCCTCATTCTGCTCCTCTCTTGCCTCTTACTGCACCCTCTTGCCTCTTTCTGCACCTCTTTTGCCTTTTTCTGCACTTCTCTTGCCTCTTTCTGCACCCTTCTTGTCTCTTTCTGCACCTCTGTTGGTTCTTTCTGCACCTCTCTTGCCTCTGTGTGCACCCCTGTTCCCTCTTTGTGCACCTCTTTTGCCTGTTTTTGCAACTCACTTGCCTCTTTCTGCACTTTTCTTGCCTCTTTCTGCACCTCCGTTGCTTCTTTCTGTACTTCTCTTGCCTCTTTTTGCAACCCTCTAGCCTCTTTCTGTACCTCTGTTGCTACTTTCTACACTTCTATTGCTTCTTTCTGCACTTATGTTGCTTCTTTCTGCACCAATATTGCCTCTTTCGGCACCCTTCTTCCATCTTTCTTCACCTCTCTTGCCTCTTTCTGCAACTCTCTTGCCTCTTTATGCAGTTCTATTGCCTCCTTCTGCACCTCTGTTGCTTATTTCTGCACTTCTCTTGCCTCTTTCTGCACCCCTCTTGTCTGTTTCTGCACCTCTGTTGATTCTTTCTGCACTGCTTTTGCTTCTTTCTGCACCTCTCTTGCAAATTTTGGCAACCCTCTTGCCTCTTTCGTCACCCCTCTTGCCCCCTTCTGCACCTCAGTTGGTTCTTTCTGCACCCCTCTTGCCTCTTTCTGCACCCCTCCTGTCTGTTTCTGCACCTCTGTTGATTCTTTCCACACTTCTCTTCCTTCTTTCTGCACTTCTGTTGCTTCTTTCTGCACCCCTCTTGCCTCCTTCTGCACCCTTCTGCACCCTTCTTCCATCTTTCTGCACCTCTCTTGCCTCTTTCTTCATCCCTGTTCCCTTTTTCTGCACCTCTCTTGGCTCATTCTGCACCTCTGTTGCTTCTTTCTGCACTTCTCTTGCCTGTATCTGCGCCCCTTTTGCCTCTTTCTGCACCTCTCTCGGTTGTTTCTGTACTGCTTTTGTTTTTTTCTGCACCTGTCTTGTAAATTTCTGTACCCCTCTTGCCTCTTTCTGTACCCCTGTTCCCTCTTTGTGTACCTCTTTTTCCTGTTTCTGCAATTCACTTGCTTCTTTTTGCACTTTTTGTGCCTCTTTCTGTACCTCTGTTGCTTCCTTCTGCACATCTATTGCCTCTTTCTGCACCCATCTTGCCTCTTTCTGCACCTCTGTTGCTTCTTTCTGCACTTCTCTTGCCTCTTTCTGCACCCCTCTTGCCTCTTTCTGTACCTCTGTTGCTTCTTTCTGCACTTCTCTTACTTCTTTCTGCACTTATGTTGCTTCTTTCTGAACCCATCTTGCCTCTTTCTGTACCCTTCTTCCATCTTTCTTCACCTCTCTTGTCTCTTTCTGCACCCCTGTTCCCTTTTTCTGCATCTCTCTTGCCTGTTTCTGCAACTCTCTTGCCTCTTTCTGCAGTTCTCTTGCCTCCTTCTGCACCTCTGTTGCTTCTTTCTGCACTTCTCTTGCCTCTTTCTGCATCCCTCTTGTCTGTTTCTGCACCTCTGTTGATTCTTTCTGCACTGCTTTTGCTTCTTTCTACACCTCTCTTGCTTCTTTCTGCACCCCTCTTGCCTCTTTCTGCACCCTTTTTCCCTCTTTGTGCATCCATCTTGCCTCTTTGCACACCTCTTTTGCTTCTTTCTGCACTTCTTTTGGCTCTTACTGTACCCCTCTTGCCTCCTTCTGCACCTCAGTTGTTTCTTTCTGTACTTCTCTTGCCTCTTTCTGCACCCATCTTGTCTGTTTCTGCACCTCTGTTGATTCTTGCCTCTTTCTGTACCTGTCTTGACTCTTTCTGCACCCATCTTGCCTCTTTGCACACCTCTTTTGCTTCTTTCTGTACTTCTTTTGGCTCTTTCTGTACCCCTCTTGCCTCCTTCTGCACCTCTGTTGTTTCTTTCTGCACTGCTCTTGATTTTTTCTGCACCTCTCTTGCAAATTTCTGCACCCTTATTCCATATTTCTGCACCTATCTTGCCTCTTTCTGCATCCCTGTTCCCTTTTTCTGCACTTCTCTTGCCTCTTTCTGCACCCCTCCTGTCTGTTTCTGCACCTCTGTTGATTCTTTCCACACTTCTCTTCCTTCTTTCTGCACTTCTGTTGCTTCTTTCTGCACCCCTCTTGCCTCCTTCTGCACCCTTCTGCACCCTTCTTCCATCTTTCTGCACCTCTCTTGCCTCTTTCTTCATCCCTGTTCCCTTTTTCTGCACCTCTCTTGGCTCATTCTGCACCTCTGTTGCTTCTTTCTGCACTTCTCTTGCCTCTTTCTGCACCCCTCTTCTCTGTTTCTGCACCTCTGTTGATTCTTTCAGCACTGCTTTTGCTTCTTTCTGCACTTCTCTCACCTGTTTCTGCAACTCTCTTGCCTCTTTCTTCAGTTCTCTTGCCTCCTTTTGCGCTTCTCTTGCCTCTTTCTGCACCCCTCTTGTCTGTTTTTGTACCTCTATTGGTTCTTTCTGCACCTCTCTTGTAAATTTTGGCACCCCTCTTGCCTCTTTCGGCACCCCTCTTGCCTCCTTCTGTACCTCTGTTGGTTCTTTCTGCACTGCTCTTGCCTCTTTCTGTACCCTCTTACCTCTTTCTGCATCTCTGTTGCTTCTTTCTGCACTTCTGTTGCTTCTTTCTGCACTCCTCTTACCTCTTTCTACATCCTTCTTCCATCTTTCTGCACCTCTCTTGCCTGTTTCTGCAACTCTCTTGCCTTTTTCTGCAGTTCTCTTGTCTCCTTCTGCACCTCTGTTGCTTCTTTCTGCACCTCTCTTGCAAATTTCTGTACCCTTCTTGCCTCCTTCTGCACCTCTGTTGGTTCTTTCTGCACTGCTCTTGCTTCTTTCTGCACCTCTTTTGCCTGTTTCTGCACTTCTCTTGCCTCCTTCTGCAACTCTGTTGCTTCTGTCTGCACTTCTCTTGCCTCTTGCTGCACCCCTCTTGCCTCTTTCTGCACCTCTGTTGCTTCTTTCTGCACTTCTCTTGCTTCTTTCTGTACCTCTCTTGCTTCTTTCTGCACTCCTCTTGCCTCTTTCTGCACCTCTCTTGCCCCTTTCTGCACTTCTCTTGCCTCCTTCTGCACCTCTGTTGCTTCTTTGTGCACTTCTCTGGCCTTTTTCTGCACCCCTCTTTCCTCTTTCTGTACCTCTGTTGCTTCTTTCTGCACCCCACTTGCCTCTCTCTGCACCCCTCTTCCCTCTTCCTGTACCTCTCTTGTCTCTTTCTGCACCTCTGTTGCTTCTTTCTGCACTTCTCTTGCCTCTTTCTGCACCCCTCTTGCCTCTTTCTGCATATTTGTTGCTTCTTTCGCCACTCCTCTTGCCTCTTTCTGCAACCTTCTTCCCTCTTTCTGCACCTCTCTTATCTCTTTCTGCACCCCTGTTCCCTTTTTCTGCACCTCTCTTGCATGTTTCTGCAACTCTCTTGCCTCTTTCTGCAGTTCTCTTGTCTCCTTCCGCACCTTTGTTGCTTCTTTCTGCACTTCTCTTGCCTCTTTCTGCATCCCTCTTGCCTCCTTCTGCACCTCTGTTGGTTCTTTCTGTACTGCTCTTGCTTCTTTCTGCACCTCTCTTGCAAATTTCTACACCCCTCTTGCCTCTTTCTGCACCCCTCTTCCCTCTTTCTGCACCTCTATTGCCTCTGTCTGCACCCCTGTTCCCTCTTTCTGTACCTCTTTTGCCTGTTTCTGCAACTCCCTTGCTTCTTTCTGAACTTCTCTAGCCTCTTTCTTTACTCAAATGGGAAGTGCAAGCTGTCAAGTTTAAAGGTCTGCGTGCTCTCGTGACTGAGGTATATGTCTACTTGTATATCTATTCTTACATGTGTTATCCATCTGAAGATGGTAGCTTAAAAAGTGGGTAACTTCTCCTATAGGTGGTCAAATCTTCTCAGTTCTGCTCTGTCATTCGGTTGCACAGGCAGACATGTCTTATGTATATATGTGTTATAGAGCCCCTCAAATATACTATTGAATACCCATGTGATCTGTATTGTGAGCAGAAAGAAATGCATACACCTTTTTTTAAACAAATTTACAGAGTATACTGTTTGAAACACAGGTATTCAAGTATTTGTATGTTTATTTTCATTTAACATGTCACTAGGTATAAGCATAGACACGCATGCATACCTTCAGAAACTTGGTCAGACTTACAACAGTGACATGCTTAGGATTGCTGTTTTATATTTGGTAGGCCTAACATTCTGAGCAGTCGATTAATAGTGAACCTTCAAGAGAAAAGTGAGGTTTAAGATATCTTCGGAGAAGGATTAGTGATTAGGGTACTTTGTATGAGTCTGTTGTAAGGTACTGTCAAAGTAGGCCTCTTTTTGCACTTCTGTTGGTTCTTTCTGCACATCTCTTGCTTCTTTCTGCACCTTTCTTCCTCTTTCTGGACTTCTGTTTCCTCTTTCTGCACTCTTTCTGCACCTCTTTTGACTCTTTCTGCACTTCCCTTGCTTCTTTCTGCGCCTTTCTTCCTCTTTCTGCACATGTCCTACCTATGTAGGCATAGTAAGAAATTAGCATTTAAAAAATCTTAGAAATTCACTGAAAAAAACAGAGGTATCAGGGATATTATAGTTAGGGATTAGCATTTAAAAAACCTTAGAAATTCACTGAAAAAAACACAGGTTTCAGGGACGTTATAGTTAGGGATTAGCATTTAAAAAAACCTTAGAAATTCATTGAAAAAACCATAGGTTTCAGGGACGTTATAGTTAGTCAAACATTTCACTCGTACAAAACCAGAGAAATTCAGCCGTTATAGTTAGCTGAGCTAACTATAACTCACGCCCCCACAATGCACTGCTGATGACATCACATATTACATCACTCATGACATGGTCAGTGACATCACTGATGACATCTCAAATGACATCACTGATGATATCACTGATGACATCATCCACGTGATCATCTGATGCACCTCCTCACACCCTATTATAACCTTTGATACACCCACTCTAAAATACAGACTACCAATCTCGAAACCATCGACAGACCAAAACCAGTTAGTACATACCCGCTCACTGATTCATACGTCTACACACACATCCACTCACTTACCCATACATGCACTCATACACACAGTCATTCATCAATACAGCCACTGATATATCCACTCATACACCCATACAGACACTCACACACCGCAACTCACCCAAAGAGTTATTCAAACACCTAGTCAGTCATCCAAAAAATCAATCACACTGCCATTTACTCACCTATACAGTCATACACACACACTACCTCACTTATTCATACAGATACTAGCACATACTTACTCTCTTATACAATCACTGATACAAGCACACACTCATCCATACGGCCACTCTCACAATCACTCACTCTCACATATAGTCATTTATATACTCCAACATTCACATATACTGCCTTTCACATATGTAGTTACTTACACATTTACCACTGAGACATCCATTCACTCACCAACACAGCTATACGCACACTCACTCACCCATACAGCCCCTAACACATGCACTCGTGAACCCATACACCCAGTAAATCACCCACTCACACATCCATGCAGGGAGTCACACACACCTCCCACACAACCACACAGACACTCAGGCACCCATACAGGTAATCAGACAACAAATCTTTAACCCATATAGACACTCATCTAGCTACTCACCAACCCATGCAGCCACTTACACACCAACTGATAGACTGATACAGACAGTCACACAGATTAGTCATTCACCCATGCATTCACTAAGATACGTTTAATCACTCACTTATACAGTCAGTCACACACCGACTAAATCATCCATTCAGGCACTCATACACCCACTCTTTCTTCAATATACCATGCAATATATACATATAACATTGGGCAACTTTTTAGAAACACTCATAGTCATCAGCAGTGAATTGCGGGGGCGCGAGTTATAGTTAGCTCAGCTACCTATAACAGCCAAATTTCTCTGGTTTTGTACGAGTGTAATGTCTGACTAACTATAACGTCCCTGAAACATGTTTTTTTCAATTAATTTCTTAGGTTTTTTAAATGCTAATCCCTAACTATAACATCGCTGAAACCTGTGTTTTTTCCAGTGAATATATATATATATATACACACACACACACACACACACACACACAATGTCATCTTCTATATTTTTCAAGTAAAAGAAAAAAGGTAAAAATAAAAATAACACAAAAATTGTGTAGAGCCTCATTATATTCTCATTACTTATTAGGATGGAAGGCAACGGAGTGTTTCCGATAAGTATAGCTCATATGTAGAAATCATTCTTTTGACGCAGCGCACGTTTCCACCATTTATGTTGTAGACGTTGATTCTTTAAATGTCTTTCTTGTCATTTTTTGCAGGTACTCCTTGTGAGCAGAGTGGCAGCAGGTTACAGGAATCATAGGATGCTGTGAAGACCGAAGAGAAAGCCAATGATCAGCAACACTGCCAAAGGCATTGGACACGACATGCATGTGACCTGGAAACAGAAGGTAAGTGATCCCACAGCAGAAGATTGCAGACATGAAGGTAAGAACACTAAGTAATATTCTGCTGTAGGAGGGCAGCTTTTAGGCCTGAAGCGTTCCGCCCCTGCCACATCCTAAACCAGGAGCGCGGCAGGCACTTGAATTTAAAATAGACTCAGTTTCTTCGGAGGTTATAGTGATGAGAGCAGATCTCTGCAATTTGGGGACTCAAGTGACGAAGGCTGAGGACTTGATTACCACCCTTACAGCTGAAGCGGCGACATTGAAGAGTCACGTCAAAAATCTGCATGCAACAGCTACCATTATGAGAAGCCAGACTTTAAGACTTGGAGGGGCACGCCACTTGGAACACTCGCTATGCCACTGGATTCAAGCTAGCCTGGCAGATATGGGGTGATACCCCGAAACCGGTCCCAAGACGCATGTTTGCAGTCAAGAGAGGACCTGGCCTGGCAGTTTGGCCTGGACTGTTCCCATGAGGAGCAGGGTCAAGACTAATTTGTATACGGCTGGGTCCAAACTGGGGTGGCATAGTGAGGAAAAGAATGATGGGTTAAACCCAGATCTCTTGACTGGAGGTGAGTAGTTGAAAGGCTTGCAGCACTCCATCCATCATATTGTTGTGTTTGCTATGTTCGCCCTAAGTGGCCAATGGTATGCCCAGATGTGAGTCCCTTGCTCGCTGAGCCACTGGATTCAAGCTAGCCTGGCTGATGAGGGGTGATACCCCGAAACCGGTCCCAGGATGCTTGTTTCCAGTCCAGGGAATACCTGGCCTGGCAGTTCGGGATGGACTGTCCCCATGAGTAGTGAGTAAAAGAATGATGGATTAAACACAGATCTCTTGACTGGGAGTGAGTGGTTGAAACGTTTCAGCACTCCATCCATCATATTGTGTTTGTTGTTTAAAATGATGGCCCTACCCTGTTTCCTATACATGCTTCAGAACACACCGTACCCAGTCCGGATATCCTATTTCCGGGCAATCGAAAGTGACCCTTGCACACTAATCTGGGATTGGGCTCCCCATGGATAGCCATTAATAAAATGCTGAAGAGCTGGTATGATGGTGGTTTTCCCTTGCTTGCCCTACAAAAATATTATAGGGCGGTGCAGCTCATCACCATTAACCACTGGTCCCATCTCCCTGGAAAGGAACCAACTTATTAGATGGATGGAAAGGTCAAGCAACCAGGGGGCTATCTCAGGGCCATTTACAGAGGACCATGTACCTCGTGCTTCTCGAACCAACTGCAGTCACACTTTCCCTCAGGCACAGAGCACTGAATGCCTTGGGCTGGTGAGGCAACATCATGCAGTTGACTCTTCTGTGGGACAGCGCACAGCTGGGTATACTGGGCATGCAGAGAGGCTTTGACAAATGGGACTTTATTGGCCTTTCCAGGGTGAGAGACCTGTGGAGGGATGATCCTATTCACAGACTTACAAGGCGAATATCAACTGGCACCCACTGAAACCTTCCGATACTTGCAAATACAGCACGCATTGCAGAAGGCTCTGACAAAGGGAGCCCCCTGAATTATCACTGCTCGAGGATCGGTTATTAGTTGATCATATGCTAAAGAAGGTGATCTCCTATACTTACCATAAACTTACCATAAACTTACCATAAACTTACCATAAACTGATTAATAACTCACCTGACACCCTGGCTCAGCTACGGGAACACTGGGAGAGAGACCTTGAAGGCCTGGAAGACGATCAGTGGCCTGATGCCTTTGGCATCCTCCTGGGAGGTGGCAATAAGGTCTAGGTTCCACCTTGTGCAGTTAAAAATCCTTCACAGATGCTATTATGCATGCACTAATATGGCGATGATGGGCATTGCAACAACTGCGCTCTGCCTTAGGAACTGCATACAAGTGGGCATGTTCTGCCACATGATATGTCGCTGCCCTGTAATCCAACACTATTGAGAGTCAGTGGTTGATTGTTTCGCAATATTTGTGGGCACAGCATTGAGGCCTCTGCGAAGTGGTGCCTCTTGAATGTCTGGGAGGCAACAGACCTCATTCGCATGGACCAGATCTGGATGACATTGGGATTGATGGTGGTGAAGCGAAATATTGCGTGGATGTGGAGGGTGGAACTAGCACCACAACTGAGTCATTGGAAGTGAGACATGGATTGGTGCATGCTGGTAGAGAGAATGGTTTATGAGAGCAGAGGCTGTCCAAATAAATGGGCCAAAATATGGGGGAAATGGAATGATCATTGGGGCGGATTATGTGTAATGGTTTTGATGCTTTGTGTCTGGTGCGCCCAGACCCTGGTGCTGCACTGTGATCTATTGGGGGGTAGGTGAGGTACCTGAGGTTTCTAGAGGCTGGCAGGGGATTGCATTTATGTAACTGTCTTGGTGCTAGACTGTTTAATGCTTACTGTCACTGTTCTTTTGTTTGCTTTACTTGCAATAATAAGAACTTTTAAATAAGAAAATGTGCCCAGATGGCCAATTCACAAAACTGAGGACTTTGATATATGTTGGCAAAAAACTGCTCTGAGAACCAGGAGGAGACCGGGAGCAACCTGCTCGCCTATCACTCCGAGGTGCATCACCGGTTGGATTGCCTTTGCAGTTTTTCCCACAAAGTTCTTCTTCACAGCAGCAAATCCTTTTCAGCATTCATTCCCCAAAGGGGTATCAGATGTTGTGAAACTGTCTTCGGCTACAGCTCTCTGCCTTGCTCCACTGGAGATTTTCGACTTCCATTTCGATGGCTAAGTCCGAACCCAGAAATCTTCACCACAGCTTTGACCCAAGGGCATTCAACGAAGACGCTCCCTCCTCAGACTCCTCCTGCAGCCTTGCGCCGCTTAACTTTACCTTCTCAAATATTTTTCTGAAGAATTTTTGTAAGTTTGAAGGTTGACCGGGCCCAATTAATTTCTTGTATCTGAACCATGCTCCATCACAGTAGCCCATATTTTTTTGCCTTAAACCCGGTTTCGTGTGACTAGATGTCTGTGGTTGGGGCTTTGATCTTTTAGGTGCTAGTTTTTACTAAAAGCTTTAAAAATTCATAACTCTTGTTCTACTGATTGGATTAGTGTAGTTTTGCTGTCAAAGTCTATTGAAAAGTACTCTATTGTTCTAAATTGGTGTGGGATCTTTCTGTTGTGTTTTCACTTTATTACTGTTTCTGTGCTGCATAAATACATTACACATTGCCTCTAAATTAAGCCTGACTGCTTTTTGTGCTAAGCTACCCAGGGTTACGCATGGGGTTAATTTAGTGACTTTTTGTGGTTCAGGTATTGTGGCTGTTGCTTTGCCAGGACTCACACCTCAGTCAACCTACAACCCAATTTCTCACTAGACCTATCATTTTTCTCCAAAAATCACCAATGTTTTTAATCAAATGTATATCTCAGTAATTCACCAAATGCAATGTTTAGTAATAGTGATTATTATAAAAATGTTTAATAAAGTTTTAATAAAAAAATCAATTTGCGGTGAGCCTTTCTTTTAATATTGTTTTTATGATTGCATTTGGTGGGCTGCAAAATGTTAAGAGAAAAACTCAGACATGTTGTTTTTTCCTTGTCTCAATAAAACCAATATGCGTCTGATTCATAAAAGCAACCACAACAGGGCCTTGTGCTCCAGCTGAAGAGTCCCCCTGGAGCCTCTCCCACAAGGTCTAGGTGGCAGGGTATCCCTACCCTGCCCCCTTATATCTTTTTTTTCACTCCTTTTCAAGTCATAGGACTTAGTCCCCGAGTCCTGCCACAGCAACATTTTTGTTAATATTGCGGCCAGCTAATCAGAGTGCTCAGACTGAGATGGCACAAGGGAAAATGTTCTATTTTGAAGTTGAGCTTGCAGGACCCGAACCTAACTGTACAAATATTTTGCATATATATTTCTGAATCTTAATTTCTCAAAAACTTCTGAACAGATATACACCAAATCTTAAAAAGCATGCTTTCTGGACCGAGATTTAGCTACCTGCCAAATTTGGTGTAATTCCGATCAGCAGTTATTTTGGTCTCACATTCAAACAAAATCTATGGAAAATGCTTCTCTGCCTCCTCTTGGCGCATCACCTCGAAACTTTCCAAGAAGAAACTAAGCAAAAGAGAGCACTGTTTTGGATACTTTCATGAAGTTTCGTCAAATGGCAGCAAAGTTATTAACAAACCAAAAAACTATTTCCTATGGAAAAGCAGACCTAACTATATGTCTATATAGTTAGGTCTGCTTTTCGACTACACACTGTGTCTTGGTCACATGACCATTTCGCTCGGTCGAGTTATTTTAAAGAAACATGAGCATCACACAGAGCACATGCAATGGTCTCTGGTCAGATCCGGATCTGACTCTTGCAGCCTGCATGCCAGTGACTCTTGCAGCGCGGCCATCCGCTTGCCACAAATTAACCAAGGCAACAGACCTCCTCTCCGTGGACCAACCCAGTGACCACCGGACTCCCTCTGAATTTCGACCAGAGACCATTGCATGTGCAACCCTGGATCCTTCCGCATCAATGGATGCGTTCTACACTGGATTTATACAGCTACTCCACCCACCTACAATTGGGACTCCCGTCCCATACCACGTGCAAGCCGCTGCGATGCACTGTAATTAAATAAGAGTAACCTGGTCCTGATGATGGCCTAACCTCTTCTACAGGCCGAAACGCTGTCGACTCTTGCAGCGAAATTTCGGCGCATGTTCTTCGAGGATACCCACCATGATTCAACTTGTACATATTTACATTCATTGCTTGGGTATCCCAACTTTGTAAATTTCATCACCAATTGTCTTCTTTCGTGCCCACTATTGTCGCTGTACATACTTTCTCACGTGTCACTTGCGCCGTCACCACTTCACGAGCCCTTGGGCACAGTATCCCACATGTTACATGCAGATTAATGTAACACAGTGCTGCTCTGATACTTGTCTAAATATATTAAGTTAAATATATACGACCACAAAAGAACTGTTTGTTGAATTGTTTTGTCTCCTTGGTCCTTTCCTTTGCTCCCAGCAATTAATTGTGTTACTGTTGAAACTGACTATTAACTGGTACCCTTTGAGACACTGTAGTATGTTATTGATGAGGTGATAAGCAGCCCCTGGGGTGAAGGAGCCATTCTGGGAAGAGAGGGTTCTGCTACACAGGAATGCCAGAACAAGGGGCAGGGCTCATAAACAATAATCTTCAAATGAAGGAGTAGACAGGCAGGAGAATCCAGTTTCTTTTACACCCTTACTTTTTGAAGCCAGCCAGGTGGCAGGCTTAAGGAGGGAATGTGCAGATGCCAGGGGGAGGGAGAATATGGAGATGAGCCATCCAGGAGTTTGTTTAAGCCAGCTCTTGCCTCTCTGCTGAGACTTCGGCCATACTGAATTTTGGAGAAATAGTGCTTTCTGGGAGACCATTGTGCCACACTTTGGAGGAAATGGTCATGCTCTGGGGTGTCGTTCTGCACCTCATTGGACAGGAGTACCCTCCTGTGTGACCCTGAGAATACTGAAGAAGTATCCTGAGAGGGGCAGTGCATTTCAGATATGCTGCTTACAACTACAGAAGAAGAGTCCATGCTGGAAGTTTGATTTGCACCAACTAGGCCCTGCACTCTGACTGACTGCGCCTGCTGCACAATCTGGGACTACAACCCTTTGGATAAAACCTGCTTCAAAAGGACTAAAGAGTGGACTCCCTGTAAGCTACAGGTTAACAGAGCTCACCTGGACCATGATCGCCACGAATCCCCAGCCTGGAATACTACCAGTGGATTTGAAAGTGTTTTATCCACGTGGATTGTAGGAATTGAAGTCCCTAACTTTCAAGTACCATCTTGGTGCTTCCAGATCCTTGGATTAAGTTTTGGACACTTTGGGACCCTCAAAGGAACTTCAGGAAGAAGTTCCAGAAGTTTGAGGAAGTTTGGAGCAACTTTGGAAAAAGTTCCATAAGTGGACCTACTCAACCTGGCTAGCCAAGCCGGCAACCCTCAACCTCGAGCCAGTCTGCCCTCCAGGTTCGTCCTGCTGAAAGGCTCTGGAGGTCCAACTGCCAGAGTTTGACCCGGAGTTGGTCAAAACCCAAGCCGGTGAACACTTACCAAATCCGGCCTTGTGAAGAGCATTGAGGGACCCTGGGAGAAAAAGCTCCATAAAATTTTCTAAGTCTGGACCAACCGCTACAGTCAGGCTGCCCACCTTCAACCGCGAGCTGGCCTGGATCTCTGGCTCGTCCCACTGAAAAGCTCTGGAGGTCTGACTTCTATAAGTTTGACCGGGAGCTCGTCGCAAGGCAAGCCAGTGAACCCGCACTGAATCCGGACTGGTTAGAGAGCTATGAGGAACCCCAGGAACTAAAGCTCCAGAAAAGTTTCTAAGTCAGAAGGTAAAAACTTTGACCGAGGCCTACCAAGAGCGTTAGCGGTTTAGGGCTCCATCGCGGTCAGCCTGAAACTGTGACTTTGTCCCAGTCTAGCGCGACCAGATGTCCCAATAGGCGCTATAGGTTTCTATGTTCTATATACTGCTAAATCTTTAAAAATTCATATCTCCAGTTCCCTATATTGGATTTGTTTAGTTTTGGTGTCATTTTAAAGATAAAATATTTCCTATTGCTATAAATTGTTGTTGGACTTTTATTTTGTGTTGTGTCTAAATTATTTACTGAATTGGTGTTTTAAATGCTTTACATACCTGTCTTTGAAGCTAAGCCTCCCTGCTCATATCCAAGCTACCAAGGGTTGAGCATGGCAATAATTTTCTAAGACCTATTCTAATGCCCTATATTGTGTTAGTGGCATTATTGCCGGTGGTAGAGGCATATTTACCACTACTAATAATCCACTTTCGAACACTTAGGGCCTGATGTCGGTTGGAGGGGCTCCTGACGGCATACGTCAGGAGCAACTCTGTCTCGTACGCGTGATGGCCGGAAGACTCCTACCGCTTTACGAGCAAGCAAGTACGATGCGAGAATAGCCTCGCGCTCCGACCGACTCGTACCCATCAGCGACGCCGTCCAGACGACTCCGACTTCACCGATGCGCACCGCGCAATGGTGCCGATTTCCGAGCGAAACCTTTGAGTTTGATTTTTGGTATTTGCACTAAACTGTATCCATTGTTTTTGATTTTTCCAAATTTGTTTTAAGCCTGTTGTGCTAGTTGTTGTGACCCAAAAGTAGGGACCCATGGTGCTAGACCTGGCTAAAATGCCTAAGCTCAGGATGGCTGATCTTAGGGTACACTGTAGCTGCCTGCTTCCAACCAGAGTAGGAAGGCAGGGTTGCTTAAGTTCCTTAGGGTCTGGGCTGCGGTAGCAGCTGAGATTCAAGGGGGGATGGAGGATGTCCCCCCAACCTCACCCAAGAGTAGGGTGAAGATGGTGCCTCTTTCATATTCTGCACATGTTAGCCATGTGCTTCCAGATGGTAGGTGGAGGGCAAGGTTCCCTACTCAGGAACTATCACTGTCCCTTGCAGAAAGTCAGTTTGAGGCCCAACTAGCTTCTATTGCCTTGGAAAGAGAGACGCTAGAATTAGCTAAGAAAAGATGGGAAAGGGAGGAGGAGAAGCGAAATTGTGGCAGTAAAAATGATGAAGAGTTTGAGATGCCCAAGGGTGGTGGATTTGACCACAAACTTCCTAAGGGTATAGTACCCAAGTGCACAAAGCGGGATAACATTGATAAGTGGCTAGCAGCCTTTGAGAGGGCCCTTAGGATGAGTAGGGTCCACTCTAAGTAGTGGGTTGCACTCCTGTTGGAGCTGATTCCAGTAGCTGGGAGGGATTGGCTCCTGACCCTAAGCTGGAAGAATGCAGAATCATACCAGCAGATGAAGGCATGCTTGGTCAAGAGATTTGGCCTGACTTCAGAGCACTACAGGGTGAAGTTCAGAGACACCCATAAAGTGAGTGAAAAGTCTTGGTTAGACTTTGTGGACGTGTGAGTGAAGGCACTGGAAGGCTGGATTGTTGGTAACAAAGTTGACACATATGAGGGATTGTATAATTTGTTGTTGAAAGAACATATTTTGACTCATTGTGCAGAAGAGGAGTTACACCAGCATCTAGTGGACTATAAGCTGACAGAGCCCAGAGAGTTGGGGGAAGCAGCTGATGAGTGGGTGAGAACCATGGTTTCCAGTCAGCACCAGGGGGGTGACCAGAAGAAAGGAGGATAGATCCCTCCCCAGGGGAAAGCCCAGGGAAGAGATGATCAAAAGCAGAAGGAGTCCTCAAAAGATCCACAAAAACCTGAACAGGGAGGGGGGCTCGAGCCAACTAAAATTCAAAGGGAGGGGCTATTAGGGAAAGAATGGTAGGTTCTTTGATCCCTCAAAGGTGGGTAAGTGCTTTGACTGTAACCAGCCAGGGCACAAAAAGGGAGATGCTTTCTGCACCAAGAAGCCCCCCACTTAGGGGCACACCCAGGGATTGCCAGTGTAAGTGTGGTGGGGGAGAGTGGTGCCCCAGAGAGGGGTCAGCAGGTGGTAGAAGCAACCTTAGTGTCCGTGGGTGGGGTGAATATTGCAACCCTTTCTGCCTTGCCTCCAAACATGGATAAGTACAGGCAGTGGCCTAACGTTAATGGGGCTGGGGGTGCTAGAGGGCGCACGGCAAGATGGCTGTACCTTAGTGCAGCCCCACTGGCCGAACGTACTATCCGCACATAATCCTGCTCTAAATTTGACATCCGTCGCCCCAAACCGGTGGGTGACGCTGTCACGACCCTGGGAGTGACACAGGAGATGAACTGAGACGAAGCTCCGCTCGGAGGGCTGTGTTTTGGTATTGCCTTCATTGTGGGCTGGCTGACAACATGGCGGCGGTCTGAGGCTGCGGAGGCCCCGACCGGAAGATCTGCTGGAGAGGCATCGCACGGACACAACCAGAGATGGCGATACTGAGGTTGGGACCGAGACGTCACCCCCTGATTCGGTGCCCTGGGCGAGCTGTGACAACTTATCAGTGGGGGACAGGAGGTGGGGACGGCAGAGCGGGCAGCGCACACCTCCACTTGTGGAGCGGCGCCGGGTGCTCTGAGGTGGCTGCTGACTTACGTGACACCCCCCTCCGGCGACTGGAGGAGGCTGCTGCCGGGAGAGTAGCAGGTTGGCCCCGGAGCTCGGGGGCCTAAAATAAGTGTGTGTGGCCTTGAGCTGCAGGAGTGCCCTAGACATCGCGCGGTACAAGAAACAATAACCCTCGTCCTGTAGTGGTCTGTTCTGGAGGGGGGGCCCTGCTGATTATTGGACAGTGATTGTATAGTGTGCTGGATGGTTGAGGGCCCCTCACTGCATTTCTCGCGGGCTGTTGTTGGAAATCGTTGCCGCTGAGGCCGCATTTGAAGATCCCTACCACTCCCTAGGGCGAATCCCGATTTGAATGCGGGGCTGGTGGTGCAACTCGGATTGCTATGGCTCAGAGGACATGGTAGCAACCCCGGAGATAGTGGCCTGGTCTGGTCCGGGCGGAGGAGGTGAGCGGAGCGCACAACAACAGTGCTATACACAATAGCATCGGTGGGAGGCCTGATCGACTGGGTGTGCTCCCCTGTTGCGTGCATGGACCCTCTTTCCTGACGCATAGAGAGATGAGGGGCCGGCTTCAGGTACGTGATTTTTTGGATACAGCCGAGACACGCACCAGGACACACAATGGGTAAATCGGATAAAAATCAACCCCGCCTCACCTTTGAGTCCCGAAAGTCGGGCAAAGTGCAACAGAGGGCCACTTCAGACTCTGAGCTTGATGCCCCCTCAGAAAGCCCATCGACACTGGAAGCCACACTTCTTGCTATGCAGGGCAGTTTGCAATCCATAGACGGCAAAATAGACGCCCTAAATCTCAGAATTGATAATATGTCCGCGAAGTTAGATAAGCAGGGCACCAGACTGGGGGAAGCCAAGAAGCGAATATCCGACGCGGAGGACAGCATACAAAATGTGAGAACAAAAACATTTGACATGGAAAAGGTACTCGCAGTGATCCAAGCGAAAAATGGGGACCTGGAGGCCAGGTCTCGCCGTAACAACCTAAGGATTACTGGCCTGCCGGAATCAACCAACACTGGGAGACTAGAGTCATATGTTGAGGACATGCTCTGGGAGATCTTCGGACCTGAAAACCTGTCTGCGATGCTGATTGTTGAAAGAGCCCACAGAACTCTGGCCGCCCGGCCCCCCCTGGTGCCCCACCAAGACCTATCATTGCCCGACTTCTGAATTATAGGGACCGGGACTCGGTATTGAGGCTGTCTCGTGAGAAAGGTGCCATAACTTTCCAGGGTAACAACTTGGCTTTCTACCCGGATTTTACTGCATCGGTTCAAGCAGCCAGGAGGGAATTTCAACCTGTAAAGAAATTGCTAATGGCCGAGAAAGTTCCGTATGCCATGCTGTATCCGGCCCGACTGCGCATTGGCACTGAAGGTATACACTAATCCCAAATCAGCTATGGAATACGTCAAGACGCTAAAGCGGAACCGGCGAGAGGCCACTGCCCGCACTAAAAACTGTGTCTGCTGATGCTTACATGATCTCTTGGAGGCGGTAACCACAAACTGTGACCTGTATATGGGTTTGGGTGCATGTAATTGGTTGCCTGAATAATGTTAACTTTGCTTGTTTCCCCAATGAATAACGGTTCAGGGATGTGCAAGTACTGAATAATACTGTTGACACACGTTATATTTACCGTTGCCCTCCTGTGCATGAATATGTATTTGATGAGCATGATTTCTGTGCCGTTTGGCCACTTCCCCTCACATCTGGGAGGCTGATTGCACTCTGGTGTCCCCTCATGGGTGTACCCTGTATCTATTTACAGACCATGTTCCTAAAATGGGCTTTATTTTTCTGTTTTTGGGATGGCTTTGGCAAGTTGTGGGTGCTGAAGTGGGTGGGGGAGGGTTAATTGTTTATGTTTTGATGCAGTCGCAGTGTAGAATGCATGAGTCAATGGATCCAATGCTGAACAAGGTCAGGATTCTAAGTAAACATCGTAATAGCTGGCTACGAATAGCTAAGGTATGGCCCGGTGGTTCTATTAAATTATTGACATGGAATGTGCGGGTTCTCAATAACCCTAAAAAAGATCCGCATGGTATTAGTATACTTAAACCGGAATGATATCTAGGTAGCTTTTTTACAAGAGAAACACCTCACTAAGCACACGGAGCAGAAAGTGGGCACACGCTATGCCGCGATCAGGGTTGCATCATCATATTCTGCATATTTGAGAGGGGTACTAATATTGATTAGGCGGGGAACTCCATTTGTGCTGACTCACTCTGAAACGGATGATCAGGAGAGAGTGCTTCTTCTCCAGGGCTGCTTGGGTGGCACGCGGCTGCTATTTGTAAACGTGTATGGCCCAAACGTGGATGATCCCGCGTTTTATAATGACATCTGGAGGCGAATGGCTGCACTGCCCTCTGCGGCAGTGAGTTAAATGTATATTTAGACCCTCACTTGGATAGATCTGCAAATACTACATGGCATGGCAAACATGCAGCACAAATGATTAGTGAGATAATGGGGGCGGAAGGCCTTGTGGATGTTTGGCGGAGCCGCAACCCGGCGGGCAGGGTACATTCATGTCCACTGTACACGGTTTGCAGTCCAGAATGGATTACTGGTTGGTATCCAAGGAAGTTAGCGCATGGACCACATCGATCCGACATCTTGCTAAGACACTCTCTGACCACTCCCCTGTGCTGTTGGAGCTGGGTGTGCCATCTTTTTCGAAACCGGCTTTTCAATGGCGCCTCCAACCAAATGAACTGTTGGATCAAGTATTTCGTGTTGCGATTGGGGCGGCTATTGCTAATTATTTCTCTGAGAATGAGGGCACAGTCGAGGGATCTGGGACACTGTGGCAGGCCTTCAAAGTTACAATCCAGGGGGAATGCATTGGGGCCCAAGCTGGGGTCCTAAAGTTGCTGCGATCTAGACTATGCACGCTACAAGACAAGATACGTGAGCTGTAATGCGCACATGCACGAATGCCAGATCTCGCTCTCTTGGCCCAAACCAGGGATCTAATCTCCGAATATGATGAAACAGCTGATCAGGAATCGCGGCATAGATCCAGGAGGTGGGTTGCGAGGCAGTATGGTGAAGGAGGTAGGCCTAGCCGATATCTGGCTGGTAAACTTAGGTCACTGGTAAGCCAAGAGCATATCGTAGAAATGTTAGACAACAACTCAATTACCCATTATACTACCTTGGGCATCAGTGAGGTGTTTATGAAGTTTTTTACTGTACTATATGGGCCTGTACCACCGGTGGAAGAATCAGATTCACACGATACCTGGATGATAACAGTTGAGGATGTTAGAGAGGCCATAATGTCACTTCCCAATGGAAAAGCAGCTGGACTCGATGGCTTACCAAGTGAATTTTATAAGGCCTATGTGGACTTGTTGGCCCCCCGATTGCTAGAGGTCTGTGCTGAATCATATGAGGCAGGTATTCTTCCCCCCTCTCCGAGAAGCCCTAATCGTCACACTGTTAAAACCAGACAAAGTAGCTAATAGATGTGAGTCATATCGGCCCCTTTCTATGATAAACATAGATACCAACATTTTAGCTAAAATAATTGCCAATAGATTACAGCCCCTGGTCCCCAATCTGTATCAATCTGGGTTTGTACCCAAACGATCCACAACACATAACTTACGCACTATTTTTGCTGTTTTGGACCAGCTGGACCCCGAGCTTCCGACAGCAACCATACTTTTGGACGTGGCTAAAGCTTTTGATTCCCTGCGATGGGACTACATGTTTGTGGTACTGCATCGTATGGGGATGCCACCGTTCTTCCTGAAATGGGTGCGCCTCTTGTATAATGGTCCGGTTACCAGGGTACGTGTTAATGGGGTGGTTTCTGATCCAATATCTATCCACAGAGGCACTAGACTTGGATGCCCTTTATCCCCGCTGTTGTTTTCTTTGGCGTTGGAGCCCTTGGCATGCAAGATAAGACAGGGACATGCTGCTGCGGCGTTGGGTTTCAGACAGAGGCCTTGTATGAGGACGATATGATGTTATATGTCAGGGAACCTGACTGCATTTGGCGTCCCTGCTGAGAGAGTATGTCTGTTTTGAGAGATTTTCAGGTCTTGGCATAAATTGGAGTAAGCCCGCGGTGTTCCCTCTCACAGACTGTACCGAACAAATGGAGCTGGAGTTTCCGCTCAGCTGGTCCCACGATCCAGTGCGTTATTTGGGAGTTGTGGTACACCAGGACCCCGATACTGTGGTCAGTATGAACTACGGCAGTGTGATTGCTAAACTGAGCGAACAGGTCGCTCGATGGACCAGCCTCCCCCTGTCAATGGCTGATAGAATAGCTGTCACTAAAATGACAATTCTTCCTAAATTGTTATACTGGTTTGTGAACATTCCTTTAAAGCTTAACAGGGATAATTTTCAGGCCATACAGTCTTGTTTACTAGGGATGGTGTGGTCTGGAAAAACACCCAGATGTAGTTGGGAAACGCTAGCGCTGCCATTTGACAGGGGGGGCTTTGAAGCCCCAGACATGCGCCTATATTACCTTTGTGCACAAGCCCAATTTGTACATTACTGGTACTTTCCCCAGCTCTATCTCCCACACCTTGCAGTAGAGGCTGATAATGCATATCCGACCCCACTGATGGCCATGGTGCTACGCTATAAGACACTGAAGGATAAGAAGGGATTTGACACAGTTGCATGCACTGTTGGCACGTGGAGGGCTCTGGGAAAACGAGCTGGACTCCAAAATTTATTTGCACCATCTATGGTGATCGCTGAGCACCCGGACATCTCGGTGACACATGAGAAGGGGGCACTGAGTATATTGTCGGATGCAGGAATCACTAAAATGGAGGACATGAATCCTGAGGGTAGGTTCTTATCATTTGATAGCTTTACGACTGGGACTCAGCGTACTGCGATGCAGGGTTTTGTTTATACCAGATTGCTTATGGCTGTTAGGGCGCTCGACCCAGGGTTCCCAGAGGAGCCGAAAATGTTGAAAGCCTTGCAAATAGCGTTATCAATAGGGGAGTCAACGGGTCTCATCACCAGGCTATATAATGCTTTGCAAAGGGAAACGGAGGTACAAGGCTTCAACTCTTTGGATAAATGGAATGAGCAGCTGGATAGGTCGTTGACCTTGGAGGATTGGGTGGAGTGCTGTGCGCAAACTGCAACCTCCGATAATCCATTTCAAGTTTCTGCACCAAATGTATTATACACCGTTGAGGTTGAAGAGGTATGGATTACATGAAGATGCCAAGTGTGCGAGATGCGGGATGGATGGGGCCGACTTTGTGCATTTGGCCTGGACATGTGGTCCTGTTCATGGTTTTTGGATAGATGTTACTCGCACACTTACGGCGATTATAAGTGAAACAGTGTCATGTTCGCTTGAGATTTGCCTATTGGGGATGGTAAAAAAATGAAAGCCCTGTAACAGGCGCATAGTTGCTGTCACCGCACTATTGGTGAAACTCCTAGTTGCCAAACACTGGGGCGGGAAACTTGCGCCAAAAGTGTCGCAATGGCTGAAAGAGCTTGATTATTGTAAAGAACAATTGGCCACATATGCAGAAGAACTCCCAGAGGCCTCTAGACCTAAAGACTTTTGGGCCCGGTTTACATGCTATATGTTGAAAACCCCAAGTGTGCTATAGGATCCTAATCCCATTAGGAGTAGCACTGGATTGAATTTATTGCTTCATTAAGATGTTATACATAATAGATGGTTGTCTGTGACTTAATGTACAATCTTGCACTGCACTAGATTGGTTCTGTACGTTTCTTCTTGTGAGTTTTTGTTTCCTTTGACTCTTCTCAGCGAATGTTTATCAAATACATGGTAAAATATGAGATACGTATTTGCAAGATATACCTGCTTAGACTTAATAGTATATATATTGTATCGCTTTCACCTGATTGTAACTTGTATTCAATAACATTTTAATAAAAAAATAAAAAACTTTTATGGGGCTGAGGTGGAGGCTATCAGAGACACAGGGGCTATTGTAACTATGGTCCTGGACAAGCTGGTGGCTCAGGAGAGGTTACTCCCTGGTGAGTTTCACGAGGTGGCCTATGCAGACAGCTCTACCAAACCCCACCCTATGGCTGTGGTGGATGTGGAATGGGGAGGTGTGTCAGGCTCTATGAAGGCAACTGTGGCTCCTATGTACCCATGCAGTGTTTACAGGGCAATGATCTTGAAGCATCTTAGTCATCAGAGGTGGAGAGGACATTGTCCTGTGCTTTCTTTGAGAGGCTCTCAAAGAAAGCAAAGGACAATGTGCTTGATTATGAGCTAGGCCTGTGATCAAGAATGGCAGAGTACATGTGCAAGACAAGCAGAAAACTGAAGGCTAGCCAGGAGCTCATGACTAACCCTGGGCGGAGTTCACGGAGTTGCGCTACGCAAAACTCTGCGAAGTGGAAAAAAACTGCCGTGCTACGCGGAGGTCCGCAAGCGGCGGAGTGCGATAGAAAAATGCTGTTCTCTGTGATTTTCAGTGCCAGATGCTTGTCCGCACTGTGCATTCATCGTGAACGGCACCATGCACAGCGCAAGCGAGTGCTGCTTTCCTTTCTGCCGCTCAAGTAGATTTTTACACAAGCAGCAGCTTTCTCACCACGAACTGGCAGTTTCTCAACGCGAGTGGTAACGAGCATACGCGACCACTAGCAATGAGAAACCCGACCTCCCCGTGTTGAGAAATCTTGCCGGGAGGTTTATTTTCCACGCTCGCGCTCGCCAACTTGATGTTGACGATCGCGAACGAGGAAAAATCTCGCCGGGAGGTGGATTTTCCTTGCTCCCCAACTTGACGTTGGTGAACGCGAGCGAGGAAATAAACTCCGCTCCGCTGCGCGAAGCGGAGTTTTTCGGAACTCCGCGAGCTCCATGTAATGCGGAGTGCAGAAAATTCCGCAAACTCCGCGAGCGGAGCGGAGTTTACCACCCTGGGTTACTCATGAAGCACTGGTATGATCAGGAGGCTAGTATGCCTGAGGATACTCTGGGACAGTTGGTGTGGGTGTTGGAGCCTATGGCTCCCAGGGCCCTCTATGACAAGTGGAGTGGGCCCTATCTAATCTTAGAATAGAAGGATGAGGTTATTTATCTGGTTGACCTTGGCACGCCCATAGACCCTGATAGGGTCCTGCATGTGAATAGATTGAAACCCCACCATGACAGGGCAGATATGACCATGTTACTAGCCACCAATGAAGGAGTGGAGGAGGAAACTGAACCAATGCCTGACCTCCTCTCCCATAATGTGTAAGATGGGTCAGTAGAGGGAGTTGTAATCTCTCCCATATTTTCAGATCAGCAGCACAGAGACTGCAAGTAGGCGCTGGAGCAGTTTGCTGGCCTGTTCTCTTGGACCCCTTTGACCCCAGGCATCACTGAGTGGTGTGTGCACCATATTGACACTGTCGACACCCTACCTGTCAAAAATAAAGTGCACAGGTTGTCTGACCCTGTCAGACCCAGCATTAAGGCTGAGGTAGCTAAAATGCTGGAGTTGGGGGTAATTGAACCGTCTGAGGGCCATGGGCCAGTCCAGTGGTGCGTGTATACAAACCTAATCCCCATGGGGGACCAAAAGAGTTAAGGTCTTGTGTGGACCACCAGGGACTGAATGCAGTCACCCTATACCTAAAGCTTATGAGCACATTGACAGGTTAGGGACTGCTAAGTACCTGAGTACCTTTGAATACAGGCTACGGGCAGACTGCCCTCACAAATGGAGCAAAATAGAGGTCATCATTCTTCACACCAGAGGGACAATATCAGTTCAAGGTAATGCCCTTTTGCTTAAAGAATGCACCTGCCACTTTCCAAAGGTTGGTGAACAGGATCTTGTCTGGGTTAGAGCAGTTCAGTTCCGCTTATCTGGATAATATAGTTGCATACAGTTCTACCTGGGGAATCACTTAAGCCACCTGAGGGAAGTGCTTCATGCCATTCATCAAGCAAGCCTGACTATTAAGGCAAGGGAGAGCCAAATAGGGCAGAGTTCTTTGGTGTACTTGGGCCACCTGATAGGTGGGGCCATGTACAGCCTCTCTAGGCCAAGATTCAAATTATTTTGGATTGGACCGATCCTGTTACCCAGACTCAGGTCAGGGCATCCCTTGGACTGACTGGGTACCATAGAAGGTTTGTTCAAAATTATGGGACCACTGTGGGGACCCTGACAGAACTGACTTCTAAGAAGAGGCCCAAAAAGGTGGATTGGACCCCAGAGCGCCTGAAGGCTTTTGACTCTCTAAAAGCTGCTATGTGTTCAGCACCAGTGTTGCTGACCCCTGACTACACCAAGGAATTTGTGGTTCTGGCAGATGCTTCAGAACAAGGGATTGCGGCAGTGTTGTCACAGTTAAATGAAGAGGGCCTTGATTAGCCAGTTGCCTTTTTTAGCAGGTGACTTCTTCCCAGAGAGCAGAGATGGTGTGCCATTGAGAGAGAGGATTTTGCTGTGGTTTGGTCCCTGAAGAAGTTGAGGCCATATTTGCTTGGGACTCACTTTCTTGTTCAAACTGACCACAGGACTCTCAGATGGCTCATTCAGATGAGAGGGGAGAATCCCAAGCAGTTAAGGTGGTCCAGTTCCTTTCAGGGAAGGGACTTTACAGTGGAACACAGACCTGGGGTTGCCCTTGCAAATGCTGATGGACTTTCCAGGTTGTTCCACTTAGCTGATGAGGAATACCAGGGTGTAGTTTGGTAACGCAACACCTTTTGTTTGGGGGGGCTATGTTGCAAAGTCATCCTTGTGCCCTGGGTACCCCCATTTTTTTGCTGACCGGTACTGGTGGTAACTGAATCTGACTGTCCATGGGCTCTGCCTAACCATGCCCAGGGCCAGTGCTATGCTTAACACACTTAGAACACAGTGAAAACACCTATATACACTAGGGTACACTATGGGTTAGGGTACCCCTATCATTGGCATGACCTCCCCTATAAGACCCTAGTACATAATAGGGCACAGGGATCAAAACTACCTTTAAGTCCCTAGTACATAATAGGGCATGGCAGTTTAGAGGCCAGTAGCCCTTTCTGTACTTGCATGTGTGCACTGCTGAGGCCCGAGGTCAGTTTAAAAGCAGCCCTGTGTTGCAGGACTGCTTATAACATGTCAGCCCTGTGTTGCAGGACTGCTTATAACATGTAAATTGTGCCCTAAATTGACTTTGGTGTTTGGGGCACATAATAAATTAATAAACTACAATGTTTTGGCATATTAGGTAACCCCAGGGTCTCCCCTAGGTGTCCCAGTGGTGGTGGTGTTGGAGGGGGGTCAGGTATTTATAAGGAGGACCCTTATAAAATAAGTTTTATATGCCTCAGGTTTAGTGAAATTGTACATTTCACCCTCCAAATTGTAGTAAAGTGCTGCTCAAAATCAACTTTTGTGCTAGGAGCACTATTGAGAGAAGATCTGCAATATTTTAACATATTCAGAACCCCTACAGTTTCCCCTAGATGTTCAATGGTTGGGGGCTCCTGTAGATATAAGCATGGTTCTTATAAAATATGTTTTTATAAGCCCTGGTGTTGGAGAAAATGCCCAGTGCATTTTCCCCATTTCAGATTCCGAGCCACATAGGATAACATGGCAAGAGGTTATTAATTAATTATTCTCACCAAGAAAACTCAAAAATATAATTCAAGGACTCACTAGAATGGCACTGCTAAATCCAACAATATGATATTGTTGAAGTGATCCTAAAATGTACACACAAGATGTTATAAGACTTTCTTGTCTGTAAGCCAAAATTCAGCCTTCCAGTGATCTGCCCTGATTGGTCAGGGTTAAGTGGATTATCCAGGCTGCTTTGATGAGGTGATAAGTAGCTCCTGGGGTGAAGGAGCCATTCTGGGAAGAGAGGGTTCTGCTACATAGGAATGCCAGAGCAAGGGGGCAGGGTTGTAAACAATAATCTTCAAATGAAGGAGGAGACAGGCAGGAGAAGCCAGTTTAATTCACCCCCTACTCTTGAATCCAGTCAGATGGCAGGCTTAAAGAAGGAATGTACAGATGCCAGGGGAGGGAGAATATGGAGATGAGCCATCCTGGAGGTTGGCTTTGCCTATCTGCTGAATTTTGGAGAAATAGTGCTTTCTGGGAGACTATTGTGCCACACTTTGGAGGAAATGGTCATACTCTGGGGTGTTGTCCTGCACCTCATTGGACAGGAGTGCCTTCCTGTGTGACCCTAGGGAACACTGAATAAGTATCTGAGAGGGCAGTGCCGCTCAGATCTGCTGCTTGAAACTACAGAAGAAGTAGGGTCCATGCTGGAAGTTTGATTTGCACCAACCAGGCCCTGCACTCTGACTGACTGCGCCTGCTGCACAATCTGGAACTACAGCCATGTGGATCAAACCTGCTTTAAAAGGACTAAAGAGTGGACTCCCTGCAAGCTACAGGTTAATAGAGCTCACCTGGACCATCACCATCATGAATCCCCAGCTTGGAGTACTACCAGTGGATTTATAAGTGTTTTGTCCAAGTGGATTGTGGAAATTGAAGTCCCAAATTTTCAAGGACCATCTTGGAGCTTCCAGAACCTTGGAGTAAGTTTTAGACACTTTGGGACCCTCAAAGGAACTTCAGGAAGAAGTTCCGGAAGTTTGAAGAAGTTTGGAAGAACTTGGAAAAAAGCTCCTTAAGTGGACCTGTCTTGTGGATTGTTACCTGCCTTGTTATGTTGGCCTAGGCCTGGCTGCCATGCTGCTTTTCTTTGCGCACGTTACACTGAGCCGGGCCTCCCTCGCCCTTTGCTCGTGCCAAGTTCTTTTGCACTGTCTGCATTTTCTGTTGTTCACCTTTTTGGGCTCAGTCTGCACAAACATGTACAAGGTCGCATAACAATGTATTTTGGTTCTTCCTGATATGGCCAGTCTCGCGCACCCAGACATAACATTAGGTGCAATTGCCATGAAGAATTTGGTATGCTTTTAATACTGTGGTTTACTAGCGCTTAACACACTTGGAGAAATCCCTTTCAGTGAGAAGAGCTATGATGTCCTGCTGATGTAATTCTGCATCTAGAGACTGAGGTATGGGGGTTCGCTAGTCAAAGCCCAGAGGTCTTCTATTATTATAATAAACTGTCTTGCTGCAAGGGGAGGGTGGTAATGTTATTTATACGTTTATCCACTGAGCTCTGAGATGCTTTCCCGTTTGTATTCTATGGAATTGTAACCATGCTGCTTATATTAGTCATATGCATTATGCTATTAGTACTGACACGTGTACTGTACATTAGAGCACGTAAGTTGGAATAAACATTTTAACCTATCCAGTGTCTCTTCCTACGCACCTTGTGGACAAGTACGAGTGAGTGACGAAAGAGTGTTCTTGCTTCTGCGAGTCCTGAGATAAAGATACCGTGTTCTGGGTTGTCCAAACATTAGTACTTGGGTGCTAATGGGATGCTAAGCTAGTTGGGTTGGGGTTTTTGGGTGCTACGGTATATGGTGGCAAACCACTGTATTCCGGGGTCCCATTTTCCTGTGCATAGCTCTGTGTATGTGCAGAAACCTTATGACATGGCGCGACCAACGTGGGACAGCTTATCTGCGAGACGCTTGAGTAGTACTTGTGCTTGTCCACAAACCCCTCGCGTACGCTTCCGGAGGCGTATGTGACGGTGATACCTCCTATATTGAATGTTTTATAGGTTCTTTCAAGCTTGATATTATTAAAAAAGGTTAGTTAATAGACCCATTTTTGTGCTCCCTGTTAGGTTGTCGAATATATCTGTTTAGTCATGGCTGGTGTGGCGATTGCTGCACATAGTCGAGGGGCACTCCGAGACCACTTACGGGTGTATGGAGTGCCTGATACAGGGATCGAGTTGGTCTTTGTGGTTCAAGCCGATCCGGCTTACCACTTTGAGGTGTTTTACACTTGGATCACTTTTGAAGCGGTGGAGGCAGATGATAATCTGTTTCATGAATATAAGCCCACCGCTATTCCTGCTGCCTATCGACCCTATACCACTCTTGAAGTACCTCTCACGGCTTGGCAGCACCGTGTTTGGTTTAATGGCGCCCTACCACAACCAACTACCGCAGTTCGTTTAGGCCCCTTGTCAATTCAGGGGGCCACTTGGCCTGTATTGGCCGGGTATACCCCGCATCCAAATTATCTGGCATTACCGCTTGCGGAACTGCGCACTATGCATACCGAATTGGTACGAGTGCATCGAGCCCTAGTGACATACGTTACAGGTAGTCTACATGGAGCTGCTCCTGTAGTCGCAGGCCAACCAGCTATAGCCGCTGGAGTGACTATAAGTCCTGTCATGGTAAATTCTGTGATGGGCAAACGTCCACAAAATAAGGACGACTATCCTTACTGGCTTGCAGAAAAGTTCGATCAGATAGAAGCAGTGTTTCCCCATACATCCCCAGTAGATAAACACCGCATCCTCACGATAAGTTTGCCAAAAGACATAATCCCCGATTTGACATCATGTGAAAACTGGGGTAAGGTATTCGCAGCAGTTTATTCAAAATGTTTTGGAACTCCTTCCATGACGGTTCTACCCTCTGTAATTAAAAAAGTACAGGATGAACATGGCCCTGAAGCGGCTGTGGAATTAGGGATGAGACTAGTGGGAGTGTTTGATGTAGTAGCTGAGCTGATCCTTGGAAATGTCAAGGGCGATGCTATGAACTTTCAAGTAGCGAATGCTTTGGCTTTGGTCCCAGAGTTGGACAGGCCCCGCGAATTACCGAAAATTATTGCCCGGGCTTATAAAACAATTGGAAGAAATAGCCTGGGCAACAAGCCTTTTGTAAAAATGCAAACTCAATCGCAAACACAAGTTACACAAACAAAAAGTGCATCTGAGAAAGATGATAAACCGGTCTTCACTAAAAAGAGTTGGAGACAGAAAAAACAGGGTAAGCAACAAAAGAAGCCGGGGTCGAGAGGCGCTTCCCCAGTTTCGGTTTCTTCTGAACGTACTTATGATTTACGTGATAGGTCAAGGATTAAATCACCAGAAAGGTTTCAGAGCTCTGATACGCGTTCTCCTCGTTCTTCACAGGCCCAGACGTCGTCACAGGCTGGTGGAGGAGGACGGCAAGATAGAGGAAGGGGCCGAGAGGCTCCCCAGGAGCGAGACCAACCTCGACAACAAGTCAGAGGGAAAGCAGAAGACTTTCATCTTCCTCGACCGCAATTTCAGAAGAAAAAGTTGCCGCTGTCACAGCGAAATATGCCTCAGACCGTGAGAACGAGACTCCAGAATTGGACGTGGGCAGTGACCCTCCTAGACAGCGCCGCGGAAGTTACCATAGTGCGGGAGGCGCTACGTCCTCATATGGAGGCGACAGCAACTGAAACATTCGTTACTGTAGAGACAGCTGACACGAGAGTGGCACCCCTGACAGACTATATAATATAGTCATACAAATTGAAGGTGACATACCGCGTGAAATAAAAGGGATTTTTTGGGAAAATCTAACCTCTTCATATGACATTTTGTTAGCAGAGGTGGATTGGCCACCCCCATTCGTTTTAGCTGCACATAAAGGAGAGGAGGTAATCCTTCCAAGCTTCTCACGGCATGTCCCAAAAGACAAAGCTGAAGCACTTGCAGCTGAGTGGGCTGTGTACCTGGCACCAGCATTATACCGCAACCATGTGGGATGGGATGAAGAATCACCTCCTCATGCAATACCTTTGCGGTCACTACCGCAGCCACAACCCCAATATCCCATCAAACGGCAGGCAAAAGGCCCCGTCTCCGAAATTCTGACACAGTTGGAATATCAGGGAGTAATTGAACCGTGCGTATCACCTATGAACAATCCCCTTTTCGTGGTTTCTAAACCCGATGGATCGTACCGCTTAGTTTTGGATTACCGGCATTTAAATACTCATTGTCGGAACTTTGCGGTGCAAAATACACACAGTTCTGCGCTTGTAGACAGTCTTGTTCGTAAAAAATACAAAACGACACTTGACCTTTCAAACGGTTTCTACACGCACAACCTAGCCCCGGAGAGTGGTCAATGGACCGCATTCACTTCCGGTGGTAAATTATTCCAGTTCCGGCGTTTACCCATGGGCTACAAAATAGTCCGGGTATATTCGCCGCCCGTGTTGTTTCTTTGTTAAATGACATTGATCAAGACGCATGTTCGTACGTAGATGACATCTATCTGACGGACGACGAATTATTTCAGCATTTGTCCCGTGTGGACCGCATTATTCTTGAATTTGCGGAGCAGGGTTACAAATTTAACTTTGCTAAATCACACATTGCTGAATTTACAGTTCTGTTCTTGGGCTATGAGCTCAACAACGAAGGTAAGGGCTTAGCCCCCCATTTCTTGGAAAAATGTGCACATTTGTGCCCCCAAATACTCTGAAGAAACTTCAGTCTTTGCTGGGTTTCTTGAATTTCGGGCGTACTTACATTCCCGAATATGCCCAGCGTATCAAGCCTTTGTATGCTTTGATACAACCTACTTATTCAAGGTCTTGCTGGCTGCCTGAGCATACCTCAATTCTGCAGTCTTTGCAGACAGACCTTTTGGAGTCTAAATATCTTTTGACTCGTGATAACCACACAAACCTGGTGATTAGAATAATTCCGGGGGCGGTGGGATTCACATACTTAACCTTTAATGAAGGTGATACAGTACCCATCGCATACAAGTCACATCTGTACACTTCCGCTGAATTGCGCTTTACATCTGTTGAAAAAGTTCTAACTGCAGTGCAAATGGCGATTCTAAAGGAACGCGCACTGGCACAGGGAAAGCGGATTCTAGTGGTAACACCCTGTCCTGCCCTAGAGGCAGTAACAAAGGCAAGTGTACCGAACTCAAAAGCAATGCATCCCCGTTGGATACAATGGGCTACATCCTTGACGTCTTCGGACGTCACTTTTGTTTTTGATTCTTCTCTGCAGACTCAGGAGTTTTTGCAGTATGAATTCGTTCATCCTCCTCCTTTGTTTTTATTGCCGCTTGAGGATTACAAATGTGTGATCTACACCGATGGTTCGGCGCAACCGGCCACTGGGTCCAAGCACGCTTATTCAGCTGCATGTGCTATTGTTGCGGGTTCCTTTGTAGATGGAAAGTTCAAATCCTCTGCAGTGCATACTCGCACACTTGGAGATAGTACCGCACAATTGGCCGAGCTGCATGCATTGCTACTTGCGCTTGAGTTCGCTTCTCAGGATGAGACCACTCTTATTGTATGTGATTCTTTTTACTGTGTACAATCTTACAATGACAATCTGTTTTTCTGGTCGAAAAACGACTACAAGGACGCAAAAGGGAGCACAATTAAGCATAAAATGCTTTGGGTTCGAGTGGCAGAATTGCAACAACGTCTGCCCCTCACACAGGTGGTTCACACCTTAGGCCATCAGCGGGTGGGCGCACACGCTATAGGTAACGATCTGGCAGATGAAGCTGCCCGTTCAGCAATAGTCACGTGTTCAGTAGCAGCGGTTACCAGGTCCATGTCTAAAATAGACCCTGTAATATTAGCAGCTATTGCTGCAACCAAGGAAGGTAATAATTACCCTACAGGTTTCCCTTCCAAGTATTCTTACACATTAAGTCCCGATCAGGTTCCTTATGTAACTATACCTGACGTTGGAGATCGGCTGATCCCCAACGCGGACCGCAGGAGTGCCTTGATATCAGCTGCACACGAAGGCATGGCTTCGGCTCATGCAGGTGTGTCAGCTACAGTTTCCATCTTGCAGCAGCGTTATTGGTGGCGTGGATTGTATAAAGACACCCGTGCTTTTGTGCTTTCTTGCGACGTTTGTCAACAGATTAAGCCTTCCACGGTAACACGTCCACCACAAACACCGCTCTGCATTGCTAACAGACCCTTTGGGTGTGTTTACTTGGATCACTGCGGTCCATTCTCATCAGACACTGCCTATAAATACATCTTAGTGGCAGTGGACTCGTGCACACGGTTTCTCTGGGTCTGGCCACAACGGAGTGCTGACGCCCGAAATGTAATCAGGGATTTGCGTGTCTTTGTGGGAATTTTCGCATGCGGCACCTTCCATTCGGACCAAGGTCCAGCGTTTGCCTCTAGGGCTTACAAGGATGCAATGGCTTCGCTTGGGGTGCGGGTGAAATTTTCGTCTCCGTATAGGCCTGAGGGCAACTCTATCGTTGAACGAATGAACCGTGACTTAAAGCAATCCTTAACAGCTAGGGTTATAGGTACTGGCAGGAACTGGCTGGCCCATTTGTATACCGTTCAGCGTGCACTTAATAATCTCCCTAGAAGACCTCTGGGTGGGCGGACCCCATACGAAATGCTCTTTGGCATAAGAATGTTTGTGCCTGACCTTGAGGGTCCAGACATCGCGGCGCAATCCGCCAAGTTTGATGTAGATAACCATTCTGCTATGTTACAGGACTTACAAGAAGCCCGAGACAAACTTGCAACTACACAATTGCCTTCAGCCACAGATCCTGCGTTGCAGATTCCGGTAGCCGGCTGGCTTCCAAAGGTTGGAGAACTGGTTCGAGAAAAGGTTGAAAACAAAAAAGAATTCGGCCCCTCTTTTCGTGCACCGGTTCCAGTTCTGGGCTTGAAGGGAACACGTACAGTCATTTTACCACCGCTTCCTGGTCGCAAGGAGAACAGATACATCTCAGTGGAAAATGTCAAGCTACAGCGCCTGGCCGATCCTGAATAGTGTCACACCAGCGGTCTCTTGTCCTGCCATTTATCGGACATATGTTCATAGTCCATCTGCACGAACGATCGCTGATGCTGTAATTGAGATGGTTGATTTGCCTGAATCCTCTACTTTGCCTGAAACTACGATTGATCCCCAATTCTCCACCAATATCGACGAGGACGAGTATACTTATCCTGCATCAGAATCGGTGGCACATCAACCAACAACGCCACTTGGCCCGACTCGTTATTCCTTTGATTCGGATTCCACATCTTCAAAAGTTCCATCCAAGTTCAGTATTTTTATATCCTGGTTTAGAGACAATTTTTTGATTCCACCCTGGACATACATCTGGTTGGTACTTTTCTTGATATTTTTGTTCATGTCCATTGGCTTTGTCACAGTGTTTTTTCTACTAATTAATGGTCACTATTTACCTGAACGCTCTGCTGTAGACTATGTTTCTGGAACTTTGGCTCCTCATTCCTCGTCTCACATCATGAAGCGTGACCACACATTTGTGAACATTTCAGCTTTTCCAGTTGCTGATGGCATCGTATGGGATGCAGTGAACTATCAAATCCATGGTCCGACGGAAATTGTTAATGTACCTAATGTCCTTCGTGTTTCAATGGGTGATGTAGTACAAAATAATATTCATTCTGATGATTGGGATGTGCATGCCGTTGAAGCATTGTTTGCCGATTTAAAATATTATGCATCTTTTAATGCTGAAGATCTATATATGAATTCTGCTAATTATGCCGATTTGTATTGTTACCAACATTGGGGTAATCATTTTCTCCATAAGCCCAGTGCCCTGCGAAGTTCTGTTAACTATACCCAATGGGAACATTGTCCAAACCCCTTGCCAGGTAGCTCTCAAACTCTTCGAAATAAGTTTAATTATTTCACTGATTTTAATCGGTCGAACCCTGCATCCTATTATTTTAGACTAAATAACACATCAACTCAGAAAATTATGTTAACACACACCAAATTGCTTTATTCAGGTTCCTTTCTAAGTGCCCTAGCTGTGGGTGGTTATGAGTACTGGGATAATACAGTGGATTTAAAATCCATTTGGGGCTCCAAGCCATGGCAGGTACAGGGAACCGAGGCATTACACCGTGCTTGCCTCATCCCCACACAAATTATGTTCCTCAATGTCTCCATCTATCAGACTACATGTTGGGGCTTAGCAACCACTAAACAATTGAATACTCCATCAATACCATCCCTGTCGAGTTTTCCCAATGAAAGCTCACGATTCAATATGTCCCTCGTGTCCCTGCAGGCTCTGTTACAAAATAATTTGTATAATGTTTCTGAGCTAGATCAGTCACCCTGGTTGGTATGGCCTATATCATCTAATGCATGTCAAATGCGTTTTCACGACACAGGAGCTAGTTACACACAGGATAGGCCTGATCCGAGATTTACTGATTCCCGTACTGTCACTACATATTCTGTTGGTAAATTATGCAAACAATGGCTGCAACATTCGTCCCTTGATTCTGTTAAACAACATCTGTCCCTCCTTTCAGGCAATATTGATCTGTCCGACTTTGTTTTGGGACCTCGTGGTCCCCGACCTAAAAGATTCATTTATGAAACATATAATGAACTCTGGAAGCTATCACAAATGGAAGCTGCTTCCCGTCTTCGGGAAATAGATCAAGCAAATTTGGAAAAGGTGCTTGCTGTTGTTGACAATAGTATTAATACCCTGTCTTCTCGCATTTATACTTTGGAGAATATTGTGTCCTCTGTTGTTGATATTGTACAAGATGATGTTTCTGTGTTATATCATGGGCAGAATCAATTGCGTTCGGTTATGCAGTTTGCATGGACTTTACAAACGCTCAAGTTAGGTAAAGTTCCTTGGCATTTTTTGAACACCTCTGCCTTGTTTCTACCTTTTAACTTAACTGACAAACAGCAATTTATGTCCATGAAAGATGCAACTTACACTCTATTACATATCGAAAAGATGGATCCTTTGCCGTTCTCTGTTGCAGAACTCGATTCTGCTGTATGGCTAGTCCATGGGGTTATCGCTTTACCTTTTTCCTTGTTTGAATTTGACTCGTGCATGAAACATTATCCTGTGGGCCGTTACCGGCCCTTGGGCAGTGCTTTCCTGCATGAACTCTGGTCCTTGCCTTTCATGTATAAATGCCTTCGGGACGGCAAGGAAGTCTTTCTCACGGGGGAGTACTGCGACTCGACTATGGGTCATTCGCTTATTTGTAAACACATTAAATTGCATGGCTCATGTAGCGTTTCCGCTCCTAATCTTGCTTGTGTGCTGAAAGGTATTCCTGCTCCTGTTATTTCACCTACTTTCACTCTCCTTTCCAATGGTAGTTATTTACTTTTAAATAACGAAAACTGTTGTGGCCTGCAAGCTGGCATTCCTTACATTGTAACAGTTTCGCACAGGGTTGTCTGCTGCAAAAATGTGCTTTTTCCTCCCCCTCATGGCAAGGTTGATATCTCTATTTGGCCTTCCATCCCTACCATGGAAGCAGATTTCAATAGACTGAGCAGAATAAAGGCACTATTATTAAACGAGGAAGTTATGCTCACGTCCGCCCGGGAGACATTCATTCTCCAGGTGGCGAGTACCCACAGTGAAATACAGGCCCTTTTAAACACTAATCTCCCCCAACATTTTGGGGAGTTAATACATCGTATTTTTAACGCATCTAACACTGAAGGCCTAGTACACTTTTTTAAGGTCGTGGGGTCGGGCTTGGTGTCCTCCTTCCAAACTATTTTTGGTGCCATCCCGGCTTTCATACATTCTATTTTTTCCAGTGTCTTTGGCGGTTTCCCATTGATCCTCGCTTTAGCGGCTGGTGTCTTGCTCTTAATTTGCTTTCTGCACAATGGCTGCTCCCGATGGGACCTGCTCGATCCAGAACGCCTCCAGCTGCTCCGTGAGCGCCTTTTGGCCGGTTTTGGTGTCTTGCCATTGGCGACACTGAGTGTGTCATATACTCTTTCATTTCGCTTTGCGTATTTCACTTGCGTGCAACCTGTGATGACTTGTGTCCGCTGTCCTTTCACCTGGACTCTGGATTATTGCCTCTCCAATTCGTCATTGTCTGTTCCGGATTTTGTTCAGTTGATGGGTCCCTTAGAGGCCCATGAGCAGGACTGTTCCGTTGCTGGCTGTATGGCGCGTGCGGCTGCACTGGGGATTTTGGCGCAATGGGATATCTGGGCGGCTGCCCAGGATCTCCTACAACGAAGCTGTTTCGATTATCACGCAAGCTGTCCCGCATTGCTTCTGGATGCTCCCTTTGTTGAGGAGCATTCCTGCTCTTTTGATCTCATGGATTGGATAGCATCTATGTTTTTTGACAATTCCAATGATGAACTCTTGGAGGGTATGGCTTTTCTCTGCACTTACACTTTCATGGATTGACCTGCCCTTCGCCGTTTGGGCGCTCCCTGTGCTCCAACGGCTGTGTTTTTCCTCTGTCCTGGCCGCTGGACTGCCCAGGGGAGGGTGTCTTGTGGATTGTTACCTGCCTTGTTATGTTGGCCTAGGCCTGGCTGCCATGCTGCTTTTCTTTGCGCACGTTACACTGAGCCGGGCCTCCCTCGCCCTTTGCTCGTGCCAAGTTCTTTTGCACTGTCTGCATTTTCTGTTGTTCACCTTTTTGGGCTCAGTCTGCACAAACATGTACAAGGTCGCATAACAATGTATTTTGGTTCTTCCTGATATGGCCAGTCTCGCGCACCCAGACATAACATTAGGTGCAATTGCCATGAAGAATTTGGTATGCTTTTAATACTGTGGTTTACTAGCGCTTAACACACTTGGAGAAATCCCTTTCAGTGAGAAGAGCTATGATGTCCTGCTGATGTAATTCTGCATCTAGAGACTGAGGTATGGGGGTTCGCTAGTCAAAGCCCAGAGGTCTTCTATTATTATAATAAACTGTCTTGCTGCAAGGGGAGGGTGGTAATGTTATTTATACGTTTATCCACTGAGCTCTGAGATGCTTTCCCCGTTTGTATTCTATGGAATTGTAACCATGCTGCTTATATTAGTCATATGCATTATGCTATTAGTACTGACACGTGTACTGTACATTAGAGCACGTAAGTTGGAATAAACATTTTAACCTATCCAGTGTCTCTTCCTACGCACCTTGTGGACAAGTACGAGTGAGTGACGAAAGAGTGTTCTTGCTTCTGCGAGTCCTGAGATAAAGATACCGTGTTCTGGGTTGTCCAAACATTAGTACTTGGGTGCTAATGGGATGCTAAGCTAGTTGGGTTGGGGTTTTTGGGTGCTACGGTATATGGTGGCAAACCACTGTATTCCGGGGTCCCATTTTCCTGTGCATAGCTCTGTGTATGTGCAGAAACCTTATGACAGACCGACTCGACCTGGCCAGTCAAGTTGGCGAACCTGAACCGTGAGCTGGCCTGTCCTCCAGGTTCGTCCCACTGAGAAGCTCTAGAGGTCTGACTTCCAGAGTTTGACAGGGAGTTGGTCGAAACCCAAGCCGACGAACCTTCACCGAATCTTGCCCGGTGAAGAGCATCAAGGGACCCCGGTAGAAAAAACTCCATAAAAGTTTTTAATTCCGAACATAGAAAAGGTGATCGTAACTAACCGCTAGAGTAAAGCCGCCCACCTTCAACCGCAAGCCGGCCTGGTTCTCTGGTTCGTCCCGCTGGAAAGCTCCAGAGGTCTGACTTCCATAAGTTTGACCTGGAGCTCGTCGCAAGGAAAGCCGGCGAACCCTCACCAAATCCGGACTGGCTGAAATCTTCGAGGGACCCCGGGAAGAAAAGCTCCAGAAATGTTTTTAAGTCAGAAGGTAAAATCTTTGACCGATGCCTACCATGAGGGGTAGCCGTGCAGGGCTCCATCGCGTCAGCCTGAAACTTTGACTTTGTACTGGTGTAGCGCAACCAGATGTCCCAAAAGGCACTATAGGTTTCTATTTGCTATGTATTGCTAAATCTTTAAAAATTCATATCTCCGGTTCCCTACCTTGGATTGTTTTTAGTTTAGGTATCATTTTAAAGATAACAATATTTCCTATGTTCTTAAAATTGTGTGTTGTTTCTTAATTATTTACTGAATTGGTGTTTTTAAATGCTTTACATACCTGTCTTTGAAGTTAAGCCTGCCTGCTCGCAGTCAAGCTACCAAGGTTTGAGCATGGGAATAATTTTCAAAGACCTATTCTGAGCCCTATATTGTGTTAGTGGCATTATTGCCAGTGGTAGAGGCATATGTGTCACTACTATTAATCCACTTTCCAACAATATATATAAATATTGTTTTCTACGTAAAGTAATTTCTTATTACAAAACATCTGTGGCCCACCTGTTTTTGCTCACCTGTGACCAGGTCCTGCGCCAAACAGTTCAGCAAGTGGCCAAGCCCCAATGAGCAGCCATCCATCGTCAGACCCCGCATTCTCCCTTTCATAATTTGTTTTAGTCAATAGAGAGCACAAGGGGTCTGTGCTGGCTCATGAGGGAGCCGGGTGGGACTAAACAGATGGCAGGACCATCAAGACCCAAAATTGTCTTCAAATTTTGTGCCCCGGGAGAGTCCCTCTGGGACCCCCCTAAAAGGGCCAGTGTTGAGGGCATTCCTACCCTGCCCCTTATCTTGTTTTTTTATTTCATTTTTCAGGACTTTGGGGCTGAGTCTCCAAGTCTTGTAATGGCACCCTCAACATTTTTCTTCATTTTGTGGCCAGCCAATCAGATTGCTAATCCTGCAGGTGTCTGGCGAGATTGGCCAATTATAATGGGTTTTCTTTTTATACACGTATACTCCTCTCATGAATTTTATGATGGTGTCTGTCTTTAACTGAACATGCCTTGGAGAAATTGTCTATTCTACTTTCGCACACGCTGGCATATCACCGTCAATAAGGCGTAAGATTGATTGTCTTTTTAAACATTTTTAAGGTTTTTAAGAATATTGGTATATGATTTTTGTATAGGTTTTTATGTTGTTTTATCGAGTGTTTTGCTGTGTACTTTTATGGCCTTAACCACCCGAATAAAGTTGATTTTTGACCTTGATTGGCCAATCAGAATACTTTTTTATTCTTTCTTCCATCGGGAGTTCAGTAGCAAAATATGTCACTATTTTTATTAACCTTAATTTCCCTAAAATGGCAGAACAGACCCTGCTTGACAAATCACCAAGAAATTTTCCATGAATGAGCTCAGGTGGATGAACTCTTTCCACTGGAAAGTTTTGTGAAGATTCGTCAAATGCCAGCAAAGTTATTAGCAAAACAAAAAAAGGTATAAGTATGGAAACTCTGACTCACATATAACTACACAGTGGATACCATGGTAGTTGCAATCTGCTCCTTTGTTATTAGCTTCCCCGTTTAGTGCTCCCCGTCACAGTTCTCCATCCCAATCCCTTTCTCAATTCCTATTTTTACACTCTTCTTCTTTTCCTTTTCTTTGTCCCCAGAGGTCTTGGTATTTGCAAAGTGACACTGGGCTATTCACTTCCTATTTTTCATCCTCTGACACACACTATTCATTTTTTAAATTTATTGTTGTAACATTGACAAGGGTCATGTTGGTATTGGTAACTTAAACATGCTAAAACGTCTTACAGTGTACATATGCACATGTGCTTGTATCAACAGCTATCTTGGAATTATTTTTTCTTATTAGAAAACCCTTTCCAACATGGCCCCCTATGCATCATACCATGTGTATGCAGTGCCAGGCATTTGGGCCATTTTGGAATTACCTTATATGAATGCTAACAAGCACTGTCAAGGTCAACAGCTTAGACTTTCAAAGGCAAGATATTTTGGCTTTGACTGTGCTTGATTTTTTTTGATAATGTATCCATCTGGTCCTTCCTTGGTTTATTTTCTTCTTCAAGTTTTTAGCTATGACCTCTTACATCTGCATTCCATAGCTACTAACTATTCTCTTACTGTTTCCTTTCTTTTTGTGTTGATTCCCCTTTTCTTAATTTGTTAGCCTTCTTTTTTGACTTTGTTCTTTTCCTGCAATTTCTTTGGTTTACCTTTATGATGAATTTTTATATTATCTGCTATTTTTCCCTGTTTCAATTCTTTACTTCTTTCCATTCTTGCTTTTCAGCCCTTTATATCATTTCTTTACTTTCTTCTTTCCGATACATTTTTCTTTCTACCATTGTTAGATCTGTCAGCCTTAGGGTGGTCTTCCCCCAAACATTTTGCCTTTACCCTCCTATTTTTCTGAATTCGTTTTGGCTGGCATTAGGACTTGGTGCACTTTACCACTAACAAGTTCTATAGTGCTTGTGCTCACTCCCTAAAACATCGTAAAATTGGCTTAAACCGAATTGGCATATTGAATTTATTATAAGTCCCTAGTAAAGTTGTATACCATATATCCAGGGCCTGTAAATTAAATGTTACTAATGGGCCTACATCGCTTATTTGCCAACCCAATTAAGTAGTCCCTTAAAACATGTCCCAGGTCTGCCATTGCAGCCTGAATGTAGTTTTTTGAAATGCCAAATGAACTTGGCAAAATAAACCTCTTGCCAAGACTTAAACTCCCCTTTGATTACTTATATGTCACCCCTAAGGAAGGCCCTAGGTAGCCCATAGGGTAGTGTGCATTGTAATTAAAAGTTTGGACATGAAATTTTAAGTTTTACATATCCTGATAGTGGGAAAAAAATTAATTAGTTTTCCACTACTGTGAGGCGTACCTCTCCCATAGGATAACATTCTGATGCCGTATTACATTTAATAAGTGCTAACATTTGAATGGGAACAGATAAACATTTCATGTTTTGTGTCTGAGAAATTGTTATTTAAAGTCCTCTTTAATGGTAAAGTATGACTTTAAGTTACAATTTTGAAAATGTCACTTTTAGATACTTGGCATTTTCCTGCCCTAGCATTTTGGTGCCTGCTGCCTGTTCCTGTGTCACATAAATGGTTGTAGTTGGCAGTTGGACTTGTTTATTCCTCCCAGACAGCCACACAATAGAGGGATTAGGTATGCCTGGATGGGCCATTGCTGGCAGTATTGGGGACAGAACTTGGGCACAGTCCCACATGCAACTGAATACGGTGTACACTACTTTCACACAAAAGGCTTGTTACCACTGCATTGTTGATGCAGCCAGCTTGGAGCAAGGGCAGGGGAGGCAGGACAATTTAAGCACTTCACAAGGGACTCTCTAGAAACATCTCCTACTTCAAAGAAAGAACCAGGCATAAAAATAGGACCCTCAGACCCACTCTTCAGTTCACTTTCTGGACCTACGGAAAGACTCTCAGAGAACTGTTTGCTGCTATAGCTTGCTGCATACTTCAGAGGATTGCTTTACTGTACCTAGAAGGACTGCTCTAGTTGGCTGGCTTCCTGATCAGAGCCTCAAGGACAAAAAGGCTCCAACCATATTGAACCCACACCTGGACCCAACCTGAGATAGTCCTAACCCTCCAAGTGGTGTCCCTCCAGTCCTGGACCCTTGGTGGTGGTGTTAAAGGTGCCCAGATAGCCATAATCCAAACCTTGAGACTGCTGTGGGGACCCATAGGAGACCGGGACGTAATTGCTTGTATAGCCGCCAAGGTGCATCACCTATCAGCCTGACTTCGCGGCAGCTCCTGCTATGTTCTTCTCCGCAGTGACAAATCCTAATTAGTGGCCCTTCGCTAAAGGGGTGTCTGGCCTCGTGGAATTGTCTTCTGCTACAGCCTTCAGCTTTGTCCTGCTGGAAATTGTCAACTTCCCAAAAAAAAGAGACATAGTCCAAATGTTGAAATCTTCATTGCAACTTCTTCCAACAGCTCCCCGATGATGACCCCTCCCCCTCAGACACTGCCTGCAGCCATATCCCACTGAACTTTACCTTCTCAGACAACTTTTTGCTGACATTTCTTCTAAGTCTGATGGTAAGCACTGACCGACCCCAATCCACTCTAATTATCCGACTCATGCTCCATCGCAGTCGGCCATATTTTTCAACTTCGACCCAGTCTTGTGTGACTAGTTTTCCGCAGTTGGAGTTTTGATCTTTCAGGTGCTAGTTATTACTTTAAATTCATAACTCCAGTTCTACTGATTGGAATTTTGTCATTTTGGTGCAAATAATTTATTAAAATGTACTCTATTTTTCTAAATTGGTGTGAGATTTTTCTTGTGTTGTGTTTTCGCTTTATTACTGTTTGTGCGTTGTATAAATATTTTACACATTGTATCTTAATTAAGCCTGAATGCTTTTGTGCTAAGCTACCAGGTGGTTAAGCACAGGTTAATTTAGTGACTTTTGTGGTTCACCCTGACAAGGATTCTGGCTATTGCTTGAGTAGGGTTAGCACCCCACTCAACCAACATCCCAATTTCTCACAGCCTTCTCATGAGGTGACAAGCACAGCAGAATAATCTTGAAGGACATAGCAGCCTATTTTGAGCTAACAAAAGCACTTTACAGGGTGCACCAGCAAGCGGTAGTGAGAGGCAGGTGCACTGACCTGACCTCAGATGACTGTTCTTGTTCCAATGAAGTCCTAGACTGCCTTTGAAGTGAGTGCCCCATATAGGTTTGTAAGACTTTGTTGCCCCCTCCACAGGAACTTCTCACTTACTGTTGCTGCTTTTAGGGAAAATCAACTGATAACTACCCTTGGGTCTTATAATATTTTCTGAAATGTTTGAGAATATCTTTAATGTTGGGGCTCCCAATATGTAAACTTTAAATACTGAGAGGTCACAGATGTAATGTTTTTTATGACTACTATGAAGAGCTTTCCATTGGTTGTTTCCTCATAATTGTGCATGATCACTCATCCCTATTGTATTTAATTTGTTGTGCAAATTATCATATGCTCATATGTTTTATAGATGTCATTATTTAGATATTCTTGTTCTTTTGATTCAGGATCAATGATTTCTGCAAAAATGTTTGTGTCCAGGACCTTAATTATCCCAGACTGGTTGATGTGAAAATCCCAATTTCCATAAAAGGAGAGTGTTTATGATTTTGTGTATCTCCAAAGCAGTTTCCATCCTGGTGCATGTGGAAAGATTTAATTACCCATATCAACATCAAGGATTTCATCAAGGTATAGCTACTCATTTTTAGAATAATATGTAAGCATTAAAGTGCTGTAAAGCATCTTCTTAGACATTTGATACATAACCTTATTGTTGGTGCCTTTTACTCAATGTATTAGGCAAATCAGCATGCATGCTAACTGTAAATAAGTAAAAATCATTTTTCATAAGGCGTGAATGCATGATATCCTGCACCACTGATAGAAGGCCTGCCAATAATTTTATACAACAACATTTTTTAAAAAAAATTAAAAAAACTTTTTAAAGGAAACTATGTGTTTTGATGTGGCATGTGATACTTTGAACAAATAATACGTTTCAAGAGAAAATGAATCTGAAAAAAAACAGCAAGGAAGTGGGACGTATTTCCTCACATGAGCGGTGATAGCCCTTTTTGCAAATCAGAAGTCTAGAAAAATGGATTTTAGAGGGTGTTGTGGTGTCAATATTGTCATTAATATCAGTTCTATAAAAACAGCAAGGAAAAGTATACATGTTTGTTACAACAGCATTGTTTACCTTGTGCATATTTTGCTACAGTATCCAAAGATGGACAAATGTGACAGTATTACTTCTGCTGACCAGGACAGTGACCAAGTTTTCATAAGTAGAAGTTTTCTGAATGGAGATTTCAAAAACCAAACTACTGTTTGAGGTTGTTGATGAGTGGGATACCTCTAGAGTGACACAGCCACACACAGTAAGATTTGGGTGGATACAGTCCGCACAGGTAAATAGTCGATAAATATGCAAATCTTAAATAAATTAATACATGCATGGAGCACTAAATTATGCTGCTCCAAAGACAAGCAGTTTTTCACAACAGAATTGTCATTCAATTAGTAATTTGAAGGAGCTCTTAGCTAAAGATAGCTATATGAACAGCCGCGACCCGTGCAGGTAAGAGCGGTGGGGCGGTGGGGCCCAGTGAGGGGAATTTCGACAGACGACGATGAGGGAAAATTTAATATTTATTTAATTTTCCCTCGTAGTCGTCTGTCGAATCCCCCCCAACCCGGCCCCCCCGCTCTTACCTGCTTGGGCCAATCCTGTATATGAAAAGGGAAAATCTGGTAGAACTCTTGTTCAAAGTGAAATTCATATTTATTCACAGTTGTAAGGCTGGGCAGATTATATGACAGGAATGGATAAAACCAGGGAAAAGGTGGAAAACTACTGACTTCATATGGTCACAGTTTTCATTTATTCTTTTAGTAGGTTATAGGCTCACCCACATAAGAAGGTACCAATTCTGTAGGGGAAAGTGTGAGAATGATGGGCTGTATGAATTGTGTGCATCCCTGAAGATTTCAGAACTTTCCCTCACAGAAAAATATGGGATTGAGCCAAAGTTTAAGGTAAGATAAAATTGTGGGATTCATGCAAGTCACACCACTCTGGACAGCTTTTATGTCTCTACCCGTTTTGGGGTCTTTCCTGTCACCCACCTATCGACACAACTTTGGTACTGTTTTTAGTGGGTGTAGTGTGGAACTGCTGAGTGGTTGGACTTTTGTGGCTCCCCACAGATTACAGAACTTTCTCTCATAGAAATGTGGGGAAAATTCATAGTTTTAGCCAAAGTTTAAGGTTTGCAGGGCATTCTGGGGAAGAAAACATTGTGGGATTCAAGTATGTCACACCTCCCTCTACTTCCCTGGGTGTCCATTGTCTAGAAATATCAGAGTTTTGTAGGCTTCCCTGGGTGGTGGCTTAGCACGGGACCAAATACAGCAGCTACCCTCATCGCCAATGTGATTCAATTTAGAAGGAAAAACATTTTTATGAGGAGAAGAGTGGGAGTACAGAATAGTAGAACATTTGTCATTGTCCAATTATTTTCACTACTCATTTGGTTTCTAAACGAAAACCGGTATGTAAGAAAGAACACATTTTGAAAAATGTCATCTGAATCACATGATAGTATGGGAAACTCCTAATTCAGAGTTGTTCAACTAACCATTATTCCCAAACTCCATATCATGGGCAGATTTAAATAAATTGCAAAGGTTTTCTTCATACCAAATTTTCATTCGTTAGAGTTTACCATATAAATTGCTGCATGGCTGGTACACAATGAAAAATCATTATAAGCAGCAGCTCACTTGATTGCTCTGGGTATCACATATTTTTAGACAAGCAAAAACACTATATAAACCCATAGGTTTTCCACTTGTTTCCACCACAAAGTGCAGGTAAGTAAAAAACAAAAACATTAGAAAATAAAACTAGCACTTAGAAAATTGCTAAAAAAGTTGGTCTTTTTTTATAATACTGTTTGGTCTTAGAAAGTTGGGAAGATGGCGATCTTAGCACAGTAAACCGTTTGTTGATGCAATTTGTAGAAAAAAAAAAACAATTTTTTGTACAGTATTTTTCCTATTTTCAAAAAACATCCCAAATCATGCTATATTTGGGCTATTTTGCTGGTTGTCTGCAGGGGAATCCACAAAACACAAATACTGTGTACCTTTAAAATTAACAACATGTTGGAAAACAATTACGCAAATGTTGACTGGGTACCTTTGTGGAATAAAGGTATGAAGGCGTAAGAATGAAGTGCCGCAGACATAAAAAAAAGGCACAACCACTTGGAGCCTCAGCAGCTAAGGGGTTAAAATAACTCCTATCTATTCACTCTTGTCTGCATGGAAGAACTGATATGAAAAAACATTTCTGCAAAATTTCTAAAAAGTCTGGAAAGCTCCAAGAACCTTCTTTTCTCATCATGCTGCCTGATAAAATAATGATAACAAACACAAAACAAGAAAACTCTACATCACAGTTTTTCTTCTGTGGATCAACAAACATCCCCTTTAGTTCTGGACATCTCATCATGAATATTGCTCAATGAGATAAAAAATGCACAGTGCCAGCATGGTCAAATTCGTGGTCAATATTTTTTCATTTTATTATAGGCATGGCAAGACAAGTCAGCATGTCAACTTCTCTGCTTTAACTGTTCTTCTAGCCCTTCACCACATACAAATGTAGAGGTAACTAAGCTAATGCTGATCTGATATCAACTCTTTTCCATCCTCTTGAAAAGCAGATGACTGAACAGCAGAAGCTGCTAAAGGAAAATCAGTGGCAACATTGTTGTAGCAGCTTCTGAAAGACTTCTATTTGAGGAATTATGTTAACAAAGAAAATACATACTAATAGCCAAATATGGCATTGGCTCCAGATTTCACACAGACATGTCTGCAAGTAGAATTACAAGAGCATCTTCATTTTTTGCAGGGCTGGTGGAAAGATTGGTACCATGGTACTATATTGAGGGGCATATTCTCAAGCCCCCATCTCCACCACAACGTCACTTTCAGTGACGTTGTTGTGGCGATAGGGGCTTCGCCCTATTCACAAGGCAGCATTAAGCCACGTTAAGTGGCTTAACGCTGCTTAACGCTGCCTTGTGAATAGGGCCCCCTACACACTGCTTTTAGCGTGAAGGGGGCGTGCAGTGGGTGTTGTGGTGGGCGTTCCACCGCAACACCCATTGAGTTTGACGCTACATCCTATTCACAAGGGCAGCGTAAATAGGAGGTAGCGCCAAACTTAAGACCAGGAAAAATCTGGTCTTAAGGTGGCGAAACGAAGAGAAATGCTTTATTTCTCCTCGTTTTGCTTTTCCATGTGTGCTGCCTTGTGCAGCACACATGGAAAAGCAAAATGCCATGGTTTGTTCATGTACAGGAAGGTGTCCCTTCATGTACATGAACAAACCCTTTTTAAAATGCCGTTTTGTAACTTACATGTGTGCTGCATGAAGCAGCACACATGTTAGATACAAACTGGCATTTAAGGTTTGTTTATGTGCAGGAAGGGGCACCTTCCTGTACATAAACAAACATCCCTGCTTGCAGACACCCTTGCACTATGGTGCAAGGGTGCCTGCGTTGGCGCTAAGTTGTGAAACTTAGCGCCATCGCAGGGGGAAACGCGAGGCTGCACCATATCCTTGAGAATAGGGTGCAGCCTCGCGTTTCCGAAGTGGCGGAGAGAGGCGTTAAGCCAAGAAGGCTAACGCCTCTCTCCGCCACTTACTTGAGAATATGGCCCTGAGAGTTTTAGGGGGAAATGTCACCCCTGGCCGGTGGCTCCCTCTGTAGTGGCCAAAGGTTGCCGTAACCCTAGGTACAAGACTAGATACAAAGAGTGCCTTAAAATTGTATGTATTTTTTGCATGTGAGAATACTTGTTTTTTTAAAGTATCCAAAAAATAGCAAATGTGATAACTTAGCACACAATGTGCATACTCCAATAAAAATGATCAAAAACTAGTTTTTATGGAAATGTAATGAGAAACTAAAATGCTGTGGCATCAATCTATTCTGCAGGTATTCGAGACAAATCATTTAAGAGCACTTGCAGGTACTATCGCAGATGTTTGAGTCAATTGAAAATGCTTTTACTGGAATCATTTTAATGTCATAAAACAGATGACCATTCCTCCCACTGAGGCAACAGCTGCTAGACTGATTGAAAATATGTATGTGTGACAACATCATCAATGATGCAGCTTTTGCTATTTAAACGACAACACTGTGATGTTTGAAAGGATGCGAATGTTCCGATTGCAAACATATCCAAAATGTTACCATTTGATGTATTTTCCTTTTTCTGTATGAGAAACAAAGGATTCCTTGAACTACTGACATTCTCGGTTTCACAGTGGAATATTACAAGCAGTAGTGTTTTAAACAAAGTAGTTTTTAAGAATTTACATGCACTGGGATATAACTTAAATCAAATAGTTGGATATGTTTGAAGGCAAAAAAATTCAGCTGAAATCTGAGGAACATGGGTATTCAAAGTCAGCACTGCACCCACAGCAGAGCAAATTATACTGTTTGTTTTTACTACATGTAAGTCACAGCAATAGCAAGCATGGAGTCACCACAAGCAAATCACCACAGCAAGCATTAACCCTTATCTTAGAAATGGAACATGCAAGAACATCTTTACAAAATAAATGTTACAGAAACTGCAGTTCGTGACAGATGCACTCTTCAACTGTATAGGCTCCACTCGAAGCCTGGTAAGAACCCAGAGGAGGTGGCATCCTATCAACCACTTTCTCTTTTGAATGTAGACGTAAAATATGTAGTGCCATACTGGCGGAGCGACTGCTCCCACATATGCCATCATTGATATACTCAGATCAGTGTGGCTTTCTCCCACAGAGAAGCACCATGTGAACCTTCATAGACTTCCCACGTCTTTCATGCACCACATCTGAGGAGGAGACTTTATGCAGTACGGAGAGATGAACAATTGATGGATGATTTGGCAGCATGAGCATTAATGCTAACTGAATGACGTGACACAGATAGTGCTGGTGCGGATCTGGAATGGTAGAAAGAAGTAACACTCTGGGATCTAGGATACATCGCATACCATGGTGGTACGGAGGAGGGGGCATATAATCGGGCCAACCATCAGAAAAGCCAAGTGAAGAGACAGGATACTGAACAACACGCTGACACAGAATCTCACTCCTGTATTAAGTACATCAGTGGCTGATACTTATATATACGCTGTAGAGGATGGGCAGCTTCAGGGGGTGAGGAGAGTTGGGGAAACCCTTTGTACATTGGATGTCATCATTAATGTATGGCTATGTAAGTGCTTTATCACTGTAATACTGAAGCACTGTAATAATCCTGTGAAAATCAATAACAATTGTTTGAAAAAATATATATAGGCTCCGTGTGTGTCTGTTGTTAGTGGTACTAATGTGTGCCAAATGGTGCATGATATTTATTGTAGCAAATGATGCATTTTGTGGTGATATTATGTCTTTTTAGCCAATCATACAGAGCTCAAAATCCAGGGATGAAGCACAGACAAAGAAGAACTCCTCCCCCAGCTGTAAAGAGGAAATCCAGAAATCCAGATGTAAAAATACATGGTAAATGTGTAACATGAGAATTTCAAGTACAGAAATTGAGACCCAAGGTATCAATGCAAAGCAGTAAGTAAATTGTTGTGTTGCTACATTCCAAAAGAAACAGCCATGCTGATCTAAAGCGAAGAATTCACTAATATTGTATCTTTGTTCTTCAGAAAGGAGTCAAGACTTCAGATGGATGGCGTGTGAAGGTGATGATGACAAGTTCAATCCAAAGCAGCTGAAAGCACACAAGTAAACACTGTATATGTGCTCAGTAATGAGGGGCATTGCACAGGCTAGTTTTATTTGCAGCATGAAGGCCATGTGGGAACCATGGACTTCTTTTATAAATACATTGTAATAATGAATATCCTTATATGCAATGTATTGATGATTACTGAAATGACTGATGAATGTCAACATGCTATTTTATTATATGTAATGTGTAGGGCCATGATAATTGGATCTTTATCACTACATGTTTTTACGTTTTTAAATTTTTATGAAAAATGATAAATACAAAAAATATAAGGGGCTATTTATTCTGGTGAAGATTAAGACATTTGTTATTTTGCTACCCTACCTGGGTAGAAAAAAAGTTTCTCGGTATCTTATAATAAGGCTTTGACCTATTATAAGTACACTAAATTACAATGGAACTGCGCTGTTACACTTAATGCACTTATTGAGTGTTGTTATAAAACATCAGTAACTATTTGTTTTCATGATTTTTGGATAAACAAATCTCTTTTTCCAATACTCTTCTATGTGCTTACTTGCTGGGACTTTGACAAAATTCTTTTGCTTGCACTTACCTATTTGTATACATCCCCCTCCAACCCCCCCAGTGAACCAATTATTTGTTGCATTAGCATTACGCTGGTTCTTATGGTTATGGGGTTTACCCTGTAAATTGTTGCAGTCCATGTAGCTACGGTTGGGTAGCCAAGGGTATGTTGTTTTCCCACTTTTCATTTAAGTATTTGTCTCTTTTGAGAGTTTATCAGAAAAGGATACTCTTTCATATAGCGAACAATGTGCAGCTGAATTACTTTCAACATCATGTTTCTTCTCAGTCCCTCTGCAGACACGTGATTCCACCCTTTGAGTAAAAATTGACAGATTAGAGAAAATCAAGGCAAAGTTTATTAGAACCAAATGACTGGCCATCTTATGACAGGCTATCTTAAAGGGAATACAATTCCGCTGGATCTTCATATTAGAAATGTTCCTTTACCTTTTGTTGACGACCCTTGTAGTGTAGTTCCTATTTCCCTGATAGGTTCTGCGCATTGGAATAACATACACTATAGGCTTGGCATAGGACTGAGGTCGGTATTCCCCTATCGCGTATATTAAACTTAATTACTGTGTACCAGCTAGCTCAGAGGCCACTAGAAACTTCTTGACAACAAGAAGGGAATAGCTTCTGGCAACCACATAACATAAAACCCTGATCCCTCAGGATTGTGGAAACAATAAACTACTTTTCATTCAGTCACTCATCTCAGAGAAGTACATAGAAAAAACAGTTGGGTGTGTTTACAATCAAATTTATTGCACAGTTGTTATTCTAGTACTGGTAATATGTGCTGCAACAACTGTTGGACAGTAGCAGAGAAATATGGCCAGCAGTGCAGTTAAATAAAAATGCATGGTACAGTTTTACCATTGTGTAATAGTAATGAACACATACATGAAATACAGAATGTATTAAGATAAAGCATATACCCCTATGATGCCTAACTAGATGTACCTAAGTGTACCTAGCATGTGTGTAGGTCTTAGAGAGCCAAGAATCCCCCTAGGATTTAGTCTAACCCCATTACCTTAGTGGGACTTCATCCTGATCTCGAGCTGGACACCCCAGGATGGGTGGATGGTCCTCTGCCAGCTGGAGCTGTGGCACGACGCAGGTTGCAGCGTCTCAGGTCAGAGTGTCGGCATGGAAGTCTCGGTCCCCTCTGGTTTGCTTGGGCAAAGGGAGGTATATTTATACCTGATAGGTGCCTTGGAATGTTAGTATTGACGTAAAGTCGGTCAGAGGAAGACGTCAGGAATGAACCCTTTAGGGAATAGTGGTTCATGCATATTTAATGAGTTCTTGGAGAAATCAATAATCCTGTCCTAGGGAAAATCCCAAGAGCTTAAGGGTCTGTTTCTAAGAACTCGTTGTGACGTAGGTTAGTCACTGTTGGACATGGAGATGACGTATTTAGGATGGACCGTCTTCTGCACCCAGAGCACACGTCAGATAAGGGACAGCCTCTGTTGCTCGTTATTGTGAAGGGAGGGCTAATGTAGGTGAAAGGGCCTTTAGTGGGTGAAAGGGCCTGCCTGTCTTTGTGGCACGAAGGATCTGTGCCTCTGAAACGGCGCACCTATGTTAGGGCCTCAATCCAGCACATAACACCCACTCCAATCTATGGACAATCGTGAATAACCCATTAAAAGCAAACTACGTGACTAAAATAGGCATTTGCATATAATTGGCAGGTAGTTGCATGAGAGTGGTTTATGAGCTGAAAAAATAGCAGCTGTTAAAATATGTAAAATTACTATAGACTCTGTGGAGACAGGAAAAATCTATAGTGTCATTAAAAAATACTCTCTTAGAGTCAGTAATTACTTATAAAAGTTCCTGTTTATAAAATTGAAAACTCTTACAAGCTGTTCAGAAGACCATGCTTTCTTTAGAGAAAAAAAAAAAGGTCAATTTAGAGGGAAAGCTCCAAGCACTCGGTAAGAGTTGAAATAATAAGAGAAAAAATGTGTTTCAGGACATGTTTTAGCAAAATAGAGATAAATAGTGCTGGCTGGGAGACACAACATTTCTGTTGCTAGTTACTGCAGGGGACGGACCTTTGTAATACCTCGCAGAATCTTTGTGGGAGCACAGAATAGTGCAGCCAGTTGCTGGTTCTGAGGCAGCCGGTGCTGTAATCGATACCTTGGTGCTAGCTAAAGGAAGCAAAAAGGCACCCACTGGATTTGCAAGGAATGCTTTGGTTTGATGGGAATACGCTTGGGACACAGCCAAGCATGGGACTTCAGCAGTTCCAGCCTGGTGGTAAATGCCGCTGGCGTTTCCTTTGGAAGTGTCAGACAGATGATGACCACGCATTATTCACTGCAAAAAACAGGCATCAGAGAACAGGAATGTTGCATTTGCAGTCTTTTCAGACTGGTCTTTTAAATATTAGAAACCATGAAAAGTATAGTTCCTGTTCGCGAGGTATTCCCAAGGTGTATCACGCTGCTTGTATGTGAAAGATAAAATTTATCAAAAAGGAAAGAGGGGCAGTCTGTATTTAAGAGTGCTATTTTGCAAAAAAGAAAAAATATTTCTTTAGCTGAAGTGAAATGAAAAATAAAAGTGATGCACAAGCATGGTTTTCAGATTGCCTAAAGCATTGAATTTTACAAAGGAAACTTTCGTTTCACTACTGTCAGTGTTGGGGCTTCTAGCCAAAAAAAGGCACAACTTCCCTACACTGTAGGATTTCACTACCTCTGGATGTTATCTGTACATAACGTAGGTCTGGCCTATGTATACTGAGGGGCATATTATCAAGGACGGCGTTAAAATTATCGCCGGTTTAGCGGCAGAAAACTGCCACTAAAGCGGCGATAATGGGCTTGATAATATGCCCTGGAGAATTCCAATAGAAGCCCAGGTTCACACCGGAACATGGACTTCTATTGGAATTCTCAAGGGCATATTATCAAGCCCATTATCGCCGCTTTAGCGGCAGTTTTCTGCCGCTAAACTGGCGTTAATTTTTAACACCGTTCTTGATAATATGCCCCTGAGTCCCTTGGTGATGTTCAGGAATCATTTTTGTGACAGGTATTTGTGTCAAAAGGCCAAACCACCCATACTTTCCTAACCGGGTCTGTCCTGTTGTTTTGTAAATGGCATCTAATGTTGCCCCTGCTGATGTATGTCAACTATTCCACCCCTGTGCGATGGTGTTTGGTGGTGTTTGGCAACGTTCCTACTGGTGTTTAAACAACCACATTTCTAGATGCATTACAATTGTGTAGGAGTTGATAACCTTAATGAAGGTAACAGGTATAAAGCGTCACAATAAGAATAAATCTCTAACATTTCATGATCTGAAAATATAGCAATTATTCCTAAAACAGACAGCATATTATTCGCTGTATCAGTAACCCAATTTTCATAAAAATGTACTGCAGGTAATGACATCACTGAATGAATGATAAAACGAATGAAAATGAATGAAAGTTCAAAATACATTAATCAGAATTAAAAACCGGATGATTAAATACATCATTTCGAATACAAAGGCTTGTTCAGGCCGAATACATTTATAAGTCTCTTTTGCATTTAAATTGAAAATGGACGTGGCTTCAGTTTTATGTTGATCCTGTGTTGTAGAAAGTGTCCACTAAGAGTCATACTAAAAGCTAGCTCTAAGCAAAGCTAGAACAGAAAAAGATGAACCCAGAAATACTCCATAGTTCTACTCATGGTGAAGCCAGGTCTGTATCTTTTGGAAAAAGAAAAGGTTCAAAAGTTTGTACTTGCATGTTCGTTGTTTGTTTTTGGGCTGGCTTCGCTTCCTGTTCACGTGGAGCCATGGAAAACGTATCACAGTTAATGAAATAGCCAGTAGCTGTATGATCAATTGTTGAAATTGCATCGTGTTTAGTTGAAGTTATTTCTGCTGTTTTTGTTGAAAAACGTTGAAGCATTTATTATTTGATGTTTTTTGTTGAAAAACGTTGAAGCTTTTATTATTTGATGCTTTTGTTGAAAAACGTTGAAGCATTTATTATTTGATGTTTTTTGTTGAAAAACGTTGAAGCATTTATTATTTGATGTTTTTGTTGAAAAACGTTGAAGCTTTTATTATTTGATGCTTTTGTTGAAAAACGTTGAAGCATTTATTATTTGATGTTTTTGTTGAAAAACGTTGGTGTACACATTTGTTTTTGGCCAAATTGCAACTTCAGTGTTGTCTTGACTTTTATTTTGAATTTGAAAGGTTGGTTCAAGGAGAACTAGTTCCATTGCATTGTTGCATAGTCCCCCACTCCATGGATTTGATTTCTCAAACGTGATGAGCTTTTCAGTTTGAATTTCTTGAATTGTAGTGAGAGGGACGTCTACTACTGTGGAGTTCACGAGGCCTACTGCTCAGTATTGGCCACATAGTTTTTGGTTGATTCTTTCATTTGAAATGAATCTGTTTTCCTTCTTCACGGCAAGATGCGCTAAAAGTACAGTTCTTGTTCCTTTCACTTCAAGGAATGGCACAGGCTTTCCTGTATGAGGGGCCAAATTCCTTTGTGTTTGCGATCTTTATCTCTCTCTGCCCAGATCCCCGATTTTTGGGATTCAGACATGTCTTGCCGTGATTACCTCGACTTCCCAGTGGCGGCCTGTTTCACTTTGACAGAATCTTTGTTTGTTTCTTTGTTTCCTTTAGTTCCTGTAAAACAGCCAAACGATCATAGATGCAGAATGGTTTTCATCCGCCACTGTGCCTTCACATTTATGATCAGGTTCCCACATTCGTAAATGGAGTCAGACGTCCTAGAGAGCTTCTTGGCTGTGTGTGTATTGCCCCCTGAATCCATATAAGTGTTTGACCTCACTAATGCCCCGCCTAATACCCTAGCTGTTAAGGATTGCTCTATGCCCCAGTCCTTCCTCTCCTCTACCTAAATTCCCTCAGGATGGCGTTGGAGAGAGTACCGCAATACTACGTTCATCCCTTCCATGGCCTCTTTGTCAGCCCGAGAGCTAAGCGTGGAGCCACAGTCAGGGTGTAACGTTGATTGATTATCTCCTGTTATGGACTCGCAAATCTTTCTATAACAGTTTTGAGCGTCAGCCGAGTGCTGAGGCCATACCTATAGGAAACTTGAGCATGGATCCACTGCCACCAAGATATATTTTTAAGCCACCTCAAAATTTGAGGGGCCACAGTGATCCTGTTACACAACACAATCTAGTGGACAGTCTGATGCTGTCTAGCAATGGGACCTGCGCGGTCTTGTGATGGTGGAGCCTGGCATCTGTTTACAGATGTTGCAGTTCAAGACAAAGTCAATAGTCTGACTTCTGAACCCTGGCCACCAATAGCACTGTTTGCAATGAAGAAATAGTAGCTATTACCCCTGAATGCGCGGAGCCCAAGCCCTTGTGTGCTTTAAATGATTAATTCCTGCCTACTATCCATATTTGGAAATACTCTATCCCCCACTTCAGGAATCTGAGCATATGGAATGTTGTTTGCACCTAACTTGTAGGAGTATATGAGTGGACATTTCTTAGGCACTGCTGTGCTGCCTTTGCGTGAAGCAATTACAGCCACCATATCTCACAGTCTATTCTTGTTGTTGAACGAGTGTGCGCAGCTACGGAAGCTGTGTGAACAGCCCCCTGTGTGGCTTCTACAGCCAATGATTTCCCTTCAACATGCACGCCATCACGTTGATGACTCAGTGTGTTAATCACGTCAGTTTTTTTTTTGGTAGGTCGTTTTTCAACTCCACTACCTGTTCCCATAAATTTTGTGTTTAATGATGTCACCTTTTTCATCTTTAAACCCATTTTGTTCCCAATGGTGTAAATATTTATTATATGATTGCACACAGTAAAAGGAATCGCACACTATAAGTGTGGGGAAATTGCGATCTGTATTTTCAAGTGCCAGTTTGAATGCTTGTAGTTCAGCTCGCTGAGCTGTACAATCTCCTAGAGATTGAGTTTTAGTGACCATTGGTCTGAAGTTACCATCGCGCATGCGACCTTTAACGATTGCGCACGCTGCACTGTAAGCTTGCTTACTCCCTGTAGCGGGTTGTGCTGATCCATCAGTATAAATTATAAATTCGTACTGATCGAGAGGCAAAATTTCAGTGGGCAGAGGTAGTTCGTTTCTCAACTGAACTACTTGTTCCCAAAGCGTTTTATGCTTTATTGTATGATTGCACACAGTAAAAGGAATCACACACAATGAGTGTGGGGAATTCTCGACCCGTGTTTACAAGTGCAAGTATCAGGGCTTTTAAAGCTGCCAAATGAGCCGTGCTATTACCTAGAGGTAGTTTTTTGGTGCAAGGAGGACGGAACTTGCCATCCAGCATCTGATCTTTAACAAAGGCGCCCGGTGGGGCAGACCCATCAGTGTAAATTTTTAAAATTCATACTGATCTAGAGGCAAGATTTCGTTTGGTAGATGATGTTCTTTTTCATATAGCAGGAATGCCTGTGTTTTTAAACTCGGATAAAATCTGGATTCAAAGTCTGATGCAGCAAAAGAATTAGCCCTTTGTATCCATTCTGGATGTAGGGCTTTGGCATTAGGAATGCTAGCCCCGGTACTGGGGTGACGACAATAATGCATCATCCCATGAGCCAGTGCTCTTTCTTTTGCTACAGCAGTCTGAATGGTTGCCAGAATTTTTTTCTGTTGAATTAAAACTCATTTCTGTGTTTGTGTACAGATGAGATTTGTATGCGATTGGTACAGTTTCACCTTCATTAAAGGTTTAATAAGTGTACCCGCATTGACCCAAAATGATACTGAGTACAAAGTGGTGCAAGTTTACACGTGTGTGTATGTGTTTGGAAGCAATAATATCTTCCTGGAGTGAACAAAGAATATTGGTGTGTTCTTGTGTCCAGTGTTTGACTGAAAAGTCAGGTTTGAAAAAGGTCGTAGAAAGGTTTTACTCTCTCTGCGAAATCCAAAATGTATGTTCTGCCAAAATCTAGGAATCCCAGTACTGATTGGAAGTTGTTTTAATGTCTTTGGAGGCTGGAGCAGCGCACACTTTTCTAAAAAGTTAGCTGCCAGGCTTTTCCCTTCACTTGAAAACTAGTATCCCAAAAATAGGACACAGAGGTGGGCAATTTTTGATTTCTCCAAATTAAATTTGTAGCCCTCAGAGGCGAATCCCATAATAATGGTGCTCACCCTGGTCAGGTGTTTCCCCAATAGGTCGTCCGTTAGATAAATATCATCCATATAGGAAAACGCTTCTTCATCAAAGTGCTTTAGCCATTCAGTAACTCTTTCAGAAAATATCCCTGAGCTGTTCTTATTCCCACGGGGGAGATGACAAAAAATTGTCGCTGGGACTCTAATATACTAAATGCTGTTAGGTACCTGTTTTCAGGTGCTATAGTTTGACAGAAAAATCCATTTGAGACAATAAGTGTTGTTTTGTATTTTTTCCCGCATAATGTTATTCATTAATGCGGCACTATCTGCATGTTGGACAGCATATGTCTTTGTGCAAGTGTTCAAGTGTCTGTAAATGAAAACTAGACGAAATGTATTATCATGTTTTGATAAGTGAAACAAGGGATTGTTCTTTTGTGATGTGCATTTTTCAATGATCTCCTGGTATTCAAGTTGATCTAAGATCTTCCTGACCTGTGTTTTTAGCTTCTTGCTTAATATGATATTGTCTTTGAGCATGTGGTGAAACTATTAATGGAATCACGTGGTGGGTTGAGGCATCATCCCATCCAGCGTGATTTTTATACAATGCTGGAGCTTGGGCTACTGCCCACTCCCGTGCATATGTATGTTTAAGGTGAACGGGAACATGGTTGGAAAATGCAGGAAAAATATACTTTCTCCCTTTGGGCGCTCCCTGACGAATGCTGGCGGCTAATCTTGTTCTGCTAACAGTATGTCAAAACCAGACGATAGGTTCTTCGCAAAGAGACCTTTTACTTTCCTGTGTTTGTCCTCCTCCATGCGGAGTGTTATTTCATATAACTTGTGTGGGACGCTCACTCTTTTGTCTGGTGTTCTCACCGTGATGTAATCATTCAATTTTGCTGTCCAGAAATTCCTTCAGGTTCTGGCGAGCTATTGTTACTTCTGCCGCACTGTCTAGCATTGTCTGAGCCCATTCCCCGTTCAGAAGTTGAGTCCTTAGGATTCTGTGCATGTCTAACTTTGAGACCTGCAACTTTCTTCTTTTTAAATTGAGGTTTGGATTGTGGCTTGTCTTCTGTTTTAGAAGAGTCCTGAGCGTGTTTGTCCCTGGACTGCTTGCGCTCTTCTTTGTGTGCTGACTTTCCTTCTCTCCCTGTGTTGTTTGTTGAGAGGAATGTGTATCAGTATCCTGATACCTGTCAGGTTTCCTAATATTATCCCTATTCCTAAGGTTATACCTCTTTGCAGAGGGCTCCTGTTGAGGAGACCTACCTCGGGACTGAGAATCTTTTCTGAAAATTTTTGTTTTTTATTATTAGCCCACTTCTTTTTAGAAGAAGTAGGTGTCTGCTTAGAATTGCCCTTCTCAGGACTGCCCATTAGCTGTGGTTTTAAAAGCTTTCCCACCCAAACTGTCCCTTCCCAGTTCTGCATATGCAGTTTCAATTATTTTGGGAAGTTCTTGTGGTTAGTCTATAAGACTGACCACTCTTAGGTGTTGGCGAATAGCCATTGAAGCTGCTTCCCCTTTAATGTTAGCTAGTATTATTGTTGATACCTGGTCGTAGTTACCTAGTAATTTCATACCTAAGGTCAGAGCTGGTTCAGCTCCATACTTGTTCTGTATTTGTCGTAAGACATCTGGAATTACCGCTAAGGAAGGAATACCATGAGTCCTGGTATATATGGCAGCAAAGACTGTACCCCAAGTGGTGCAGTCCTCTAACTGTGGTGTGATCCCCATGGGCAAGCAGAGTGTTAGCATTATATGCTTTCAAATGGTGTGGTATTTGGAAATACTGCTTCTAACTGGGTAATTTTCTGAGCTACTCAGAAAGGAATCTGTTCACGTTTCATGGGCAATTTACCCATTACTGTGTGTAAGTTTTGTGGAGTGATTTTAGTAGTGGTGCTCTGTGTTGGAGCTGTGTTATTTGTAGCTACTGTGGGCTGGATACCAAGTGTCCTCATGACGAGTTGCGTCATGGATCTGTAAGAGTTTTACCAACTCTTTGTGTTGTAAGAGCAGTGCATCTTGTGGCCTTATATCAATGTCAGGATGTGGTGTGTAGCCGGCTAATGTCGGCCATGTAGCTCCTGGTCTACCTAGTGGACCGAGCCTGGTTTTATTTATTTGTTGTAGGGCGCCATTAAACCAGAAATTGTGGTCCTGGGCAGTGAGCGGAATCTTAATCTCCTCGAACGGAGTGTAGACCGCTGGGACTTTTTCATGTATGTAAGAATGAAAAGTCTGAGTTGTTGCATTCACTGCTGGGAATGTAACCCAAGAATAGAACACATCTGTTTGATAATCTTCGAGTGCCTCTATTAATATCACTGTACCTCCTCGGTCTGTTAAACCATGTCTGAGGGTTTTTTGTGTGAGTGTATGCCTGATTTTGGATGCAAAATGTATTGTATTTGCTTCCTCTTCGTCGTTTGAGACCTGTGTCCCAGTGACAGGAGCAGCTGCCTCGACAGATATTGTGTTGTGAAAACAAAATGTCCTAAAAAAGGGTTTTAAGATAAGGTTTTAAAAGGCACAATTGTTCGGGAACTATTTCCTTCAAGCTTGATTAACCAACAGCCAATACATAGGAAGTTTGCCTACTCAGCTGTGGCGGAATTTTGTACCTACCCACTCCAGACGTCTCTGGCGTTTTGTGAGTAGGGGTCTCTGAGAATAAGCATGACTGAACTACTCAGATTCTACTGTTAAATAAGTGCCAAATTCAAGTTGGGCGCCATGTAGTGTAGTTCCTATTTCCCTGATAGGTTCTGCGCATTGGAATAACATACACTATAGGCTTGGCATAGGACTGAGGTCGGTATGCCCCTATCGCGTATATTAAACTTAATTACTGTGTACCAGCTAGCTCAGAGGCCACTAGAAACTTCTTGACAACAAGAAGGGAATAGCTTCTGGCAACCACATAACATAAAACCATGATCCCTCAGGATCGTGGAAACAATATACTACTTTTTATTCAGTCACTCATCTCAGAGAAGTACATAGAAGAAACAGTCGGGTGTGTTTACAATCAAATTTATTGCACAGTTGTTATTCTAGTACTGGTAATATGTGCTGCAACAACTGTTGGACAGTAGCAGAGAAATATGGCCAGCAGTGCAGTTAAATAAAAATGCATGGTACAGTTTTACCATTGTGTAATAGTAATGAACACATACATGAAATACAGAATGTATTAAGATAAAGCCTATACCCCTATGATGCCTAACTAGATGTACCTAAGGGTACCTAGCATGTGTGTAGGTCTTAGAGAGCCAAGAATCCCCCTAGGATTTAGTCTAACCCCATTACCTTAGTGGGACTTCATCCTGATCTCGAGCTGGACACCCCAGGATGGGTGGATGGACCTCTGCCAGCTGGAGCTGTGGCATGACGCAGGTTGCAGCGTCTCAGGTCAGAGTGTCGGCATGGAAGTCTCGGTCCCCTCTGGTTTGCTTGGGCAAAGGGAGGTATATTTATACCTGATAGGTGCCTTGGAATGTTAGTATTGACGTAAAGTCGGTCAGAGTAAGACGTCAGGAATGAACCCTTTAGGGAATAGTGGTTCATGCATATTTAATGAGTTCTTGGAGAAATCAATAATCCTGTGCTAGGGAAAATCCCAAGAGCTTAAGGGTCTGTTTCTAAGAACTCGTTGTGACGTAGGTTAGTCACTGTTGGACATGGAGATGACGTATTTAGGATGGACCGTCTTCTGCACCCAGAGCACACGTCAGATAAGGGACAGCCTCTGTTGCTCGTTATTGTGAAGGGAGGGCTAATGTAGGTGAAAGGGCCTTTAGTGGGTGAAAGGGCCTGCCTGTCTTTGCGGCACAAAGGATCTGTGCCTCTGAAGCGGCGCACCTATGTTAGGGCCTCAATCCAGCACATAACTCCCTAAGGGGCCAATTACGATGTTGGGCAGAATTGCTTCAGCCCGACACCGTCTTGTAAATGGGACCGACCAACATCTGTAGGCCGGTTCCGACTGCCTCATTTGGATGTGATCAAACACTGTTCGGTCGCATTCCAACATTTCCCTATGGGAGCATGTATTACGGCCGCATACCGGCCGTAGTACATGCTCCCATAGGGAAATGGGAGGTGGTATTAATCCCTGCACCTGGTGGCAGGCACCTCAAGGTGCCTGCCACGGGGTGCAGGGATTAACAGGGGGGCACCAAGGGAGCCCTACTAGGGGCCTACAAACACGCTTTCCGACAGGGTTTCCATGTCGGATAGGCCGTCATGGAAACCCTGCCGGAAACCATGCATCGTAATCCCAAGGGCGGAGAGGCCGCCCTTTGGGATTACAGGCAGGCCTCCGACTGGCCAAGGGGCTCCTTGAGCCCATCGAAATCCAGCAGGAAGAACCAGCCGGTTTCAATTCCGACCGGCTGATTCATAATCAGCAGGTCGGAACAGAAACCGACGATGGCGCTCGGAAAGCCTCCAACCGAAGGTCGAAGGCTTTCTGACCACCATCGTAATAAGCTCCTAAATGTGAGAGTGACTTCAGTCATATTTCAGACCAGTGCATTAGACCCTGGATGGTCCTTGTAATTGATACATCTCTCAGACATATTGACAGTTAGCTAAAGAGATAGCTGAATTAGTAAAGGAGATATTAGAGGACCAAGGCCTATCTGGAGCAAGAGAAGCACTCACCAATTTGGAAAAAACAATCTCTGAAGTTGAGACCACCAATTTAAATAGGAAGACTGCTAAACTTCAGAAAGGTATTTCATAGTATGACAAAAATGTTACTTACTCATAGCTTTCTGATACATACTATCAAACAGGTACTGGTAGAATTATACAAGAAGGAGACAATGCAAATCAGAAACACTTTACTTTTTCAGATTCATCAGTAACTTGTGAACCTGAGATTGAAGTTGAGCTACAAACTAGTATGAGGTCAGCAAACACTTCCCCCTCTATATTGGTACAAAGGGCCCCGTTCTTTTAGGGCGAGGTTTGGGGAAGAACCAAGGGAGGGTAAGAGGATGATTCCAGTTCCGAAAGCAGAGACCTTGCCAGCCAGGTGAACATCAAACCAGATCAGATTCTACCAATGGTCACATTGGAGGTTGAACCTGTTTTCAACTTATCAGGACACAATTTAAGCAACCTTGAGTTGTTTACTCTTAGCTATAGGCTTAATTTGTTTTCCCACCAATCACCTTGATTTTTTTGAAAATAAAATGGGAAGTTTATACACTCTATTGTGAGATCAGGTTACATTTCTTCTTAAAGAGAGTAGCTCTCCAATTTCACATCAATTTACCAACTTCAGACCTCCCTCCTCTTTCAACCACCTGCTTCACTAATGCGTCTGCAACTAATTACTTTTGAGCATAAACTCTTAAAATAATTCAATATGCTCTGTCATCAAAATCAGTACATCAAATACAATCTTTGTAAAAATGAACATATTGCTTTGAAAAATCTAAAAACGCCATTATTAATGATCAAACCTGCGTTTTAGGGTGGGGGAGTGTGTTAAAAATACTACAGATTATAATGCTGAAATTTTGTGTCAATAATCCAATACATTTAATTGCCAAAATCTTCAAGGAGTGTTATGAATCCCAATGTACCCCAATCTAGGCCTAGGTAGCTATACGACCTTTTACCTACATTTGTCCTACCTTGCTCTGCATAACGGTTCTAGCACAGATCTTTTACCCAGTTATGTGCTGAATAAATGTCGATCACTTTCTTGGAAACTAGCCTCATTTATTATGCATGAGGATTTTTAGAAAAGTCCCCTGCACATGATGTACATCACAGCATGAACATACTCTGCGTAAAAGTCATGGTCATCTTCATCCTAGGGCGAAATAACTACTTTGTATAATTGCAGGTATTGTTCTAGGCTCATTTGCATAATCATGCTCACAACATATTGATTGTATCTTTTTGGTATAACAGAACCAGAGCGAACACTAGATAATTAGATGAGAAGCTTCCACGCTGACATAAGCCGCTGAGGATCCCTGCACGCAGAAACTCCAGCACGCAGTGATCTGACATCCCTTGAAGTGGTGTCCAACTTGAGACCAAGACAGGGTCCTTCGTTCTCTCCCAACAGGTAATGGGGTTGACTTTTTCCTAGGGGATTCTTGGCTTTACACCGACATACATGCTAGGTACATTTAGGTACACTTAGATAGGGTCCGCATAGTATTACGCTTGATTACTGCCACGTATCTATATGCCTGCATATATTCACTGTTTTAGCACCATGGTAGAATTCTAACTTTTATTTACTCTGTTGGTGCTTGTAATCTTATACATCTGTTTCTGTCTAATGATTGTCACAGCAAACATGTTTTATACTAGAATGACGCTGGTTCAATAAATGCTTATTGAAAACGTCCCCATCATTTATTCTGTGTATCTCTCTGAGACCAAGTGAGCACGAGTGACTGAACGAAAAGTACTGTACTGTTTCCACGATCCCTGAAGGATCAAGGGTTGTCAAGTTCGATAGTTGCCAGAAACTATTTGCTCCGTGGTAAGGTTAGGGGGCTTATGGTGGCACTGTGAGCTAGCTGGTCTAAAGGCTAACATATCCTTTGGGGGTCTCTGGAACCAGTATGGACACCAATACCTTAGTTTATGTTAGTTATGTAGATTCGTAGGAACTACACAACAGGAGATCCTACTAAACATGTTGCTCAGCTGATTTAAACCACTACAATAGAGACCAGGAACAGGGCTTCAATAGTGAAAATAAATTCAAATTTCTCAATAAAACCTTTCCTAAAATACCTACAATATATATGTTACCTACAATCCTCTTAGTAGACCCATTATTTCTGTTTGGGGATCTTTGCATGAACCACTTGGTCAATACATAGACTATTTCATGAAACCATTTGTGGCACAAACTTCAACCTACATAAGAGATAGCACACATTTTATAAACATGGTTAACAATTTACCATTTAATGATAATGAGCAACCATTGGTCGCCTTGGACATTCAGTCCCCTCATACAAACATCCCTCAACATGAAGAAATGGAAGTGATTAGTGGGCTATTGAACACACATCCTACTCCTTTTGATGTTCCAACTGAGTTCATTAATGATCTTTTTGGAATTGCCATGAAAAAAACGTTTTTAGATTCCTTGGGGAATTCTATTTTCAAACAATGGGTATGGCGATGGGTGGTTCTTTTGCTCCTAATATGGCAATACTGTATATGCAGTTTTTCAAAAATAAATTTATATGGAACTAATTCAACCTATTTGTCATCAATGTGGCATTATGGAAACGTTATATTGATGACGTTTTTATGATTTGGGATGGTAAAGATCTGGAATCGAAACACTTTCTTGAATGGTTTTATGCTTGTCATACCAACATCCGGTTTACTTGCACCAGCGGTAACCAAGAGGTTAGTTTTCTTTATTTGCTTTGAAAGATGACATTCTGTGTCACTTTATGTAATATTATATTGTATTCAAGCTTCTATCCGTGCAGTTTGTGTGACAAATTTCCATACAGACGTTTTAAGAGTCCGTAGGAATTGTTCTCAGGAATATGATTTTTTTTAGGGAGTCAGATATTCTAATTTCCCAAATCCTTTATCATGGTTATCCCAAACATCTTATAACAAGAGCTTTAAGAGAGCCTGGTTTCGTCATCGTGAACATTTACTAATTCTGTGTGAAAGACCACTAGTTAGACCTCTCAGCACTTGTGTTACTCAGAGTACTCCCACCAGTAATAATAAGATTATTATTTCCAATTGGCAGATTTTTCAATCTGTGGATGAGGATTTAGAACCACCTCTTTTCTCTTTTAGATGTGGAAAGACCACTAGACACCATTTGGTGCAAGCAGCTTGGTCTTGTAATGCTAATACTGATTTCCAAACTCCGTTTACCCAAGGCCTGGGTTTGACACCTCTGGTTGGTCATTTCATATGTGGCACTTGAAGTGTGTGTGATAGAACTTTCAATACTTTGATTTTTTCACATGCTAATGTAAATTTCACGTTGCCTGGACATACAAACTGTAATTCTCAAAATGTGATTTATGCTATTTGATGCCTATGTAACAAGATCTATATGGGTATGCCTATGCAACAGGATTGTTGTTATATACTGCAACACGTGAGTAGAATACATTGTGGCACTCACGGTGCCCCTCTTGTTGACACTATCAGCAAGTATGACATTCACATCAAGACCTGAAATGGCATGTGTTCGAAGAAGTCTCAAGGAATATACAAGTTATTGATCTACAAATGACTCTGTTAACTTTGGAATGTAGATAGATTGACCATTTGGACTCATCCAGCACAGGTCTTAATATCAATGATGAAAGCATGTTGACATTATTACCTATGGAATTTGAAAGCATATTCCAAACTTGACTAAATTCTATATTCTATACTTAATTAATTTCTCAGTTCACCTTTTTTGTTTTGATTTCTAATTCTGTTTTCTATCAGCTTGTGGATCTTAAATATTGATATATCTCATCATGCTCTGATCATCTGCACTACATTGGAATTGGGTTTCGACTGACTGTTCTGTGTTCGTTCTGTACCTTGTTTTTTTTTATCTCTCTAGATACTCTCTGCACGTCTATTGTGTGGCTGAGTAAATTATATATATATTTCTTTTTGCAGTTGACTTAGGCGCAACAGTTTACTATTGCTTCGTTGTTAGGTGTATTCTAATTAACTCTGATGGTACTCCTATCTCCATGAGATTGCACCATGTACCACAAAGCACAAATATACGTATCACCCATTTTCCCTTTCATTTATTTTTGGTTAGATGAATTGTAGACCTCCTTTTCACCCCACATGGAACTACTGTTCCCATTGTTCCATGCCCACATGTTTGCATCATTGACTTTGATGCACATGTCATTTCCTTTAATTTATATTTTTTTGTTTGGTGTGCGTTACACTGCCTATTTCCTCAATATGGGACCACAACTCCCATTGTTTCCTTTTGTTCCCTGTCCACGTGATTGCGTCATCTGTATTGACACACACAGATGCGCGCCATCCTTTTCCTTATGTATGCTGGTGCTTCTATACGGTGAGATTTATCTTCTCAATGAGATGGTCTGGTTTGTTAATCACAGCCTCCTATATTAATCAGAATTGATGTAATCTTCATGCTGTGGTGGGGATTGTCCAGGTACTTTGTTCGGCCTTGGCAGGCAACATTCTTCATAGATATACATTCTGTGAGACTTTTTCCTGCAAGGTGTTCACACTTTTCATGCCTCATTGCCTTCTTTGCTTTTTGACTGTCCCTTTCATTGGCATGTTTATCCTCCATTGGACCAGGTTTCATGTGAGTAATTAATTCTCCTGCATTGGTAATCTTTACTTGCATTTGGAATGTATTTTAAAGAGGCCATCTGTATTTCTTATTCGAGATTCATTTTGTGGAATTCTGATGCCTTGAATGCATCCCCATTCCGGCCTTGTTCCAGAACCCTATGGTTTGGAGTTTTGGTTCATATTGAATTTATTCCTTTGTCTACTAGCTCTGGATTGTTTTTCATTTTAAGTTATCTTTTCCCAGGTTCCTCTCTCATGCTTTATTGGGCGCTGGAGTTTGAATCACAACTATTCCTTTTTTTCTAGCCCCCTTTTTGGCAAGTTATTTATGTCACTGTCATTCTCAACTTTTATACATGATTGGGGGTCTGTTTTCTTTTTTCTGATTTCTTAAGTTGTTTTTCTCCTAAAGTGTCTCGAAAACTGTCCTGATGATGACCCCTGTCAATGTAACCATTGGGGTTGAAACATTGACTTTTTACTGTTATGCAATATGGAATGCATCATCTACTATAATTAGTACTCATATGTATTGATACTCTTCTTTCTTCTGGAATTCAGCAACTATATGGGACATATGCTTTGCAGACTATTGCTTGTGTAAAAAAGCTTCTCTGCATTCTGTTATAAGTCTTTGCACCTAATATATGTTCACTGAATTAAGCTGCACTGCACCATTACACTTAATGCACCTATTGAATGCTGTTATAATACATCAGTAACAATTTGTTATTATGATTTTTGGTAAACAAATCTCTTCTCGCATTACCCTTCTATGTGCTTATTTGCTTGGACTTTGACCAAAATTCTTTTGCTCGTGCTTACCTATTTGTATACATCCTTTCCGTTTACCCCTAAGTGAATGAGGGGCATATTATCAAGAATGGCGTTAAAAATTATCGCCGGTTTAGCGGCAGAAAACTGCCGCTAAAGCGGCGATAATGGGCTTGATAATATGCCCTTGAGAATTCCAATAGATGTCCATGTTCTGGTGTGAACATGGGCTTCTATTGGAATTCTCCAGGGCATATTATCAAGCCCATTATCGCCGCTTTAGCAGCAGTTTTCTGCCGCTAAACCGGCGATAATTTTAACGCCATTCTTGATAATATGCCCCTAAGTTATTTGTTGCATTAGCATTATCCTGGTTCTTAGGGTTATAGAACTTTAAATTGTTGCACCCTACGTGGGTAGGCATTGAATTGTTTTCAAGTCCAAGCGTCACATTCAGCTAAATCGTACCTTATGCTTTTGTGATGATGGGAAATAGTGTCATAAGTCTTTCGTCCTATGGAACTTGGTAAAATATGTATATACAATATTAGTAAATACCCAGATGAAGAAATTAAATACACTAAAATGTGAGGTGTACCCATGTACCCCTCTTCAGCCATTGGTAGCTTTTGGTTAGCTCCTTTGAGCCATTACTTTAAGGCAGTGTCAAGCCCATCTTGTATCAGAACAGAGATGTATTTCTGACTCATTGTCATATTATGAATGAGTCCCTTATTTTGGCCAAAAAGCGCTGCAAGTCTTCAGAATGCTTCTGAAGGAAAACATACGCTCATCTACAAAAAATTCAAGATAAAGCAGTGATGTCATCCTACCATAAACTGATTTGGAAAGCTAGGGTTGAACATTTTGCTAATAAATTTAGGAACAGTAATAACCCTATTAACAATTTTTTTAATTTAATGAGTAGCCTTTTTAAACCAGTGCTATCAGCTAACCCCATTGACTCCTCTATCGCACACTGTGAGAAACTGGCAGAATATTTTATTGATAAGATAGAGGATATATATTCACACTTTTCCTCTGATGCCTCATCACGAGGCTAGACGATACAGCACCACCTGCAGCTAGCAGTCCTATGCCAGCAATCAACTGTCTTCCCTTACTGTGTCTGCTTGAGCAGCTAACCCGTCCTGGGCAATTAAAATCCGGTTCACCTGCAGATTTGATCAAACCAGATCTGTTTCACATGCTTCAGGACCCACTCCTTCTGCTCTGCTTAGAAATGGTCAATCTTTTTCTGTCATCAGCCTATGTACCTGAGCCTTGGAAGCATGCCAAAAGTATCTCCCTCCTGAAGAAACTGTCTTTGGATGCTTCCAAACCCTAACATTTCTGCTCTATCTCCCTCTTGCTTTTATTCAAAAAGTTACAGAGAGACACTTTAATGGCACTGTAAAGAAGTTCTTGGAAGGCAACCACATCTTGGATATTTCCCAGAATGGCTTCAGGCCAGCACACAGCTCGGAATCCACGCTTCTTGTGGGTACGAGGAACTGTGTAGTGCCCTGGACGAAGGCAGATCAGCAGCACTGATCCTGCTCTATCTGAGTGCCGCATTTGATACATTGTCTCATAAAATCTTACTCCAGCGCTTACAGGACATTGACATAGGTGGGGTGGCACTGTCCTGGTTCACATTTTTTCTAATGGAATGTTACTTCCAGGTCATTTCTCCCCCTACAGCTCCCAACCCCACACTTTGCAGTATGGCGTCCCCCAGGGCTCTTCATTGAGCCCTATCTTGTTCAATGCTTACATTCAACTGTTGGCACAGGTCATCAAATCTATAGGGCTTGCACTGATATCTTATGCTGATGACACTCAGCTTGTGCTCTCCTTCATGGTGAACCCTACGCTAAACCTGGCCAATTTCTAAAAAGGTTTGCTAGCAGTCGCAGAGTGGATAGACGACAACTTCCTTTGCCTGAATGAGAACAAGATGGAGATCCTTTTATTTGGAAAGGATACTCACTCCTGGGGTGATCATTGGTGGTCCTTCTCCCTCAGGCCTCCCCCATACCTAAGACCTCCATCAAAAATCTAGGAGTCCTTATGGACAGCGTTTTGGCCTTTGAGGCTGAAGCTAAATCGGTAACGGGTATATGTTTCAGGCTTTTGAGAAGCCTCAAATCCATTTTTGGTCTTTTTGACCCTAGCACCTATCAATTCATCATTCAGGTAGTAATTCTGTCCCTGTTAGATTACTGTAACATCTTGTATCTGGGAACCAACAAGTCAGTCACCAGAAGACTTCAGCTGGCCCAAAATGCTGTGGCCAGGCTGCTATTCTCCCTCCAGAAATTCTGTTCTGCCTCTGGTCTTCGCTACAAACTACACTGGCTTCCTGTGGATAGGCACATCCACTTTCAGACCCCGTTTGTTGCCCACAAGATTCTGTATTCCCATGGGGCTCACATCTTGTCTAATCTCCTATCCCCGTAACTTCCCTCTTGCCCCTTGTGCTCAGCCAACCTTAATTTGGCCATTGTCCCTCGAGTCAGGCCCTAGTTCTTTGGAAATCCCTTTCTCTTTCCATCAGGAATATTGAGAACCACTGGCATTTCAGAATATCCCTGAACACATGGCCTTTCTCCACCTATCACCCCTCTTTCTTTTCCCTCTGACAAGTTAGCAGACATAGATTATTCATCCTTGAGGTCCAGCACTGGGAAACCCCATTGTTGGGGCAGCTATGCGCTTTATAAATACTATAACGTAACATAACTATTGGAGTGTGCTTCCACATCAATGCATGAGGTGAATAATTTTCAGAAACAATAGCTTCCAGCAGGGACTAGTTGGTGAGCATAGAAGATAAATGTTAAAGTTGACGTGTCCCATGAAAAACAACTCATTGTTCTTAGTACCCAACTCCTTGTATGAATCAGGATCTAGAAAAGTATGCAGATCCATTATACCACTTATCAGGTCTTCTTTTAAAAAGAATTTGACCTGGCACTTTATATAATGTTTTTACATAGTTTATTGATCTTACTTTAAGTAAACGTGTTCAATAATTTACTCGTATTTTAAAGTTGAAAGCCACCTGTCTAAGGACCTGATTATGATCTTGGTGGATGGTATACTCTGTCACAAACCCCACCATAGCTAACATCTACTTGGCATACTTTGAACATTGCTTCATATACAACAAAGTGGCTCCATTTTATGAGTCAATCAAACACTGGTCGCGATATATAGACGACATTTTTTTCATCTGGTGTGATGATAAGGAAACCCTTTCGGAGTTCCTAGAATGGATAAACTTATGTGACACCAATTTACGGTTCACTGCCAACATTGGGGCCCGAAGCATTGAATTCCTTGACATCGAAATCAAAGAAGCTGACTCCAAACTAGAAGTGGACTTGTATACCAAGCCCACGGCTAGGAATACTTTATTGCACTTTTCTAGTTATCACCCCAAGAATCAAAAAGAGAGTATACCAATGGGGCAATTTCTACACCTTAGGCGTAATTGCACGAATTTACAAGATTACGATCTTAGAGCTGCAACCATGAAAATGAAATTTATCAATCGAGGTTACCCCAGAAGACTTATCAGAGAGGCATATAAAAGAGCTCGGTTCTACGACCGTGATCATTTATTACTACCTAATAACAACAAGAACGAGGAGCGCAAGCTAGTCTGTGTCACTAGACACTCAACTTTTAATGAAAAAATACGCCAGATCATTAATGCCCAGTGGCATATACTTAATGCGAATGCAGAACCTAATAAAAACATGTCTCGGCCCATGTATGCACACAGACGCAACAAAAATCTCAGAGACATAGTCGTGCATTCAAGAATAAAGTCTGAACCAACCTTCATACAGAAAACCATTGGTGGACATCACGCCATCTCAGGGAACCACAAATGCTCCCAATGTAAAGCTTGTGATGGAGCAGTGATTACCGACAAATACGTTTACCAGAAGAAGGAAATAAAACTTCACACCTTCACCAACTGTAAAACCAGCAATGTGGTGTATCTGCTGCTATGTCCATGTGAGAAAGGGTATGTGGGCGAAACTTCACGCCAATTCTCCACACGTTTAACGGAACACCGCTCGGCCATTAGAACTAACAAAATCATGGCCCCAATAGTCAAACACTACACAGAGAACAATCATACACCGGATGAAATCAGATGGCTTATTCTAGAAAAGATAGAGAACAAACCCGGCATAGACTCTGAGGAAGTTCGAAAACGCAGGGAGGGTGTTTTGGATTTTTACCTTGGACACGCACATCAATGGATTGAATTTGGAAATCCCATGGGATCAAGCAATACGCTACAATAGTAGCTGATGTGCATTGACCAACCTATATATGTATCGCCACCTTCATTTTAACATCTCTTTAGCACTACAGTTCGTTTTTATGTCTGGTATCCCTTCTACACCTGCAGCCCCTATTACACATTGGGCATTTATGCAACGTACATTAACCTAATATTGGTCACATTTGCAGGTTGTACTGAATATATCTATAGAAGGCCGCATCTAAGACACGGCATCACTAGTGCCCACGCTTGGATCTCAGTTTCATTTCATGTTAGTTCCGAGAATTATTCTCGGCATACTATACATACATACCAAATTACACATATCTTGAATACACACCATTGACTATATGACCAGTTTGTTTATTTTGTTCTGTGCTATCTCATTCTGCAACACATCTGTTATGCAGTCATTTACCTGAAAATAACGTCATTCACGCTCTATTCATGGGCACGTAGCATACACGTTAAGATGGCCGCCACAGTGCCATCAATTGGAGTGCGCCGGCGTTTCAATTAGATGCACGTCACTTCCGATTTTTCTTCTTTAAAGTCGACTTTACCGGTATTCCTGGCTCTCGGCATTCGTCCGTACCTTAGAATCCTCGAGGACCACGCAACAGCACGAGCGGAGGCTATTGTGATCTTCTGTTAAGCGTGTTTAACCCCGGTTGTGCATTACGGTCATTTCATCACGCCTGGCTACTCAATTTGCCCAAACTCAGCTACCTACAGGTGCGGGCGTTTTTATTTATCTGTCGTTCGGCACTGCTTTCATTATTCACTCCTGCTAGTCATCTTTATTAAAACCTGCCAATCATGAGTACCTTATCCCTATTTGTACACAGGCGGTAACTGGCGTTCAGTCTGCCTTAGTCAGCTATCCGCACTATTATCCTCTATAGCCAACACTTATTTGCTCACTATGGACAAATCAATCTTTATCTGTGCACAGATCATATCCGTTACATTATATGCTGCTGCGTTATCCTCTATAGCCAGCACCCCACTGTTCACCATGGATAAATTAGCCTTTATCTGTACACAGATGATACCCGCTATATTATATGCTGTGGCATTAATATATATATTTACGCTATTTTTGGCCTTCAGGCATCAGCAAACTCCAATGCTGTGGGTGGCACTTGGCATGTCTGCTTATTATAGGCTCATATACAATCTCCCATTAAGCAAATTAACTTTTAGTTAAATCTCCATAGTTGTTTTATAGATTCACACACATGAATCCTATGTTTGCAGGTCCATCATCCTCTGAGCAGTGCACCTCCTTTTTCAAAAATGGATGTCCAGCTCGATGCTTCATGGTAAAACAAATATCCGCCAGGTATGCAGGATTTTATACATGACATCTGCACTCTTTATCGTTTCCATTCTTATCACATTTTAAGTAACTTTTTTACTTCTGCTCCACCAGTTACCAGAGACCCTGCCCACATAAAGATTGTTACGAGCCCTTTTGTGTGACAAGAGGCACGCTTCTGTTCCTTAGACACCTATATTTTGGGTAAGCCGTCATACTTTCCTTGCAATTCTGTAACCTGTACCACATCTGCATGTTTAAAATGCTCTTAGCTCCACCAATATCCCTGAGTCACAATTAATCTCCTTGGAACACAGGCCGCTCCACTATGGGGTCAGTCTTCACAGTCAATGGTATAGCAATTTTCTGGGCAGTGGATAAACGGTTAGATAGATAGGATCCTGATTACCTTAAAATCCCTGCCATATTACTCATAAAGCATGTTCATTTGTCAATGCAGGATCTTCTATCCATCACACCTAGGAACCCTCGTTATCTAGTGTTCACTTCAATTGGAGGACAGTTCATCTTATTCCGGGCGACCAGCGTTTTCTGGTAAGCCATATTCATGAATAGCCAGTACAGTCATGGTTAGCGCCATGACTCCTACACTTTACTCAGTAGAATAACAAAAGATCACCAGTCACTTTTCTCCAAATATTGGGGGCACTCACATTAAGCATTATTTCTATTATTACCTTCTCACTATCTGTGTTTGTGCAAGTTTGGACTTTGCTCTTCTTCTTTTCCTTTTTCCGACATCCTTGTCTTTTTCATCTACATTGTTCTAACCTTGGACTGGCATTCAGGTTTTTTAATGTGGGGAGTCAGTATAGTACTTGTTTACATTGATCAAGGCAATTTGCCCGTTTTTTTCAGAAGAGACTTTCACTCTTGTTATTGTCATTTATATTTACAGAGAAATAACATAGGAAGTGGCTTTCCTGACGAAGGCAGTTTTCTGCCGAAACGCGCATAGATGAATATTGCCACAACCTCGATTGATGCAAATTTTGTTTTGGATTTATAAATTAACACAATCATGTTATCATACTGAGATCGCATTATGGTCTGTTCACAATCATTGTATATCAAATGTACAGAATATACGAAAACAAGTCTAATGTGCATGTGATTGGTATGATTGGATAAATTGAATGAATGTTGAATGGTTGTAGTTCGTTGTTGTTTTTTCAGTTTTTTCCTTTTTCTCTGTTTAACATATCATAAAATCATTGTTGAATATATTTAAATAAACTACATTTTTTTACTTTTCTAATAATGAGTGATGGTCTCTTCTCTTGATTAGAATATCATGATGTATTTTTAAACATGTTTTGAAGTTGCCTTAGGAACTTTACAGTATGTATTTCCCCGCCTAGGTGAACTTCTCATTAGCAGCAGGGGGCCTCTAATCTTTACAGTTACAAACCTGACTGATATCCTGTTGCCGTATTACAAGCTCCATAGGAAATGATGGAATTGTAAGACGGCGGACAGGATATCCTTCACGTTTGTGATGGAGTATCCCATCCGCCAAGATCGTCCCACTAAGACTACTGTGTTTCTGGTTTTTTAATTTCACTTCAATCACTCAGGCTGGACATCTAGTCCTTTTTATAGTTCTCCTGCTCTTGTGAGCCTGAACCTCCAGTATTTCAATCTGCCCTACTCTTTGGATCCTTAAACTTTAGCCATGCTAGGGGATTCTTTTGCTATTACCACAATAGCCTCATTTAAAGATGGTGTTATAAAGCAAGGGATTTGGCATCTTAGATTGACAAATAGCTTCTGACTGAACAATGATTAAAGAACAAGAAAGTCCACTGAAACATGATAAGTACTTTACTTGGAGTGCTCGCAGTTTGACTGTCTGTGGTGGTTCTTCCCTGCTGTTGCTCTGAGAGTTCATTGCTGATGCAAAGGAGTCAGCTCAATCCCTCAAATATGCACTGGCAGCCAAAGTCAAAGCAGAAACATGAAGGAAGGAGTAGCAACTAATAGATCAAATCTAAATAGTTATACAAGCATAGTGAGTTATGATGTAATTCTTAACAAGCACCACATGTTATGTTGGTTACAATTATAACACTACTGTGGCTATTCTCCCCTTGGGTGTGCTACAAGATATTCAAGTCTAAAATATCTTTTGACCATAATATCATGGTCAAATAATTTTCAGTGACAAAATATTGTGGGACAGAATTTTGCAATGTATAATATTATTCTTAGGTATATTGTTTTGTATATTTTTGTTACATTTTATTTATAAATATTCAAGTATTATTTGATTTAGCATTTTTTTATATTGAATCCTCTCATGTTATAGGGTTTATTTAGGGATTTAGTGGTAAGTATTTAAATTACAAAAACATATCTGCATATATTATTTGAAGGGTTTTTTGCACTTATTAATTTTCACTGTTAATATGGAATTTCCTTTTTGTTATAATATATTATCTTTTTTATATGGTTTGATTTTTTAGGTTGAAGGGTTGATTGGGGGTTTGGTAGTAGTGTTTTAACCATATGCTTATCTGAAGATAATACTTAGACAATATTTTTAATAAAAAATGTTATTCGCATTTGTAATGAAATATACCAAATGTTAAAAATATTTATACAAAATAATGGGTTGCATTTATTTATACTTAATATATTGACAGTAACTATATATTTCCTTATTTTGGCACCAATGGTTGTCTACTTTATTCATCTTTAGGGTGAATAATTTGCATACATTTTTGAGGATGTAAGTGAAAATATTTATATGCCAGTATTGTGATTGTAAAGACTTTTAAACATTAGGATTCAGTGTTCAATTTTGTATGTAATTGAAACAACCATTTTATTGTATGTTATAAAAATAATTAGGTTTCATTTCTACTTTTCATTTTGTTTTTTCAGTTTTAAAATAAATAATTTTATGGATATGACCAAATATAATATTATAATGTGAATTTCGTCATAATATTGAGCAACCAAAGTTTTTTCAAAATATTATTTATTTTAGTACCCTTTACTTACAGTTAGGACTGTTAAGTAGTATCCCCATTGCCCTCAACCCCCTTCCAGGTATTAGTTATTTCCCTAGTGTTTGGGGAACTGAGTCAGAATTGTAGATCTGCTACCTCAAATATTTGTACTTTCTCGTATGTATGTCGGACTGGAGTCACAGTTTTAAATCAACACTCTGAAAAATATGTACTTTACCCAATGGTTTTGGACTAGAGTTAGAGTTAGAGTAGCAATTACGCCCCCCACACACACAAAAATATGTGCTTTCCAAATTGTGTTGCATTGGAGCAATAATCGTAAAGATGACTATCCTAAATATATGCTTTTTCCACAAAGTCTGTATTATGGGAGTTAGAATAGTATATCACCTCACCTACCAAATGTATGCACTTTCCCCAGTGTTTGTGGGACAGAAGTTAAAATAGTAAGTTAGACTTCTGTTCAAATGTGTGTCCTTTCCTTAATGTCTGTGATACTGGAGATAGAATATTAAATCTGACCCCACTTTATATATGCACTTTCCTTAATATTAGTTGGATTGAAGTTAGAGCAGTAAATCTCACCCCTCTGATTTAGGCACTTCCACCCAATTGTAGTGATTAATAACTACACTTTGAAGAAAATATACTTTTCAAGTTTACTACCCCCAAAAAAATGTAATAAAAGAATATACAATGGGTAATGTTGAATATGGTCCTATTTTGATATTGCGGGGATCTGGTGACATTTACAAAACAATCAACAATATTGGAAGTGTATGTGTGAGTGTGTGTGTATATATATATACTTGTACAAAACCAGAGAAATTCAGCCGTTATAGTTAGCTGAGCTAACTATAACTCACGCCCCCGCAATGCACTGCTGATGACGTCACATATTACATCACTCATGACATGGTCAGTGACATCACTGATGACATCTCAAATGACATCACTGATGACATCATCCACTTAATCTCTGATGCACCAACTCACACCCTAATATCACCTTTCATACACCCACTCTAAAATACAGACTACCATTCTTGAAACCATAGACACACCAATACCAGTTAGTACATACCCACTCACTGATTCCTAGGTCTACACACACATCCACTCACTCACCCATACAGTCACTCATACATGCAGTCACTCATCAATACAGCCACTATTATATGCACTGATACACCCATACAGACACTCACATACCGCCACTCACCCATAGTTACTCACACACCTAGTCAGTCACTAAAAGAGTCAATCACAATGCCATTTACTCACCTATACAGTTATACACACACCACCTGATGCCCCCTATGTATCCGAAAATGACCTGGTTTTCCAAGGGAGGTCACATGAGCTTTTGGTCCCGGGCTTGGCGGCCATCTAGGGAAACCTACCAAACCCACACATTTCTGAAAACTAGAGACCCGGGGGAGCGCAGGGAGGTATGGCTTACATGGATCCCCCAACGTTTTCCTACCCAGAATCCCCTTCAAACCTCAAATTTAGCTGAAAAAATCGAATTTTTCTCACATTTCTGTGTGGGAAAGTTCTGGAATCTGCAAGGATCCCCAAATGTCCTACCACCCAGCGTTCCCCCAGGTCTCCTGATAAAAATGGTACCTCACTCGCGTGGGTGGGTCAAGTAGTCGCGACAGGCAAGGGCCCAAAACGTATTGAGTAGACATCAAAATTACCTATCACAAAACAACCTGGTTTTGGAAGGGGGGTCACCTGGGTTTTTGGCCCTGGGCTCGGCGGCCATCTTGGGAAACTACCAAACCCACACATTTCTGAAAACTAGACACCCGGTGGAGTCCAGCGAGGTATGGCTTGCTTAGATCCCCCAACGTTTTCCTACCCAGAATCCCTTGCGAACCTCAAATTTAGCTGAAAAAAACACATTTTCCACATATTTATGTGCGGAATCACCGTGCCGGCACAAATGTCCTACCCCACAGCGTTCCCCTCAGTCTCCTGATAAAATGATACCTCACTTGTGTGGGTGGGGCAAGGGCCTGTGACTGGGAAGAGCCAAAAACATAAGGATTAAGGGTATAGCACAGAGAATTCTAAGCGCTACTTTAAAAAAAAAAAAAATACGTTTTTAGCCAATTCTGCATTGGACACCCACAAAAGTGAGGTATCATTTTACTCGGGAGACTGAGGGAACGCTGTGGGATAGGTCCTATAATTCTCATGCTAGTATGGGTACTCATAATTTCGGAAATACATAGGTGTCTTTCATCCCGATTTTTCACTAAATATATTTCCCAAATTAATTGCTAAATGCCCGGTACATAATAAAAACCCATTGCAAAACGCTGCTCAGTTATTGGCTCTGGGTTCGTCGGATTCTTGGTGAACCAACAAGTCCTATATATCCCCACAACCAGAAAGGTCCAGCAGATGTAACGGTGTATTGCTTTCAATCATCTGTCATAATTATAAGAAGTTACAGGTGAAAACGTTGGCACAAATGGCTGTTTTTTTCAACTCATTTTCAATTTTTCCTATTTTCAACTGGTAGTTTCTATGAAGAAACCTTGAAGGATCTACACTAATGACCCTTTGCTGAATGCAGACTTTTGTCTACTTTTCTAAAATGTATAGCTTTCCAGGATCCATTATTGCGTTCATATCCATTTCTACCATTAACTGGAAGAAGGTTGAAAGCACAAAAAATAGCAAACATAGGCTATGTCCCAGTAAAATGCCAAAACTGTGTAAAAAATGTTGGTTTTCTGTCGAAAGTCTGTCAGTCCCTGAAAGCTGGGAACATTGTGATTTCAGCCCCACAAACCCCTTGTCGATACCATTTGCAGGGAAAAAAGCACTTTTTTTCCCATTTTTCCCCAAAAAAACAAAATGTAGTTGTATTTTGGCTAATTTCTGGGTCCCCTCCAGGGGAATCCACAAACCCTGGGTACCTTTAGAATCCCCGTGATGTTGGAAGAAAAGGACGCAAATTTGGTGTGGGTACCTTATGTGGTCAAAAAGTTACAGGGGCCTAAGCGCAAACTACCAAAAATAGCCCAAAAAAGGCTTAGCACAGGGGGGGGAAAGGCCTAGCAGCGAAGGGGTTAAGATAAACAGATGTAACTTCTGTTCATCACAAAATTGAATCAGAGATAGAGATAAATATAATGAGATGGATTAGATATTTCTGAAGTGAGATGCTGCACAGGACAAAAAATGATTTTAAATCCAGCCTTCTATACTTGCATAATGTCTAACTATGCAACTGTCTTGGTTCTGGGAGCACAGACACCCTCTACAATACAAAGGCATATTGCCTTATGGATAAACATCTTCGCATTAAAAAGATGACAGCTTTAAATAAGAAGCAGTGGGCCAAAATAGAAGAAGCTGCAGCACAATGGCAGAGTGTAGCGTTTGCTAATATGACCAACTAAGCATTGTGCTATCTAAATCAGGCAAACATTTCAAACAGAATAAAGGAAGGAACACATCTCGGTATAAGTCAATACTGCGCTGTTGTATCTTTAGCAACAGGGGGGCAGATTTACAAGCCCCTTGCGCCACTTTTGCGTCACTTTTCCCATGTTAAAAGTGACGCAAAAGTGGCGCAAGGGGCTTGTAAATATGCCCCAGGATCTGTTGTCTCTTGCTTTCCCTACATTCTCTGTGTGCCTGCACAACCATGAGCATGATGCTGCATGAACTGTTTCTATGTCGCTTCGAATGTTGGTCTAGTATTGACCCCAGTTGAGTCCAGAGGCTGAGCAGTTAAGTCCTATGCTCCTGGCGGGATATCCTGTACCTATATACTTACAACCTGCAAGTGAAACGGATGTTGTTAAGTCTATCCCAGTCTGTGAATAAAGAAGCTACCTAATTGTACAGCAGAGTTCATACTGATCACTGCGCACAGGGGACAGTGCAACACAATCTTTCCCAGAAAGTTCTATTTTACTGAGGTGATAATCTTAATGAGAATATCCTCAAATTCTACAATTGAAAACCGTGATTAATGATTTATGATGAAGAGGCAATCATGTGTAAGGTGACCATCTGCTTGAGAGGGTGTGCTAAGTTTAACATTAATGTCATGCTAAAGTTAAGTTTTTTTTAAAGCTTTCTCTTCCCCGAGGGTGTCTTGTCACCAAGTAAGTCATATGGAGAGCAGCCAATATGAGGAGTACTGGAATTAGCATATAGGAAAGAGCTTTTCTGAAATTAAAATGGTTAATTTCAGATCATAGGCATATTTGCAATAGGTTCTACCCCTTTGCTGCCAGTACTCTTTAAAAAGATGCGCTGAAACCAATCAGGCCATGATGAATGGAAACTGCATAAGGGATGATACTGACTGAATTTTGCTTTTCCCTGTTGAGCCATAGCACTGTGAGCAATGCAGAGGGTTTTGGAAAGAGTCCTTATATTGATTGCAGGCTAGTGAATGTGCCTAAAAACAACAGACATATGGGTTCTTTTGGGAAGGGACAATAAAATCCATGCTGCGTAATCTGGCTGAAAGATATTTAGGTCGCCCTAGGATATTACAGAAACCCAATCTGGAAAGTTAACATCCTGGAAACAAAATAAGAGAATTTCGTACACCTCTACAGGAAGCTGAACTGGCAAGGGTCCCTTCAAGTCAGGTATGCTGTCAGTGAGCTCTTACTGAAGGTACCAAAAACTCCAAGCGGGACAAAGCCTGGATCTGTAGCTGCTGAAGTTGCTTCACTGCTGGAGTACATTTGATGCCTTGTCTCACCCCTGTCCAAGATTTTACCTTAGAATTTAATCAATTATTTGGTTCTGAACATCAATAAATGGAGCAAGGCTTTAGAATTTAGCAGGGTAATATAAGGCCAGATGCCTTCACCATGAGCACCCCTTGAATTATTTTTCTTTAATGCCAAATGCTCCAATATGAGAAACCTGGATTTCCTGCCCATTTAGGGCACACTTTCCAAGGTGAAGCCTCAGCACTTTTTCTGAGTCTTCTAGAGTGGAAAAAAAACTCAGTCAGTTCTTGGCACTGATATTTTCCGCAGTACTCAGTGCAGGTTTCATATCATCAGGTCTCTCTCCTGCCAGGGCTCATGCAGATTTCCAGGCCACACTAGTTAACTTGTCCTTCATGGAATCAGTATTTCTTTTGCTTGTTGTGTCTCTGTTGCAGGAAACCACCCGCTTAAATCTTGGTGAGCAGGTTCAATCCCAAGATGCAAGCAAGAGTCAGGAGTCCTTGAATATTCTTTCTCCCATTCCAAGGTCTATGAACATTCCACTGAAGTACTGGTGAGTTGCTATCCTTATCCTAACCCTTGACTGAAGAGTTCCTTACTCCCAATCTCTACTACTTTCTCACAGAATTCCCTTCTGCTTTTACAGACCTTTTTCTCATGCTACTTTCTCCCAGAATCTCACAACCAAAATGTTCTTTGTCATTCTTTAGCTGCAGTGGTCTAGTCCCTCCTTCAAGCCGCCTAATTATTAGGATGAGGCTACCATTCTGTTGTTAGTGCTAGAACTGCTTTTTCCTCTTGCTAAGGACACAGACAGAAAGTGTAGTATATCTCTGGGAAATAACGGTGGCAGTTCCTCACATCCCCACTTGGGATTTCAAAAGAAGAGCTATGAACTGTCCTTTCTGTTGACAACCATTCTGTCCCCTTCCTAGATTCCTAGATTGCTAATCGCTGCCAATGGTGTAGCAAGGGAGGTGGTTGGGGGCCGTCTGCCCCGGGCGGCACGAGTTTTGGGGGCAGCGGCTCTCCCCATTCTTACCTGCGGCTCCACACCTCCTCTGCTCTTATCTGCGGCCGTCACAGCAAACGCAGGCATTGCCAGCACCTCACTTGCGGCAGTTGCGGGGCAGCAAATGCAGGGACTGCTACGTGCGGCAAAATATCTATCTACACCACTGATCCCTGCTGACCGGCCACTGTTAACAGAGGTTCTACTTCACGACTGCCACAGCCCAAGCCCTTGTTTTTAAGGAGGAGGTTCCTTAATATCCATTCATGGATGCATACTCAGTCTCTGGAGCAGAGCTGCGAACAAAACCAGTTCTAAACTGAAGGTATTAAAAATCTACATTCAACATTGAATTGATTTTTAAATAGAAATAAAAATGAACATTTATTGACGGCTCTGTGATTTCCCACACCAAGATAAGAAAATGTGATTTTATTTCTAACTTTGCCTTTTAATTGAAAAGGCAGATTTACCATTGCATAGCTATTCTCTGTGTGGGTATAATTTTCTGAAATTCTAATATGAACCATTTTTTAATATTATGGGGCATATTTATGAGACTGTGGTGCAGCACAGCAAGTCACTTTGCTGTGCTGCATGGCATCAAATGGAAAGGGCAGGAATGCACCGTATTTTTTAAAAATACAACTCATTCCTGCCCTTGTCCCTGCGCTGGCACCATTATACCACCTAGCACCAATGCAGGCGCCCTAGCACCATAATGCAAGGGTACCTATGTTGCATGCAGGATTGTTTTTGTGCAGGAAGGGGCACCTTACTGTACAAAAACAATCCTGTCAGGCTAATTGCTCTTTCTATGTGTGCTGCGGAATGCATTCTGCCGCACACATAGAAAGAGGAAGTAACAAAGAGAAATAAAGTTATTTCCCCTCATTACACCTCACCTGGGAAGGCATATATCTTTTTGGCACATTCCCAGGTTTACCAGTTCTGGTAAATCTGGGTATGTGCCAAAAACCATGAGAGATGCTTGGGAACACCTATGCAATGCCCATGGAATGCCTCCATGGCACAGATTAAGGCAATGCTTTACTTGAGATTTATGAAGCCACTCAGGGCCACACAAGCTGGCCCTGTATGGCTTTATAACTCTCATATTTTAGTTGCATTGCTTTTGCACCACGTTGTGTGGTGTAAAAGCGAAGTAAAGGGTTCATAAATATGCCCCTAAGCACCCAGTCCTGTGAGTTTACAATTCAAACTTTCCTACCTAGCAAAGGCACTTTCCCTTGCTATGTGTAACTAAAGTACTTTTAAACTGCAACCCTGTCATAGCATAATGGGACTCTCTACAGCAATACTTTTTTGTCATATGTGGGTGGTGCAAAAAGACACTGAAGGCCACATATAACATTCCTCACCATAAAATACTACCCAGGTGCCAGACTGGATGCGGAAAGCTTTCAAGAGCTAGGTGGTGTTGTGCATATCTGTGCTGACTTCATACTGCCCCAGTAGTGACTGAGTAGAGTCACATATGTGTCCCCCCGCACTAAGGCACCATGGGCCATATGTACAATGAAGTGGCGGAGAGAGGCGTTAGCCTTCCTGGCTTCACGCCTCTCTCCGCCACTTCTGAAACGCAAGGCTGCACCATATTTACAAGAATGTGATGCAGCCTTGCATTTCCCCCTGCGATGGCGCTAAGTTCAGCAACTTAGCACCAACGCAGGCGCCCTTGCACCATAGTGCAAGGGTGTCTGCATGCAGGGGAGGATTGTTTATGTGTAGGAAGGGGCCCCTTCCTGCACATAAACAATCCTAAAATGCCATTCTGTCACTTTCATGTGTGCTGCTTCATGCAGCACACATGAAAGTGACAAAATTGCATTTTTTTTTGATGATTTGTTTATGTACAGGAAGGGACACCTTCCTGTACATAAACAAACCATGGCATTTTGTTTTTTCCATGTGTGCTGCAGCACACATGGAAAAAGCAAAAACGAGGAGAAATATGCATTTCTCCTCGTTTCGCCAACCTAAGACCAGGATTTACCTGGTCTTATTTTTGGCGCTGCCTCCTCTGCATGCCACCCTTGTACATAGGAGGCTGCATCAAAATGAATGGGTGTTGCGGTGGAACGCCCACCGCAACACCCACTGCCCACCCCGTTCACGCTAACCATTGCGTGAAAGGGGGCCTTACGTACAAGGCGTTAAGCCACGTTAAGTGGCTTAACGCTGCCTTGTACATAAGGCGCAGCCCCTATCGCCACCACAACGTCGGTAAAAGTGACGTTGTGGTGGCGATAGGGGCTTGTACACAGGCCCCCATCTCTCTTCTTTCCATGCCTTCTAACAGAGATCTGGAGCTCCGCTCCCAATTTTGTCTTCTGTAAGATATTGGGTTCCTGGTTGAGGAGGGTGGAAACCCCACTCAGGCAACAACAACAATTCTTGTCAGGGTGAACCACAAAAGGCACTAAATTAACCTGTGTTTAACACTCTCGTAACGTGGCAGAAAGCAGTCAGGCTAAACTTAAAGGCAAAGTGAAAAGTATTAATGCAGCATATAAACAGCAATAAAGTGAAAACACAACACAAGAAAAATCATAATCTAATTTAGAAAAATAGAGAAAATGTTATTAAATAAAATGATAATAGAATGACAAAAATCTAATCAGTAGAGCCGGAGAAATGAATTTCAAAGTTCTGAGCACATATAGAATCTGAAAGCACAAAGCGCCACTCATTATCATCTGCGTGATGTTAGACCAAGGGAAAGTCACAAGTATAGGCCAATCGTGATGGGGTGCGGGAAGGGTACAGGGACCAGGTTAGTACCACTGTAAAAGTTACCTTCTCAAACTCCAGCATAAAGAGTTCTATTTGTGGTGGAGGACGCCGTGAGGAGCAAGGAGTGCATCGCGGGTGGTTGTCGCTGTAGCGAGAAGAGCAGGTCGGGAGGTGCGGGTTGTCATCAATGTAACACAAAGAACCAGTTGGGCATTGTGGACGGTTGTTACTTAAGCTTCATGTTGGTGGTCACAGTGGGCCGACATTGCTGTAGCACAAAGTGCAGATCTCACGTTGCTAGTTATCATTGGTGATTGCTATAGCATGAGGAGTCAGGTGCACCGGAGATTCATGTTGATGGTTGTCACAAGCGGCTGTATCTCAATCCGAAAGGGCTCGTTTATTGTCGCACAGCCCGAAGTGTCAGGATTTCACATATCCTCAAAGGATGGCTCAACTGTTGCCAGCTAAGGGTCCAGGACCTTTGGTGGCACCTATTGGGGACCTGGACTTCACTCTAGCAGAGATTAGCAGGGTTCAGGCAGGTCCAGTTGCACATCCAGGCAGGTCCAGTGCAGCAGGCCAGCTTGGCAGTTGCAGGAGGATGTCTGGAGGTGGTTGTATCCCTGTAGCTTAAAGAGCAGGTCAGCCAATTGACCCTTGGAGTCACTCAAGTTAGCCCCAGATACAGGCAGCAGGTCCAATCTGCATTCTCAGGGAGCAAGGCAGTCCTCAAGCAGCAGAACAGTCCTATGGTACCAGCTGGGCAGTCCTCTAGGGGCAAAGCAGTCCTTCTTCTGTAATGTCCACAAATCAAGGCGTGTACTGGTGGTATGTGGCTATGGAGGTACAATATTTATACCTGGTGGCAGCCTTTGTTGTGGGGGATTACCTATACTACACCAACATCTGCCTCTGAAAAGCTCTTCCCTTCCCTTGACAAAGGACAGGGCAGGCCTGGTGTCAGATTCGTGTGTGTGTGTGGCAGAATCAAGTAAAGTGCAAGTGGGCCTAAATACAGTCCTCCCAGTCATCCTGCCAGGATGGCCCTTCCTGTCCACACCTAAGCTTCCTTGGTGTTACTGTCTGGAAGGAACAGACAAACCCCAACAGCAGAGCTATTCACAGTCATATGAACCAGGACACCGGCAGATGGCACAAATGGTAAGGACAAGAGAATGCCAATTTTCTAAAAGTGGCATTTTCAGAATTGTTACTTAAAATCCAACTTTATCATTAAAGAGGATTTTAAATTACAATTAATTTGAGTGTGAACTCCATATCTCTATCTGCTCCCAATCAAATATTATCACTTATTAAATGTAATAAGGTAACCCAGTTTTTCTTAATGGGAGAGATTGGCCATGCAAAAGACAAAAAACAACTTTAGGAGTTATTCACTTCTAGGGCATGTAAAACTTAAACCCACATATCCTACTTTTTAAATATATCACACCCTGCCCTCTGAGACTTTAGGGCCTACTTTAGGGATGGCTCTTGCAATAAAAAGAAAGGTTTGGGCCTTGCAAAAGGTTTAATTTGCCAGGTTGAAAAGGCAGTTTAAAACTGCACTACAGACTGCAGTGGCAGGCCTGAGACATGCTTTTAAAGTCTGCTTTAGTGGGTGGCACAATGAATGCTGCAGGCTCACAAGTAGCATTTATTTTACAGGCCCTGGGCACAGGTAGTACCATTTGCGAGGGACTTACAAGTACAGTTAAGGTGCCAATTGGGTATAAGCCATTTTTACCATGTTTCAAGGAGAGAGCACAAGCACGTTACCAGTGGTTAGCAGGAAAAAAGTGCACAGAGCCCTAATGCCAACAAAAACGGTTTCAGCAAACGAAGGCAAAAAATCTGGGGGTGACCCTGCAAAAACGGCCAGGTCTAACATCTTCTTTCCAATGATTTCTAAAACAGAACAGTACAATGGTGTGTCTCCCGTCTTTGGGCTCAGAACACAACTCAAAGATATACGACAAGTGTGCCCTCATTCACCAAAGGCAATCTGAGACCAAGAAGTTAAGCTGTATGCACGTAAGAAGAAGTCACAGACCAAGCGTTTCCCAATCCAAGTCGAGAGTGCAGACTTGCTCCCGCTTCTGATGTCATTTTCGCGGGAGGTCTATTTTGCAGTCAAAGTCCTCCAGTAAGTTAAAATTGAAGTCTAAATGTAAACACAAGAAAGCAAAGTGGCCTCGACCCCATCCCCCCACTCTCTGTCCAAAGAGAAGGTTCAAGGGTGCCATGATGTCAGTCGGTCTCCTTCCAGTTCTCCAGTTGTGGTCCTATTGTGCCTGAATATCTTGGGCCATCAGCAATTCCATAGCCATTGAAGCCTTATGGAAAGCAAGCTGCAGAATTTAAAACTCTCTTCGGCTCTCTCTGGTATACCTTCAGACCTCAAAGATGCAAAGGGGTACCAAATCGGATTATCGCTGGCAGATATGTCCTCAGCGCAATCTGGCACCCTTAGACCTGTTATGGGCTCCATACAGACTCTGGCACAGATTTCCACTCTGCCTCCAAAGCCTGCACTTGTTCCTTTCTCATCAAAGCTGGTACAGACACTGACAGATGAGGATCCAGTGCTGGCTCTGATGTCTGACCCTGAAATGACTTCAGCACTATCCCAACCAATGACGTGCTATGAAATTACTAAAGTACAACTTTGAGGAAAGTGATTTATTATAAGGTGTGGTTGTGCAACTTCTACGTGTAATAAAGACACAGTTCTATATCAGGTCCAGTAAGGTTAGTTTGTAAAACTTTAGCTCAGTCCTGGGTAGCTCTATCTCAGAGCAGTCAGGCTTTATCAAAGGAACAAGTGTAAAGCATTAGGAAATGCAAAAATAAGAAGAAAATACAACACAATAAAACTCTGACACCAATTTATAAAAATAGGTTGTATTTCTATCTTTAAATAGACATCTCAACAAAAAAAATTCAATAAAGGGTTACGAAGACATGAATTTTTAAGGTAGATATAAATCATAACTTTTCACTTAAGGCAATAAATTGTTGTAATCTACAGTGAATCACAGTTTAGGGTTAGCCACAGCAAGTAACTGGAAAACTCCAAGGGTACTCTTGTGAGGTCCAGCTCTGATAAGGAGCCAGTCACAGAAACCAGCCAGGTCCAATTGAACAGTTACCTCGAAGTCTATGCGCTCTGCAGTCCAGTTCCAGGTACAATGGGCAAATCACCCATAGAAGTAAATGGAGTGGTCCTAATGCAAGGGATGCAGGATGCTGAGGACGTCGTGTCCGTGTTAGGGTCTTCCTGTGGCTATCCCTTAGTCCATGAGCACAGGAGGGCAACTTTGGCCTCAGAGGTTGAGCCCAGCAGAAAACTAGTTGCCAATGGTCGATTGGTCTCCAAATACAGCAAAATCAGTGGTTCCTTTTAATTTGCAATAACTTCCCTGATGGGTGACCAAACTGCACTCTAATGAGTCTCCAAGGTCCAGCAGATTCGATTGCAACTTTTGAGGGTCAGGATTCGGTTTCCTAGGCTGCACCTTGATGTCCAATGGCAATCAGGCTTATAGATGCTGGACTCTCAAAGGAGCAGGCTTCCTAGCTTTTATGGCACTGTGGCTGTAACAGAAAGTCGGACAACTAACTTTTATAGTCACCTTCTCTTTCTGGAGCTCAGGGATGACTTTTTAATGAGCAGGACACCACAGGCACAGCCCTTTCTTTGCTAGGTGCATCAGGTGCAGTCTAGCCTTTGGTGCAGCCTCTCTTTGCTGGGTCCAAAGAACAGCAGGGCAGTCCTTCTAAGTCCTTTCTCCACTACAGATGTGATCTGACGTCTGTATGCCAGGGGTGGCACTTTTATGCCCACTTTGAGCCTGGGAGGATGTGGCAACTAACTAGCCAATGGGCTACCAGGTCCCCTCCTGCCTGATGATGATCACTTTCTGTGAAGTGTGGCATCTAGCTAGCCACAAATATACTATTCTGTCCACTCCTAACATGACAGAACCCTACTCTTGACGTACGGAGCTCCACATCGTAACCGAGAGGTGTGGCTACCTGGGGACTACACGTCTTCTGAAAAACTGGTTTGACCACGGCTTCTCCCTCTCCTTCTGAGATGCCAGCCTGTCTGCTGTCTAAATGCCTTTGGAAGTTTGACTTTTGGGCTCACACCCAATCTGGCCATCCCCCAGGAAGAGGTCACACCTCTACTCTCAGCAGATCCTTTGTTCCTCTTCCTGAGAGTCATTCTCATCTCTCCCCGTGAGGGCAGAAGGCTATCTCGAGGACAACAACTTATTTGCAACCATAAACAGCTATTGGAAATTTTGGGCAGTGAACTAGCAACTCTGTAAAGTTGCCATTAGTATAAAAGTTGCATTAAATTCAACTTGAGCAACAAGTCTGGTTTAATGTTATGATTTCTTTGATACCTTGAAGTGCCATTTTTATAAGTCCCATTTGGAACTGCTGAGTTGTCAGCATGTAAACAACTCTATATTCGTCAATGTGGCTAGTATCCTTTCCCCAGTCAAAACAACATTGCAGAGTTTTTACTGTTAGGACATGTAAAGTTAATAAGTTATGTGTCCATCTTTTTAACATAATTCACCCTCCCTTTAGGGCTCATTAGGCCTGCCTTAGGGGTGACTTACAAATATTAAAAAATAAAGGCCTGGTATTTGTTATTGGTTAAAATGGCAAAGTTGAGTTAGCAGTTTAAAAACACTCTGCCAGCCTGCACTGGTGTCTGGGAGTCATGCTTTGCTATGTCGCACTCCTGGTGGCACAATAAGTGCTGCAATTCATGAGGGACATTTAACTTACAGACCCTGGGTACCTCTGGTACTACATACTAGGGACTTATAGGAAAGCTAACTTATGCCAATTGAGGGTCAACCAACTATATATACCGAAGAGGAGTGAGAAGTATATGATAAGGGTATACCCTCGGCTTCCCTATTTTATGCACAAGGAGAGGGGAGTCCCAGTTATTTGTGACAGTGTCTGTCTTGCCTGTATCCGAGACAAGTGAGCGTAATGCACCAAGGTAAATCGGTGCTTTCTTCACAATTTCTCAGACTGTAAACTTTCTTTGAGATGGTGTGAAAAATGAAACTATATATATATATATATATATATATATATATATATATATATATATATATATATATATATATATATATATATATATATCTACTGGCGGTCGCCAGTAGATGAAATGAATGAAAACAAGATTTATAAAGCGCCTGGTTACCCATGGGCATCCCCGCGCTGGTGCCTGCTAACACACTAAGCTGAAAGCTATTCATTTAGGGAAGAGTAATGTTTTAATCTGCTTCCGAAAGATGAGGTAGTTAGGTTGGTCACGGATCTGCGGAGGCAAGCCATTCCAGATCTTGGCCACATTATACGAGTAAAGGCGGCCGCCACTTCGTGCTCTCGTTATTCTTGGAGTTGCCAGTAGATGTTTAGTTTCTGACCTGAGGGCTCTGTTAGGACGGTATCGATGGATAAGGGACTGAATGACCACAGGTCCCTTACCTGAAAGTGACATGTGGGCTATACATAGAGCCTTAAACTCTATGCGCTCACGGATAGGGAGCCAATGTAAAGATGCCAAAGCTGGTTTAGCGGAAGACCGCTTTGGGATGTTCATAAGCATGCGGGCGGCGCAATTTTGAACAATTTGTAGCTTCCGTATCGAGGAGCCAGGGGCTCCAAGATAAAGAGCATTGGCATAGTCAAGTCGTGACAAAATGAGAGCCTGAATTAGGACTCTTCTTGCAGGGAAAGGGAGTAGTGGGAGCACTTTACGGATCATTTGTAGGATCCCATAACAGCTTGCCGCTACCTTTTGCCCTTGTTCTTTAAAATCAAGGTTCTGGTCGAGCCAGACACCCAGACTTTTAATTTGATGTTTGGGGGTAGGGGCAGGACCAAAGGAGCTGGGCCAGAGTAGCTCAAAGTTTATATTTTCTTTGTTCCCTAGGAGCATTAATTCTGTTTTTGATCCATTGAGTTTCAAGAAAGACTCTTCCATCCACCTTGAAACTTTTTCTAGACAGAGGGCAAGACAGGGACTGGAGGGATCCCGCTGGTTGACAGAGACAACCAACTGGGTGTCATCAGCATACGTAATTATCCGAATCCCAAATGGTAGCACAATCTCTGCCAAGGACCTCAAATACACGTTAAAAAGTGTGGGGCTGAGGGAGGAGCCCTGAGGCACCCCACAAGTCAGCGGTATAGATTTAGAAGAAATGCTGTCTTCAAAAACTTTGAAAGATCGGTCTTCTAAAAAAGATTGGAGCCAGTTGAGCATAGTCCCCGCAATCCCTACCTCGCCCAGTCTCTCTATCAAAAGCTGGTGGTTCACCGTGTCGAAGGCTGCGCTTAAATCTAGAAGGATAATAGCTGCGCAGCCTCCTGCGTCTAGGATTTTTCTCGCCTCTTCCACTACCACCAGAAGAGCCGTCTCTGTACCATGTTGAGGTCTAAAACCCATCTGGGAGGAATGGAAACAGTTATTGCTCTCCAGGAAGGTAGATAGAACAGAATTCACATATTTCTCGGCGATCTTACTGATAGCCGGCAGCAGGGAGATGGGGCGATAGTTACTCCAGACTTCAGAGTCCAGGGTAGGCTTTTTCAATAAGGCTTTAACCATAGCCTGTTTCCACAGTGGAGGGACTATCCCTGAGGAAAGAGAGGCATTTATCAGGTCAAGGATTACTGGGGAAAGGATTTCAGAGGCCTGATTTAAGATGTTGGGGGGCAGGATCAGTGGGGGAACCGGATTTTAATTTGCTCAAAATATCAAACAACGTGGACGTATTAAGTGGGGAATTTCCTCAATTAGGCTAACTCTCCCTTTGACCAAGTTTTCCTGATCTCTGATAAGTTGTTGAGATATTCTTTGAGGGAAGGAGGAGTAAATAGCTTGGATTTTGTCCGAAAAGAATTCTGCCATGGCATTGCATCATGCTGAAGTGTCTTCAGATACAATGGGGGGGTGGGGATGGTAAGCAAGCCCTTAGTGATGCGGAAGATTTCGCGAGGAGAGTTAGCAGCTGCCAGAATTCTCTCTTCATAATATAGAGTTTGGGCCAGTTGAATTTCAATTTTATAAGTTTTAATGGCCTCTCTATAAATTTGTTTGTTGCTGGTAGAAAAATCCTTCCTCCATTTCCTTTCTGCTCTCTTACAAGTTTTTTTAAGTTCGCGAAGTTTTGGGGAATACCACGGATTACGCTTGGTTTCTGCTTTATTAAATGTCATTTTATTTGGAAGGACAGAGTTCAATGAGGATTCTACCCAATAGTTAAATTTATTGTAGGCAGTTACAGGGTCAGGATCGAAAGTGGGCCTAGACAATTCCAACGTTGTTACCCATGAATCAATTGGTAGTTTGGACCATATGCGTGAGCATTTCCTATGCCCCATGGTCGCTGTGGAAATCACTTGCGGAATCCAAGTAAAAGGGATTAAGAAATGGTCAGACCAAGGTAGCCTAACAGGATCTCCAACTAAAAGATTCTCCAAATTGGAGAAAATGGGGTCAAATAAGTGGCCTTTTATATGGGTGGGACCTGCTACCTTTTGTGTAAGTTGAAAAACAGCTAGTCCCTCAGTTAGGTCATGTACATCTGAATGAAGGATGTTCTCAAAATGGAGATTAAGATCCCCTAACAGCGTGAGGTTAGCACTACTATTGGCCAGTTTAGCTGCTGCCTCAAGGAGCTCATTATTAAATCGATTGAGTGGTCCTGGAGGTCTATAGATCAGTATCCCCGAGAATGTACAGACATGGGAGATACGAATTGCGAAGGCAAGGCTTTCGCAATCGGTTAACGGACTTGCGGTGGTGCGACAATCAAATTCCATTTTATGAATAATCGCAAGACCACCGCCCCTTCCTAGATAGTTATAGTTAGGACCTATTTTCCATAGGAAATCCGCAACATTCTATTTGAAATAACGTTGGCGCCGGTTGACAAATCTTCGTGAAAGTTTCCAACTTGTTGGAGCGCTCCGGTCCGCTCCTATCCTGAAAGTCTCGGGGTGATTCGTCAAGCGGGGGCCGAGAAAAAAGGGGGGTCCCAAAACGCGTTTTCCCCATTCATTTTTCCATAGGTACCTTTAGTCGCAGCTACAGCCCGAACTGCTGAACGGAATTACACCAAATTTGGCAAATAGGTAGCCCTTGGTTCAGTGTCGTGCCTTTTGCTTAAATGGTGTAAATCCGTTCAGTAGTTCCTGAGAAAATCAAAAGTAAAGTCACATATATATCTATGGCCGCGGAGGGTCCGCGCACCCTGAGTGCACCCTCCCGATCACGAGCTGCATGCTAATTGGCTGTCAAGTGGCTGTCAACACTCCAAACCAGGAAGTGTTGGCAGCCATTTTATGCCTCGGTAGAACCGAGGCACAGAAACAAGTGTGCAAAACGCACAAAGGGGGCAGGGTAGAAACACCCTGAACCCCTAGGTCTGCTCAGGGGGTCCCACAAGGACCCCCTGGGCAGAAAAAAGCATATTTTTTTGTAAATCGGTGGGATGCGCGTAGGGTGCGTGGATCCCGCCGAAAAAAAATAAAATCGAAGCGCGGTCTCCCGCGCTCCGATGCAATTTTGCCCCCGGGTGGCCCAAGTCCCAGGGGCATGCGGGGGGTGGGTTTATATTTTATGTGGGGGGCCTCAAGCCCCGGGGACCGCCACCCCCCGGGGCTTCTTTTTAAAAAATAAAATGACCTGTGTGGGGGGGCTCGAGCCCCCCCACATGCCCCGGGGACCGCCACATCCCCGGGGCACTAAATATTTCGATATGGGGGTCCGTTACGGACCCCCGAGCCCCGGGGACCACCACCTCCCGGGGCTTTGCCAATGGAGGGAGGGGGGCCGCGCGGCCCCCTCCTGGAGCCCTTGATGGCCCTGGGGACCACCACCCCCAGGGCCGGCTCCTGCAGTGTCCCGGGGTGCCTACCCCCGGGTCACTGTAGTTTGCTATGACAGGACGGGCGCCTCGCGGCCCCCGTCCTGTCATAGCAAACTGCTTTGGTTTTGGAAGAGAGAGCAGGAAACCTGCTCTCTCTTCCAAAACCAAAGCACATTGCTTTCCACATGGGGAGCTGCATGTTAGCAGCTCCCCATGTGGAAAGCAATGCCGGCTCCCGAAGGACGTGGGGAGCCGGCGGGACCGTGGGGGGATTGGGGACCCCCCACGGTCCCCAACGAGTGGCCAGGCCCCGGGGGATGGGGTCCCGGGGCCATTAGTGGCCGGGGAGGGGGGCCACGCAGCCCCCCTCCCCAAAAAATAAAAATAAAATAAAATAAAAAAAAGGGCAAGGCCGGCCCCGGGGGATGGGGTCCCCGGGCCTTAAATGGCCTGAGGAGGGGGGCCACGCAGCCCCCCTCCAAAGATTTTAATAAAAAAAAGAAAGAGGGCATGCCCCGGGGGATGGGGTCCCCGGGGCCAATAGATGCCCAGGGAAGGGGGGCCACGCGGCCCCCTTCCCGTTTTTTTTTATTTAAAAAAAAAAGAAAATCCTCAGGCCCCAGGGGATGGGGTCCCCGGGGCCAAAAGTGGCCGAGGGAAGGGGGACCACGCAGGCCCCCTCCCATACAAAAAAATAATAAATAAAAAATAAAAAGACCGGCATCGTACCGGAGGCCCCGCCCCCTCCCCCTCCCTGCAGCAGTCTGCAAACGCGCCCCCTGGCGCGTTTTAAGAAGGGAAGTAATTCCCCTTGAATACTGGGGGTCCCTGGGGCCAACTAGCCCACCAGGAATCTCCAGTATGCGCCAGAGGCTGCGTTGCAGAGAGGTGTACAGAGGCCACGCTCCTTTTTACACCTCTCTGCAACGCAGCTCTGTGGCACTTTTTGGAGGTACATGGTGGGCTAGTTGGACTCCAGGGACCCTCAGGATTCAAGGGGACTTAATCCCCCAACTTAAAACGTGCCACGGGGCACGTTTGCACAGTGGTGAAGGGAGGGGGCGGGGCTTCAGGTGACATGTGTGCAAACAGGCCCCGTGGCGCGGTTTAAGATGGGGAATTAAATCCCCTTCAATCCTGAGGGTCCCTGGGGGCCAACTAGCCCACCAGGTACCTCCAGTAAGCGCCACGGAGCTGCGTTGCAGAGTGTTGTAAAAAGGGGCGTGGCCTCTGAACACCTCTCTGCAACATAGCTCTCTGGCGCATACTGGAGGTATCTGGTGGGCTAGTTCGCCCCTAGGGTCCCTCGGGATTGAGGAGAAATTAATTCTCCAACTTAAAACGCGCCACAGGGCGTGTTTGCAGACATGTCACCTCAGGCCCCACCCCCTTCCTTCACCATTGTGCAAATATTCCTCTAAAATCAGCTGAACTACGAATTCCGATTTACTCACCTGTTATCAGGAGAGACCTCAGTGCTGCATCTTTGAGCCCAGTACTGATCCTGAAAAGTAATTTTAACCGTACTTACCAGTAACTTGAATTTCCTTCCATAGGATATCATTGCCTGCTTTTTGCTGAAAAAGTTTCTAAGTGTCAATTTTTGAAACATACAAATATTCCTCTAAAATCAGCCAAACTACGAATTCCGATTTACTCACCTGTTATCGGGAGAGACCACAGTGCTGCATCTTTGAGCCCAGTACTGATCCTGAAAAGTAATTTTAACTGTACTTACCAGTAACTTGAATTTCCTTCCATAGGATATCATTGCCTGCTTTTTGCTGAAAAAGTTTCTGTCGATTTTTGAAACATGCAAATATTCCTCTAAAATCAGCCGAACTACGAATTCCGATTTACTCACCTGTTATCAGGAGAGACCACAGTGCTGCATCTTTGAGCCCAGTACTGATCCTGAAAAGTAATTTTAACCGTACTTACCAGTAACTTGAATTTCCTTCCATAGGATATCATTGCCTGCTTTTTGCTGAAAAAGTTTCTAAGTGTCGATTTTTGTAACATACAAATATTCCTCTAAAATCAGCCGAACTACGAATTTTGGAACTTTATAATATTCCTCTAAAATCAGCCGAACTACGAATTCCGATTTACTCACCTATTATCAGGAGAGAACCCAGTGCTGCATCTTTTAGCCCAGCACTGACCTTGAAAAGTAATTCTAACCGTACTTACCAGTAACTTGAATTTCCTTCCATAGGCTAACATTGACTGGTTTCACTTGGAAATTCTTCTAAGTGTGGAGTTTTGGAACTTTATAATATTCCTCTAAAATCAGCCGAACTACGAATTCCGATTTACTCACCTGTTATCAGTAGAGACCTCAGTGCTACATCTTTGAGCCCAGTACTGATCCTGAAAAGTAATTTTAACACTACTTACCAGTAACTTGAATTTCCTTCCATAGGCTAACATTGACTGGTTTCACTTGGAAATTCTTCTAAGTGTGGAGTTTTGGAGCTTTATAATATTCCTCTAAAATCAGCCGAACTACGAATTCCGATTTACTCACCTGTTATGAGGAGAGAACCCAGTGCTGCATCTTTTAGCCCAGCACTGACCCTGAAAAGTAATTCTAACCGTATTTACCAGTAACTTGTATTTCCTTCCATAGGAATCCATTGTCTGGTTTTCAGCAGAAAAGTTTCAAAGTGTTGATTTTCACAAACTACAAATATTCCTTAAAAATCACCTGTATGACTTAAACGCATTCTTTCAACTGTTTACAGGAGATGCACCAGTGCTGGATCCAGGATCCACCACTGAGTAAGAAAAAGTAACGATAACACTACTTACCTGCTAAGTGAATTTCCTCCCATAGGATAACATTGGTGATTCTATGTGAAAAAGTTTGTGTCAACTTTTAAAATACAATAATATTCCTTAAAAATCACTACTGTATTCAGATATCTTCTCCTGCGCGACCTTAAGGTTTTGCAACCTCCCAACATCCTCCTCAAGAGCTTCTGTCCTTTGCTCAACATGAACAACTCTTTCCACCATCTCTGAGTGTAACTTGTTCATTCTCCGTAGACACCCTTGCAATTTTTTGTAGCCACCTGGGCCCGACGGCTCTCTACTCTAGCTTTCCCTTGCATCTGCTTCAAGGTGGCATATACAAGCTCTAATGAAGGTATAGGTGTAGGTATTTCCCCAACCGAACCGATAGAGCCCCCCAGTGCACCCCCTCCAGCCTCATCTTGGTAGGTCTGACTTGTAGCTGAATAATCCCAGACTAATTTGCGTGCTGTCTCTATGTCATTTGAGGGGGTACCTCTTTTAGATCTACGTTTGGGCCGGCGGGTTTTGGGGCGGCAATCCCCTTGAAATGCAAGTGAGTCACCTGAATCTGAATCTGTACCATCCTCGGAATTCTCTCCACTGCTAAGTGACAAATCAGTATCGTCGTTTAATGAAAAGAACTTATCCCCTTCAGGGGAGCCTAATAACATTTTCAATTGCGCAGGATTTGTCACCAAACCAGCGGTACTCGCTTTCGCCGCACACATCTCTTAATCCGTTATAGACATAGTCTGTACTTTCATATCCGTTTCTCCCAACAATTCGCTAAGTTGGGCAGTCACTTGCCTGTCACCTTCTGTCTTTTGCGATTTCATTCATCAAGCTCACCTCAGGGCAATCACTGATCTCCTGCTCTCCTGTTTCTTCTTGCACGTCGAGTGTCCGTTCGACCACCTCCATCTCCGCCAATGCCTGATACTCAGTCTGGCCCTGGCCGGATTGCCTCGGTATTACTGTTGCGGGCAGGGCCAATCCAGCGTCTCCATCCCCGCACACACCGGACTCTCTCCCCCCACCCGTAGCTTTCTCCTCTGCAGCTTTCTCCATGGCTGCTACCGCCGCAAATGTTTCCACCAAGGTCGCTTGGCGCAGGGAGCTCTCCATCCCCGTCAACGCCGGCCCAACACTCCTTGATTTACCGCGTCCCTCAGCGGCACCACTCATTCCTTTATTGACGGGATCACCATCTTTCCTTCCCGGATTCAGCGCCCGCCGAGAGAGCCCGACAGACTTTCCCGGACCAGGGAGGCTCGGGTTCTCCTTCTGCAGTTCTTTCAGCGCGGCATCCTTAGCAGCCCGCTGGCTTTTCGGCCCCATCACAACACTGTTTTTCCGTCTTCCCAAACGGGTGCCGCGCTCCTGCAATATCACCCAGGGCACTACCACCACGAATGCGAGCTGACCGCCAATCCTACACGGGGAGCCACGGCAAATCACCCGCTTCAACCTCGCCACATACTCCGCCAGGTAAGCCTGAATTCGCATAGCAGTCTTTAGCTGTAGATCACCACATTATTGACTTCACTGGGTCTGCAGGAGAGAGGGTCAGGAGCCACTCTCACTGATGTCAGTCAGCAGCCATCTTGCCTCCTCCCAGCCAGGTTCTGAAGACATGATGTGGAAGATGGAGGACTTTGAAAATCGGCAGCGCCGCAATAATGTGAGGTTGCTGGGTATTGCCGAAAAGGGTGAAGGGGAGAATATTATGTCTTTTGTAGTTTCTCTCTTAAAGGGTGCGTTCCCGGACTTAGCACAGTGGAACTGGGAGGCTGAAATTCAGAGAGCGCATCGCTTCCCTTTACCCAGAAGAAGAACAAGGGTGACGGGCAAGAAGGGCGACAAAGAGCCATTCTGATCTACGTGGGCAATTTTCTTCTCAGACAGGCGCTCATAGACAAGGCAAAGCCGGATTCCAAGAGGACTTATGACGGACATACTTTTTTACTAGGCCGGACTTTTGCCATGTTACTGTTGAGAGGCGGTGGCGACTCCGACAATTAATAGCACCCTTCCAAGAGGCCGGTTGTGAAGCTTATTTACAGTTCCCTCACGGCTTAAAGTTATAAAGAATGGGAGGGCTAGAATGTTTTTTTCTGAAATTAATGCACAAGAATATTTGGGGGAGTTAAAGGAGGCTAAAGGGAAGGTTTGAGGGGAATAAGCTAACGCAGATGGAGGTTTTTAAAATGATTTTTGATTCTGCACTGATGGATATACCCTTCCCGCGGCTTCAGTGCTGTTCTCTTTATTTAGCTTTATTGTAAGTCTTTGGCTGCTAGTGGTTACTACAATACACCAAGTAGAATTATCATGAAAGAAGGGCAGCGGGTGGGGGGAGTCAGGGACCACTCGAGGTGTTAGATGTGGCTTCCACGCATAGGTCCGTCGGACCTATTTGCCTGTGTGGGATGGTGGGGGGTTGGGGGTGGTGGGGGGGGGCCCAGGGGGATGGGGAAGTGGGAGGCGGGAGGGGGGTTGGGAAGGTGGGGGTAAGAGTAATGCACAGCTTGGTATGAAACAAAAAATAGGGGCAGACCCAACAAACAATATTACGCAAAGGAAAGCTCAAGGGAAGCTTAAAAGAAATCAAAAGCTGAACTGGGACAACAAAAAGAATATAGTAAACACAAATAACACTTGATGAATTTGCGTGTTGCATCTTTGAATATATGTGGTTTAAATTACCTAACTAAGAGACAGAGAGCCGCTATAACCTTGAAGGCACTCCACATTGATGTGCTTTGCCTTCAGGAAACTCATATAGAAGGCAGCCGTGGTAAGGTTTTGGAACAGCTAGGTTTTGAGTTAGTAGTTAATACCAACCAGGGCACCAAAACAAGAGGGGTGGCTATTATGTCCCGGGGGCAAGGTGTTGTGTTCCGAAGGAAAGTAGCGGATAAATGGGGTCGGTGGGCTTTGGCTGAAGGTTGGATAAATGGGGATGCCTTCACAATATGTTCTCTCTATGGTTCAACGGGAGATGATTCCGAACTATTTGAATTTTTGGATGTGGAGCTAGCCTCCTGGCCCGCCCAGGTGATTATGTGCGGTGACTACAATATTAATGGCATGGGTGGTCTCTGGGGGGAAAATGGGGGAGGTTATAGGGGTAGAAAGAAGAGGGTATATAAGGTGCTTACTAATTTGGTGCAGAATAACGCACTCAAGGATGTATGGGTATCCCAGCATCCTAAAGACCCGGGTAGTACATATTTTTCGGCGCCTCATCGGGTATTGGTGAGACTGGATTATTTTTTGTCACATATTCTTTAATACCTAGGTGTAAAATTGAGAAATACCCCGACTACTCTCGGACCATAATCCGCTAGTGCTTACTGTTAATCTGGGGGGGAAACCTAAGCAAGTGCGGCCTTGGACATTTGAGAGAGGTTTATTAAAGGATCCTGAATATATTAGGCATATAACCAAATGGATTAAGACATTCTGGGAGATTAATAGGGCAAGTGCTAGCACCAGGGTAGTATGGGACACCTTTAAGGCTGGAGTTAGGGGTGAAACAATGAGTTATAGCTTATTCAGACGTAAGAAGGACAACCAGAAGGAGAAAGCGTTGAATAACAGATTGAAGGAGCTAGAGGAGGATTTGGCAGCGGGGGTTAGTAGGAATGATTCTCTGGACGGGATATTATTCAATTTAGCTTTGACGAAAGCTGAATTGGGAGATTTAGCTACGGCTAAAGCAGCAGAAAGGTTTCTAACTAGAAGGGAGCACTGTTATGAGTATAATGAAAGAATTGGGCATACCCTGGCAGTGCCACTGAGGCAAAAGAGTCTCGCGGCCGAGATTAGAGGGGTTTTAGATGCCAATGGGAGAGTAGTAGAAGACCCGCAGGAGATTCGTGAGGTTTTTCGCCTCTACTATGAAAAACTTTACTCTGAGGATAAGAATAAAAATTGGCTTTCAATCAGGCTCTCAGCCAGAATTATCTGAGTACAGTAGGTTTGCAAGGCGCAGATGTCAATGATAGAGAAGTACTGGCGAGATCACTAACCCTAGATGAGACTTTGGAGGCATTGCGAAGTCTTCCCTCCGGGAAAGCAGCAGGACCCGATCAGATTCCAGTCGAGTTTTATAAAATCTTTGCTGAAGTAATAAGGCCGGATCTACTGGAAACAATGTGTCAGGCTCAGCAGGGGAGCTCAATTCCTGATTCATGGGGAGGGGCAGATATTATAGTATTTTTAAAAAGGAAACCCCGGAAGAACCCGGTTCTTACCGGCCGATAACACTTATGAATAGCAATGTTAAAGTGTATTCCAAGGCATTGGCAACCCGGCTAAATAAAATAATCGGGAACTTAGTTCATTCAAATCAGCATGGCTTCATACCTGGCCGGGGGACAACGGAACACATTCGTAAGGTTATTACACTGTTTGACGCAGCCGAGATCTCAGGAGACCCTATGGCATTGATTTTACTAGATGCCGAAAAGCATTTGATAGGGTCTCCTGGGACTACCTCTGGGAGGCATTGAATAAGTATGGTTTGGGCTCTGACTTTATTAAGGCAGTGCAGGCCTTGTATAAAGCTCCAATGGCTCGATTGAGAGTTAATGGGGGATATACGCTACCTATTAGAATTAATCGTGGTACATGGCAAGGGTGTCCATGCTCGCCCCTTTTGTTTGCTTTATATATTGACCCCCTGATTAGGAAATTAGAGACTAACAACAGTATTAGACCAATTAGATTTCATGAGCTTGATGCTAAGATAATGGCATACACAGATGATGTTGCTGTGGTAACTCCAGATCCAGCAGCCGCTTTAATTAGTATAGAGCGGGAAGCAGAAGCTTTTGGCTTAGTAGCTGGATACACGCTAAATAGGGCTAAGACCCAAATAGTTTTAAATAATGGGGTTCAATTTGATGATTCACGGGTGGTTGATTCAGCAATATATTTAGGCATCAATATAATGCCTGATTTGGGGAAACTAGTCGGGGAAAACATCGACCCAATTATTACCAAGGCTAAGAAAGACTTTGATCGAATAAATAATCTGCATATGTCGATTATGGGACGCTGTAACGTAGTTAAGATGGTGTTCTTGCCTAAAATATTGTATTTGTTCAGAGCTATACCGCTAGAATTTGAGAAACACTGGTTTAGGGTCCTGGAGCATATGGTGAATAGGTTTATTTGGGCGCATGGCAAAACCAGAAGGGCTCTGAGATTTATGTCCTTGCCGCGAGATAGAGGGGCTGGGCGGTCCCTGATTTTAGATTGTATTATTGGGCGGTGGCTTTGCAATATATGATTAATCTGGTGGGTGGAAGTAAGGTTGATTGCTGGACTAAAACAGAGTCCTCCGATCCATATCAATACCTGTTAGGAAAAGAAGCCAAGAATTGCTTTATGAAATTTAGCGAACCTAGCTATTTTAAAAAGGCAAGATTTAAGACGTTAAATGCCGCATTTAAAATCTGGACGGCATTCAAGAAGAGCCTGGGTCTTGGGAGAATCCATTTTTATACTCAGTTATATAAGAACCCTTCCTTCCCGGGGAGTTTTGCAGATACGACTATGAAGGTATGGGATGAGTGTGGAATACGGATGATTGGTGGTTTGCTGGTGCAAGATGGAATAAAATCATTTAACGAAGTACAAAGTGTGCATGGTTTAAGTAAGAGGAGTTTTTTTAAGTATTTGCAATTAGCTAGCTTTCTAAAAGGAAAAAAAGGGGGATCATATCATTTTGGAAGAATCAGAATTATGGATAATATTCGATCAGGGGAGAATTGTACTATTAGGTGGATATATGCGGAACTGACCCAGCTTAAACCAGATGATCTAGATAAGCATGGGGGAAAGTGGGCTGAGAAGCTTGATACTGATAGGGATGATTTTCTTGATTCCCTTGAGCTAGGTAATACCATTCTGTGTTCAGCGGGACTTCAGGCGCAGCACTATAAGACTCTTTTCTCTCTATATATCACACCCGCTAAAATTGCGCAATGGGGGGACAAGAGGGGATTATATGTTCCCGGTGTGGTAGTTTAGCAGCGGATGCAATACATATGTTTGCGACCTGTCCGCAATTGGAAACTCTGATTAAAGATATAGAAAAATGTATTAATCAAACTCTCAGACTAAGCGGCTCTCTGTCCCCTGCTTTAATGTTATTAGGGGTGAGAAATTCTGGTTTGCAAGATTCAGTGAGGTATTTTTGGTTCATCGCTATGGCTGTTTTACGTATATGTATTTCTTCAGCATGGTTGGATCGGGTTGCCCCTACTTTTCAGCAATGGTTAGCCAAACTACTGTTTATCTATAACCTTGAGAAAGGAATATACGAGAGGAGAGGAAAAAGAGGTAGGAAGCTTGGTAGGACAATATGGGCCCCTATCTACAGCTGGAAAGAAGAAATGCGTAATTAATGTTGTCCTATTTTATAGAATGAATTTTTGTATATTATTATGTTATGGCTATGATATGGAATTTTTGTTAAGTATTTGTATTAATTAAGTGGGTCGACTCCCTAAGCAGCATACCGTGTAATGAATTTTGTTCCTGTGCATTTAAAAATCCAATAAAAATATAAACAATTTAAAAAAAATCACTACTGTAACCAAAATGCTTTTACTCAACTGTTTACAGGAGATGTCCCAGGACTGAATCTAGGATCCAGTCCTGTGGTTAGAAAAGTAATCCATAAAGTAACTAATTGCATTTAACTTGAAATTCACATTGAGCTCAATGTTGCATTGTGTTTGAAATTGTGTTGCCCATTGCAACAACTGTAACTACTGTACTTAAAAGTCTATTGCCTATTTGCAAAGTATTTAAACTAAAGTAATTCATTCTGAGAAAGTATATTTTGTAATGTAATGTATAATGTAATTACAATGTATTTTAAAAAATAAAATATCTAAAAATAAATAGTTTAAAAAATGTAGTAAATCAGTATCAAAAAATAAATATAACAATTAATACATTTAAAAATTGTCATTTACAAAACCTTTGAAATTCACAGAAAAAAACCATAGGTTTCAGACATGTTATAGTTAGGAATTAGCATTTAAAAAACCTTTGAAATTCACTGAAAAAACCATAGGTTTCAGGCACGTTACAGTTAGAAATTAGCATTTAAAAAACCTTACAAATTCACTGAAAAAACCATAGGTTTTAGGGACAGTTATAGTTAGTTGGACATTGCACTCGTACAAAACCCGTGAAATTCCCCGTTATAGTTAGTTCAGGTAACTATAACTCGCGCCCCGCAATGCACTGCTGATGACGTCACATATTACATCACTCATGACATGGTCAGTGACATCACTGATGACATCACTGATGACATCTCAAATGACATCACTGATGACATCACTGATGACATCATCCATGTGATAATTTGATGCATCTTCTCACACCCTAATATAACTTTTGATACACCCACTGTAAATTACAGACTGCCATTGTCAAAACCATAGACACTCCAACACCAATTACTATATACACACTCACTGATTCTTAGGTCTACACACACACATCTACTCACTCACCCGTACAGTCACTCATACTTATAGTCACTCAGTACAGGACTATTATATGCACTCATACACCTATATAAACACTCACACACCGCCACTCATCCATAGAGGTACTCACACACCTAGTCAGTCATGCAAAATATTAAGCACACACCCATTTACTCACCTATACAGTTATACACACACCAGCTCACTTACTCATACAAATACTAGCACATTCTTACGCTCTTATACAATCTCTGATACAAGCACACACTCATCCATACAGTCACTCTCACAATCACACACTCTCGCTTATAGCTATTTATATACTCCAACACACATATATACTGCCTTTCACATATGTAGTTACTCACACATGTACCACTGGGACATACATTCACTCACTAACACACTCTTACACACACTTACCCACCCATACAGTCTATTACAGATGCACTCTTGAAACCATCCACCCAGTGAATCACCCACTCATACATCTATGCACAGAGTCACACACACCCCACCCACACAAACACTCAGGCACCCATACAGATACTCAGACAACCAATCAATAACTCATATAGACACTTATGTAGCTATTCACAAACCCATGCAGCCACTTACACAGCAACAGACAGACGGATACAGACATTCACCCAGTTTAGTCACTAACCCATGCATTCAGTAAGATACATTTATTCACTCACTTATAGAGTTAGTCACGCACCTACTAAATCATCCATTCAGACACTTATACACCCACTCATTCTTCAATACGCCTTTCCCTATATATATTAAACATATTTAAACTTTACAGAAACACACAGTCACTGGATGATGTCATCAGTGATGTCATTTGAGATGTCATCAGTGATGTCATCAGTGATGTCACTGACCATGTCATGAGTGATGTAATATGTGACGTCATCAGCAGTGCATTGTGGGAGCGCGAGTTATAGTTACCTGAACTAACTATAACAGGGGAATTTCACGGGTTTTGTACGAGTGCAATGTCCAACTAACTATAACTGTCCCTAAAACCTATGGTTTTTTCAGTGAATATACATATATACATACATACATATATATATATATATATATATATATATATATATATATATATATATATATATATACAGGGTCCTCACCCACAGGTACCACCTGTGGCATGCTTCATCATTGGACCCTCACCCAGATACTGAACGTGAATAGGTGGGCTCAACACGTTTGTAAGTGGAGCTCTTTGAGTGGTAGCAGTTAGTGAAGGCAGGGTTTAGTGAGTGTGTTAAAATAGACTTTAAAACCTTTGTAACAAATGTATTATTCTGGGATCTAAGGCTAGGTTAAAATAGATCAGCGTGATGCTTTAAGGAATTAATGTTCCCAGGCATCTGATAGGTCGACATGTTTCAACCTTTATATAGCCTGTGAAGGGTCAGTAGACTTTTCTCAGGACCTCGTTTTTACCCTGCTTTTTGCGATTGCTAATTTTCTGTGCAATTAAATAGTAATAAACATGCACGTTACCATACAGACCATATTTATAGGACTTTTGCCTTGTATGGTTGTAACTGAAAAGAGAAAAAGTAGGGGAAGGATTAGGCATCTGTGGGCGCTCGTACATTTTTGGAGCACCCCCAATAGTGAGATTATTAAATAGGCTATAAGTATTTAGGTGAAAACCATGTGTTTGCCTTAAAATAGTTGTCACCACATCTAGAAACTCAGCATAATTAAAATGTAAAGTAGCACTACGGAAAATACATTTAGAAGGAAAAACAGACTGGAACTATTACACACATGACTTGTTTTTTCGACAGACATCATAAGGGGACCAGGGGAGGATGGACCCTGTAGTCACTCACTAGGAGGAGAAAAATAATTTTAAGTCATTTTGCTGTAATGTTGTAAAAAAATTACTTTCTGCATTAGCAGAGCAATTCAGCTAATCTGTGTAGAAAAATGGGAGGTAAAATTAGGAGAGAAAAGATCTTACTTCATCAAGAATACGTGTCCGCTCGTGCTCGTAGCGTCTCCCTGTGTCCCTGCATGTTGAGGAAGGTCTGTTTGTTATCTCCTTTTATATGCCTCATGTATCCTTGTCATGTGATCCTTGTCATGTGATCTTTGGTCACATGATCGGGACTGGAAAGGAAATGAAAGAAATACTCTTTTGGTTGCATTGAAGAACTCTGGTGTTTGTGTGACCCTCAAAATACCTCCACCGGTATGTGGTCGGAACAATAAACTGCCTCGTTGCCAGTGGTTGTGTGCAGGCTTGCTGGTTTTTGTCAAAGTACAGATAAATCGTATTGCCTGTGCATGAACGTGGCTCCTCCCTTTCAATGTATATGAGGCAAAGGATTCTGGAACCTTGAGTCCAAAAATCAAGATTGAAGTTAAAAGACCTTGTTTGTAACCTAAACGGTGGTCAAAACTATTCATGATCGAACTCTATTTGTATAATGATCCTGCTCCATTTTCAATACGAGCAATCAGGTATCAAGATGGTTAAGTCGTTGCATCTACCCCTGTTGCATCCAATGGGGGTGATAACAAAAGTATTCATCTGTGGTTGTTATCATGCCTAGTATTTCCCGCTGTGTAAATAGCGGGATGACAAAATTTGGGGTGTCTTGATTCAGAACTATCACTATTCCTCATTCTCGACTTATTTGCAAAAAATATTTGACAATATTTTAGAGAATGTTAGAGAATGTTTAGAGAATGTTACCCCATGGAACGTCATCATTTAGTCCTCTGGTATGACTAGATAGTTTATAAATCCATCTTTTTCCTTTTCAAACAGGATGTTTTCCAAATTTCTTGTTTCTGCGGATACCTGTTCTAAAACTATCCATCTCGTATCATTAGGGGTATGATTGTTTATTATGAAGTGTCCGCCATCTTGGTGGTACTGCGTCTACATTGTATTGTGCTCCTATGTTCCACGATACGTGTGTTTACATTTCGTGTTGTCATTCCTATGTAGTTGAGATTACATGGGCATACAATGAGGTAGATCACTTGTTTGGTGTTGCAATTAGTATGTTTTCTCAACTCCCACGGGGTATTTAGTCCCAGGTCTATAGTTTTTGTTGCTGATGTCAGGTGGCAAACGCTACATTGCCCACAGGAGTAATGTCCTGTGACTGGTGGGTGCCCCAGCAACGTGTCTGTCCTGGTGTTTGTTGTTGTCTAGGTCTTGTGTGTACCAGACTGTCACGTATGCTTTGTGCTCTCTTGTGAGAGAATAGTGGCTGATCCCATTGTCTGCCTCCTATATTCAGAGTTCTCCAATTACATTGAATTATTTTTTTAATCTGGTTAGATGCTATGTTATATGTAGTGATGCACACTAGGAGGGGATCTGTCATGTTGCATCCTCCAAAAGTGCCTCTCTGTTTTGGTTTCTAGCTCTGTTTTTTGATTTCTCTATCAGTTGTTCAGGGTAGTTCCCGCTTTCAGCTTGTTTGTCAATATTTCTGCTTCTTTCTTGAAGTCTTTTGTTTGGCTACATTGCGTCATAGGCGGAGAAACTGGCCATAAGGGAGATACTCTCGCAGTGGGCGCGGATGAAAACTATCAAACCTCAAAAGATTGTTTTTTGCTGTGGGTTTATGGTACGTGTCTGTAAGTAACCTACCCTCTTCATGGAAGATCATGACATCAAGGAACGTGAGACTATTTTCATCTATGGTATGAGTGAATTTGAGGTTTCTGTCTTGTTCATTTAACCAATCAATAAAGGTTAAGGCTGTGTTCCTGTCTCCCTTCCATAGAATGAAGATGTCGGCTATATATCTCTTCCACATGGAGATGTGTTTGTGATAAGGATTTGTCTCATGAAGGATACATTCAGTTTCTAGGTTGAAGACATAAAGTCCTGCTATGCTTGGAGTGAAGGTGCTCCCCATCAATGTTCCATTTGTTTGCATGTACAGTCAGAGCTAGAGCTGCACTTTCTAAATTAAATTCTCTTGGTGTGTTAAATTGCCAGTCTTCTTTGTGTAAGGTTTGTCTTTATACCTCTAGAGTCTCATCCTGTGGGAGACTCGTATAGAGGCTTTCCACATCCAAGCTCAATAGCAGGTGTGTTTGTGCATTATACTCGTAATCTCGAATTTGTGTCAACAAATCTTTCTTGTCTTTTACATATGTTTTTGTTTTTTTTAGAATAGGTTTGAAATAAAAATCGCAGAATTGGGACAAGGGCTCTAACAATGAGCCAAGACCTGAAACGATCGGTCGTCTTGGTGGAGGGTCCCGATTTTTGTGTATTTTTGGGGGGGTGTAAAAGTAGGGAGATCTAGGGTTGGTGTTTCGTAGGAAATCTCCCTCTGACTTTGTTATCCATCCTTCACTTTCCGCCTCCTCTATCAAGTTTGCAATTTCTAGTTTCAACAATGGTGTCGGATCTGTGGATAGGATCTTGTAGTTGTGTCTGTAATTTAACAACCGTAAGCATTCAGTTTTGTATGCTTCAGTATTCTGGATGACAATGCCCCCGCCTTTATCTGCGGGTTTGATTATTATGGTAGTGTTGTTCTGTAGTTCAGTCAAAGCCAACCTTTCCTGTCCGGTCAGGTTCTGAAATGGGTTAATGTTCTTTGTGTCCAAATCCTCAACCTCTGAATATACTGCTTTTTCAAAAGCTAATACTTCAACCGGTGTGGTGGGTGTCGGTGGATAGTAAGTGGATTTTTTATGTAGTCCTGTATTCTAGAGTTCCCCAGTGGGTTCTTGTTCGTTAAAAAGAGCCTTCAGGCGTAGCTTGCGGAAGAAGCCAGCCAGTTTGCAGTGTAAGCGGAATTTGTCAAACCCAGGGGTGGGTACGAACCCTAATCCCTTGTTTAGCACTTGCATTTGGGTGGGTGTCAGTGTTTTATCGGATAAATTAGTGACTAGATTTTGGATGTACTCGCTCCCTGTTGTGCTGACTTGCTCCTGGTGTTGACTCGGGTATCTTCCTCCTCCCAATGCACCTTGCTGTCCTTTCTTCTCCCTCCCCTTCTGTTTTGACTTCTCCCTAAAAAAGGGGGGCACTGGGTAGTTTGGAAATTTGTGGGAAGCATTGTGGTGAACGGTGGGACCCACTGCTGCATGTGTGCACTTTATGAGTGGAAAGGTGGTTGGTAGAATGGTTGTGGGGGATACATAGGTTGTGTAGGATAACTGTACCCTTGCCATGCCCATGCCCATGGTCTTCTTCTATTTCTAATCTTGTTGTTCCATTTCTGGCTGTAAACCAACTAAACATATACTTTTAGGGGTCAGAGTTTATTCACTGAAGCCTGGTCAACTTGTCCCAGTGCATTACAGAGTCATTAGACCAGTACCTAAAAGTCAAAAAGTGAGGGCGAAAAGTAGGGGTGATGCTTCAAAAAGCCATTTTCTGACAGCAACCAGTCACCATACAGATTGATTCCTTTCCTATTCCCCTATTAGAGTGGATGCACCTTCAGAGGCTTCTTAATGCATTTGGCTCCGATTCTGTTTAATACCTGCCACCACCCAAATATGGTGGTGATGGGAATGTGAATGATTTACCCTGTCATTTTGATGAAGACAATTTTACATGGACTTACACGAGGCCAGCGCGCTTGATACTTCCACCTGATACAAGGTTGAACTCACAATTTGGATCTCCAATGGAAGAGCATACATTGTTTGCAGGGGTAATTCAATGATCAGCTAAGGTCTCAGACACACGACTACCTTCTGTTGAGGTTACGACAAATATCCTTATGGAAATATTACAACATGAGCCAACCAGATCTGAGCCCTTGCTACCTTTCAATGAAGCTCTTACTGACACCTTAATGGCCACTAGGTCAAAGCCCCGTGTTTGCTCCCTGTTGAACAGGTAAGAGGCTAGACATAACAGACTGGCACCTGATGACTCAGATTTTTCAACTAAACATCATGCTTCAGAGGGTCTGGTTGCTCAGACTTCCACCAGCAAGGTGACCCAAGCTCATTCTCCATGACTCCTTCTGATAGGGAGTCTAAGAAGATTGAGGCATTTGGTAAACTAATGTTCTCTTCGGTTAGATTAGCATTGAAATCAGTCAATGAAATCTGTTTATTGGGCCGATATATGCATCCCCTCAGGGACTTGGCCTGTGAGATGTTGCCAGCCGGGCCATAAGAGCTTAGGGCCTCACTAACTCTAACCATTGAGGATAGTCAATGGGCTCCATATACGTGATTTTTGCTGGCCTCAATAATAAGGATTTTTTAGGAACGGTGGCTGGCATCAATGTGGTACTCTTCAGCCATGCATGGATCTGCTCCACAGGATTCTCTTGAGAAGATCAGGCTTCTTACATGGGTATGCCTTTCGATGGCTCACACTAGTTTGGCAGAAAGAGCTCTCTTCGCAAACTAAAGAAGACATTTTGGGAATCTCTAGGTCACGAAAAACAAGGTTTGCACCCAACATTCATCTTGAGGCAGGGATGAGGATACATTTTGTGATAGGCGTAAGGAAGACACATCTCATTAATTAATTTAATGCTAAAGTGGCTGTCTGCCATTCTAGTTATTTCTTAACCTCCATGTGCATTCATGATTTCCCCCATACTGAAAAGCTTGTTCTGTAGACCTAATCCTATTGTACTTTATAGTTTAAGTGAGGGCACTACATTTATTTTAAACTGATCTAAGATATAAGTCTGATAGATGCTTATCGGTAGCCTGATAACAAGCATTGGACGTTTAAAAATCAGAGAAATGCAACCATTTTCACTACACTGTATAATTCCTTCTAATAATAGTCAAAATAAAAGTCTGAAATGGTATCACAATTCTTGTAAGGATGTTTGTCTTCTGCTCTAGTTTTGACTCTCAATGCTTCTGATTACTTAACATCTTAATTTAAATAATACCGCATAGGTTTGTAGTTAAGCTGCAAACTAATTTTTGGAATAGATAGTTTAAATTATGAATTCAGTAGCACTGCGATTATTTCGTTAATTATGCAGAAGCAAAATGTAAGACTGCCTAATGGGAAATACAAAATTCTTGTTAAAATTATAAACAGCGTTAATGTGCATGCATTGGCTTCTGTGTTCAGAAGTAATCTCAAATCTAGGACAGAACCGACAATATGTGCAAAGATCAATTAAAGGTCCTGGAGATGAGATATTGGATTTTCAGGCCTTTAATAAGATTTTATCTGCTCTTGCTATATTATGTTATCCACTTATAATTGAATTTTCATCAAATCATAGCATCTGTCACCTTCCGAATTTCTATTTTCTCTCTCTAATACAACTTAAATACCCTATTGAGAATGGCTTAAGAATCATAAACCCATCTAAAATGCAGAAATTCTTTAAATCGACCCACTGTCATAAGACTAAGCAGTTTTTTCTTTTCGTTTTTTTAACACCTGCATTGCCAAACGTAATATTATTTACAATATTTTCATTTTATGTTTTTCTTTAGTGTAAGCCGAGAGAAGTGTAATAGTAAAATTCTGCTTGGAGTACCTTCATTACTGTCTACATCTGATTCCCCGATATGGATACACTAAAACAATAATTTAATTTTAGGAGCATATGAAAGTAATGCTGGCGTTTTGGTGTTGCTGTTTGTTGCAAGTCACAGAGTAGTCTTGTGGCGTATAGAAAACAAAGTCATGTGTGTGTCTGTGAGGGAGAGAAGAAAGAAAGAAAGAGAAATGGGGGTCCCGCACCAATTTTGTCTCTGACTTATACTTGGGCCACATCCTAATGGCCTTCACTTATATATGGTGGAAAGTGTGGGGCACATGCTGACATTTACTGGCTTATGAGACTTAAATAGGTCCCATGTTGGCGCCGACTGATATGCCATGGAGTTTCTCTTTACAACACCACTTGGCAATTAGTCACTTGAGGGCAGGTGCACGCAGCACTTCATGACATTGGCTGACATCTGGAGGAGAACTGTGACCCATAAATGATAGCAGTGGCGAGTGTAATGGAACACTATTCCATTGAGGCGTGTCCTGCTCCTCAAGCATAGCATAGCATAGCATGGCGAAGCCAATGCTGAGGTACATGAAGACATGATGACAATGCCTAGAATTTGCTGGAGACACCTACCAAAATGATTGAAGTAACTGGCAAACATAATAAAATAACGTTTTTACAAAATCACTGTATTTACAGAGAAGGGCAAGGTGAATATATGTGTGCTTTCAGACAGTAACAAGAAAGCATTTTGGGGCAACAGCCGCGTATTTCACAAACAATATCAATGGATTATTTTGGCACAGAAGTCATATGTCTTCAGAAATGATAGGACACATGTGTTTAAGTTTTACCAAATTTAGCACGCCTTTTAAAAAATGTTGCTTACTGTGTTTTCTGCATGCAATGCAAACAGATACAGTAACTGCCAGGAGTAAATAAAGCTTGCGGTTAAATCATTAAGCAATAGACTATTAAAGATTTAGGCCCTGATTTACAGTGTGGTGAATGGGTTACTATATCACAAACGTGACGGATATCCCCTCCGACTTATTACAAATACATTATAACATGGCACTTGCAAATAGGCCAGATGGGATATCTGTCATGGTGTGACGGAGTAACCCGTCTGCCAAGCTTTAAATCAGGCCCGGGATGAAGAGCCTCCCTAAGGACATTCGGAGGCCAATTATGGAATAATGGTAGTACTACAATCCCTCTAGAAGATATTAGGCAAAGTGTCATAGGGACAGGTTTAATGAACTTCAAAGCACAGTCAAATAGGTAGTAAATGTGTAGAGAAAATTAAGATATTGATGAGATTAGTTATGGGGCAACTTAATTTTTTCTACACTTTAAAATGATAAACTAATGTGCTATGAGGAAAAATTTTGTGAATTTCAAAATGGGGTCAATTGGATTAAGTAATTGGGTTCAGTGCTGAATGTTTCTTTCTCAGTTCTATGTTGAAACACAATATATTGAGAAGAGTCCAATTTCCCTACAAAGACTGCAGTGATGCAAACATAACATGGAAGCGCTGGTAATTGCCTCACAGTTATGGCTTTGGAATATTGCCTGGAATTTGTCTTCAATGTGTTTTATGAAGTTGTTCGTCTGTGATCAAGATGATTAGGACTACAAATGTCATAGAATTATGCATACGAAAGTTGAAATGTAAGCAGAAAGATGAGAACACTTTTTATCCACGCACATATATTGATTACTTTCTAGTAAGCAATACTTTCTGTGCGATGACCACCTACGTTGTTAAGTAAGAAATTCTTTACAATACTCAATGCAGAGCAAATAGTAGTCTGAACACTTAGGGCATCATTAGGATGGCGGGCGGACTTTGTCCGCCCGCCATCCCGACGTACAAAGGGACCGCCCGCCATAAGTGCGGCGGTCCCGTGGGGGTAATTAGGATGCGCCCGCCACACTGGCGGGCGCATCCTGCATTTTCAACATTGCGGCGGGCGGTGCATTGAGCACCGCCCGCCGCAATGCCAAAGTGCATGTTGTGCATTTGTATGCACAACGTGGCAGGCACCGCGCGGTGCCTGCCATGTTGTGCATGCAAATGCAGGGGGGTACCATAGGTACCCCCCATGTGCACCCCCCACCCCACAGAATCCCTGGGGTCCTGCTACGGGCCCCCAATGTGAAATACCGCTTGCCTTTCCGTGGCGGCGTTGCCGCCACGGAAAGGCAAATCCCCGCATGCATCCTGATATGGATGGCGGTGTCTAACAGACACCGCCACCATATTAAAAGCTTTTCCGCCCGGTCGACTCATCGACCGGGCGGAAAACCGGCGGACGGTCTTTCCGTCTGCCGGGGTCCCCCCCGCCATAGTAATATGGCGGGGGGAATTGGCATGCAGGCGGGAGAGAATGTTGGGCGGATCGCCACCGTCATGCGGGCGGTGGCGATCCGCCCGACATTCTAATGGGCCCCTAAGTGCTTGATTATGAGTTTGGCAGTGCGGGACCGCCATGCCCCCGCCCCGCTCCCGACCTACCAAACCTGTGTGCGTACCGCCCGCCAGATTACAACTTTTTTGTCACTGGTGGGTGGTTCTTTGGTGGTCCCAAGTCGAGCCTATGAAATAAACCGCGGTGGAGAGGAAACTCGTAATATGCTTGGTGGGACTGCCGCGGTCCCGCCAAGCATATTGCGGTCTCAAGACCACTGCACTACCGCCAGGGATCTCTGATCCCTGGCGGTTGCAGCCGTACAATAGTGGTCTGACCACCCTAGTTGTACCGCCTCTCAGATCAATAATCTGTTCCTAGATGGTTCAACAGAATTCAGTGTATTGATGCCTATAGTTCATGAAATGAGTGACCAATTTGGTTGCCAATTTGTTTGTTCTGGCATTCTCACATTTAATTTGTGGCTTGTCATCTCAATGTGCACCTGCAAGTGAAGCTATAAATCACACTGAGTTTGTTTCATGTGTTTCCTTTGTTCCAAAGTATGACCAATATGTAAAGTTACAGTTTTACTTGGTTCCGTGAGTGCACACATATTGCATATTCCACAGGGGAAAGGTCAGTGTCTCTAGGTAACCATAAAAGAGTAAAACGTCCTTCTGTTGTGGTCCTCGATCGCGTGTGAACAAGGGTAAAATCTGCCGGTGCTTATGTGGAAATCGCAGTAGTTCAGTCTTTCAGATTTCTCAAATTCAAGAGGATGTTGATTGGGGAGAGGATGTAGCCTTACGGCTAGAGCTGCCGACCTCGGAGCTGGGGAACTGGGTTCGAGTCTCGGCAACGGCGCTCAATATCCTGTGATTCTGGGCAAATCACTTAGGGGCCGATTCCGATCGGAGGCGCACCCAATACCATTCGGTCGGGAAAAAAGCCATGCGAATGCCTGTTTCCCGACCGATCCGTACAGCACACCGAACGAGTAAGTACGATGCGCACAACAGCACAGAATCCGGCCGAGTCATACTCACCCAATCCAGGTCCTGTTCTCCGACCGAGGCGAATCCGGAAACGCAGAATCGAGTCGCACGGAAGGGAAAATGCAACTCCGTCCGGCCGAACAAGTACGATGCGCTTCCCGTACGCGCCGAACCCGTCGCTACGCACGGCACGTCAAAGCATCCGGGAGAGGCGCACATAAGCTCCGATTCGCGCCACAAGACGATTCACAGCTACGAGACGAACACGCCAGTGACGAGGACGAGGCGAAGCAACGAGGACGACGCGAAGCAACGAGAAGGACGAACGACACGAACCAACCATGAATCCCTTCGTCCCGATCATACCAATATTCTACATTTACTACCGGAACAGGCACGGATGCGTACGGCGAAGAAGGTAAGTCAGACACCAACCACAAAACACATACAACACGTACACGACACATCACACACACACAGAGGGATGCAGAATATACTTACACCAGCAACAGCAGCACCATAGGGGCGGGATGCCCATCACCAATGCCACATATGCACACAGGGGCCTGAATGCGCACCACCACCCCTACCCAGGGGGGGCCGGATGCCAACCACCACAACCACCCTTAGCCAGGGGGCTGCCAGATGCCCACCACCACTACCACCCTTACCCAGGGGGGCTGGATGCCTACCACTACTACCACCCTTAGCCAGGGGGGCTGGATGCCTACCACTACTACCACCCTCACCCAGGGGGGCTGGATGCCTACCACTACTACCACCCTCACCCAGGGGGGCTGGATGCCTACCACTACTACCACCCTTAGCCAGGGGGGCTGGATGCCTACCACTACTACCACCCTCACCCAGGGGGCTGGATGCCTACCACTACTACCACCCTCACCCAGGGGGGGCTGGATGCCTACCACTACTACCACCCTTAGCCAGGGTGGTGCCAGATGCCCACCACTACTACCACCCTCACCCAGGGGGGCTGGATGCCTACCACTACTACCACCCTCACCCAGGGGGGTGCCAGATGCCTACCACTACTACCACCCTCACCCAGGGGGGGCTGGATGCCTACCACTACTACCACCCTCACCCAGGGGCGGCTGGATGCCTACCACTACTACCACCCTCACCCAGGGGGGGCTGGATGCCTACCACTACTACCACCCTTAGCCAGGGGGGTGCCAGATGCCTACCACTACTACCACCCTTACCCAGGGGGAGCTGGATGCCTACCACTACTACCACCCTTAGCCAGGGGGGGCTGGATGCCTACCACTACTACCACCCTCACCCAGGGGGGGCTGGATGCCTACCACTACTACCACCCTTACCCAGGGGGAGCTGAATGCCTACCACTACTACCACCCTTGCCCAGGGGGGGCTGGATGCCTACCACTACTACCACCCTCACCCAGGGGGGGCTGGATGCCTACCACTACTACCACCCTCACCCAGGGGGGCTGGATGCCTACCACTACTACCACCCTTAGCCAGGGGGGGCTGGATACCTACCACTACTACCACCCTTACCCAGGGGGGGCTGGATGCCTACCACTACTACCACCCTTAGCCAGGGTGGTGCCAGATGCCCACCACCACTACCACCCTTAGCCATGGGGGCTGGATGCCTACCACTACTACCACCCTTACCCAGGGGGGGCTGGATGCCTACCACTACTACCACCCTTAGCCAGGGGGGTGCCAGATGCCTACCACCACTACCACCCCCACTAATAGGATGGACAATGCATGACACAACCAGCACACCACAACCTAGGGAATGCAAGAAAAAGACATCCCCCCAACACCATGACAAGCGTGTGTAGACTGTGTCAAATGCCTACAACACTGAACATGACTTTGAACATACAATGTGACCCCCTAGCACATGTGCCACACATATATGTGTGTGGCCCCCACAATGCAAGCAAGCCATGACCATTGTGGCAATGGGGTCCAAACCCCCATCATCACAGTGACCAAAAGGTAAGTGTGGGGTCCATAGCTGAAGCACATTCTGAACATTGTGGCAATGGGGTCTAACGCCCCATCACCACAGTGACCAAAATGTAAGTGTGGGGTCCATAGCTGAAGCACATATTGAACATTGTGGCAATGGGGTCTAACGCCCCATCACCACAGTGACCAAAATGTAAGTGTGGAGTCCATAGCTGAAGCACATATTGAACATTGTGGCAATGGGGTCTAACGCCCCATCACCACAGTGACCAAAATGTAAGTGTGGGGTCCATAGCTGAAGCACATATTGAACATTGTGGCAATGGGGTCTAACGCCCCATCACCACAGTGACCAAAAGGTAAGTGTGGGGTCCATAGCTGAAGCACATTTTGAACATTGTGGCAATGGGGTCCAAACCCCCATCATCACAGTGACCAAAAGGTAAGTGTGGGGTCCATAGCTGAAGCACATTTTGAACATTGTGGCAATGGGGTCCAAACCCCCATCATCACAGTGACCAAAAGGTAAGTGTGGGGTCCATAGCTGAAGCACATTCTGAACATTGTGGCAATGGGGTCTAACGCCCCATCACCACAGTGACCAAAATGTAAGTGTGGGGTCCATAGCTGAAGCACATATTGAACATTGTGGCAATGGGGTCTAACGCCCCATCACCACAGTGACCAAAAGGTAAGTGTGGGGTCCATAGCTGAAGCACATTTTGAACATTGTGGCAATGGGGTCCAAACTAAGCCTGGGCGTAGTTTGCGAAGTAGCGCTACGCGAAGCTACGCAAAGTGCAGTTCGCACTACGCGAGCTACGCGTAGCACTACGCGAACTGCGTTGTGCACTGTTCGCAATGATTGCACAGTGCCGGATGCTTGTCCGCACTGTGCAATCATTGAAAACGGCATCTTGCACAGTGCGAGCTGTCTTTTACTGCCGCTCGAGTAGATTTTTACTCGAGCGGCAGCTTTCTCAACGCGGACTGGTAGTTTCTCATCGCGAGCGGTCGCGAGCATACGCGACCACTCGCAATGAGAAACCTGACCTCCCGCGTTGAGAATCTCGCCGGGAGGTTTATTTTCCACGCTCGCGATCGGCAACTTGATGTTGCTGATCGCGAACAAGGAAAAAGTCTCGCCGGGATGTCATTTTGCTTGCTCGCGGTTGCCAAGTTGACGTTGAGGACCGCGAGCAAGCAAAAAATGACCGCTGCACTACGCTACGCGTGTTTGCACTGTGCTACGTGCAATTCGCGTTGTGCGAAGTAGCGCAAACTTTGCAAACTACGCGAGCGTAGCGTAGTGCTTTGCCCAGGGTTAGTCCAAACCCCCATCATCACAGTGACCAAAAGGTAAGTGTTGACAAAGAAAGAGCTGCAACTGCCAAACTGCATGGATGATTCCTGGTCACAGAACAAAAAACACATCAGTGGCAAAGTAGTGCATGTGTCCCATTGCAACATAAACTGGGGGAGCCAAATACTGCAGTGCAAATAAGACATACCTTTGGCCATGTGCAGACAAACAACACCCATGGGGGCTGACACTGTCAACATTCATCAATGACACAATGACAGAAGTGACCATCAGAATGCAGACCCACATATTTGCACCAATGGGCACACAAATGCAGATACCCTGTGGAGACTGTAGATGTGAGGTGAACAGATACCATACCATGGCAGCAATGGGACACACAAACCATGATCATTGTGCTGACCGATGACCTAGGAGTCCCAGGGACAGCAGGGGAAACCCACCAAACTACATACAGCCAATGGCACACCCAAGATATGCCAATGTAGTGGTGCAGATGCACAAACACAAACAGGCAGACCCACACTGCACATCATACACAACAGGTGAGGGGGGTGCCAGTGTCCCCAGGCAACCACACAACACATGAGGAGACCTGAATACCAATCATACAGATGTGCATACAGTGCCACACAAAGGTAACTCATGGATCCAAATCCCCTATGTGGGCAAGCAGGCATTGTCAGATGAGAGGGAGCACAAATCACACATGTCACACAGGCACGTAGGAACAGCAAGACACAGACACACCACAGCACTACCCCCAGGGCCCCCACAATGTGGTGACCCTGGGCTGCATTACAATCCCACTCTGATGACAAAGCTAAATGTCGCTCACACTGTGAACCACAGTCATGTGTCCTGAGCAACAAACTACCATCACACCTACACAAGCACAAATCAATCAGCATGGCCAGTAAGCCAAGGCCAACATGGAGGCAGGGGCCTAGCTGGGCAACAACTCTCATCTGCACACACTCAACACCACACCCCTCGACCTCCAACAATGTGCAGCAGTGAAGCACACATGCACTGGTGACATTGCACATGCACCCATGACTATTCCAGGGTGGTGGGTGGGAACCAAGGTGCAGAAACACATCACACATGGCCACTCAACAAGACTCCTGAATGTCTGACACACTGCACACTACGCTGTACATGGACATGACGGCAATACCACACCAACCAATGGGATCCCAGCCACAGTCACACACCAATGAAGAAGCCAAGGTCACCCACAAAGAACACACATAGACAACAACCAACATTGCAGCCCGGACCCTGAGGAGTGCCAGCAGTCACACACACAACGTGTCACAATCACTGAAAGATAACACAAACTGGAAATCACATGACAGGGGCAAACAACAAGTGCCAAGGGGAAACCTGACTGTGACCCATCTGCGTCTGCACACAAACTCAGCCCTGACAGCAAACACACCTATGGGTGACACCCTGATGACCAGTAATGTGCCATGCACCCACATCACAGAGAACCCAGGGAGAAGACTTTGGGGGAACATAGGTCAACTCAGCAAGCATCACAAACAGGTACAACACTAGGGATCACAGCATGCACAGCTAAACGGAAGTGAACACACAGACATGCACATACAACACACACCTTGGGCGCAGGCAATGTCACAGGAGTACACACTGCCATGAGGGGACTCCACTCCTGTGTGAGGAAAGCTGTGCCATATGTTGCCTCAGTAGGGCCCCATCATGTCAGCTGAGCACTTGGTCACACAATCAACAATTAGCACCAAATGAGGGCTCCCGTCACATCAGCCTGGTCATGGAAGTGCCAACGAAATCATCAGCACAGATCCAACACACTTGTATAGCAATGTTGCACTGACAACACGGATGAGTCCTTCCCCATTGATGCCCAAACCTGCATGTCCAGAGGAGATGGCCACACGGTCAGGAAGTAGACGAATTGAACAATGGCAGGCACAACAGATGTGCAGGGGTGGAAGCCACAGATGTGAAATAGCTAATCTAAGTAGGAAATCCCATTGCCAAATACTGAACACATGATACCCTCAGATGCTGCTATGGATGACATGGATACACCACAGGATAGGACACATTCCCCCTGGACCACATGGGTTCCTGCACAGTAACACTTCATTATCATGAGACCAAATATCACCATCACTGCAGCAAGGGCATGGTTAGCATCATCAAAAACATGTACATCAGAAGCATAAGCACTAGAGAACAGAAAGTTGCTTTATTCAGCATATGTGTGTAATGAAAACAAAGTCCAGAAAAAACACAAAGGCCAATGGCCAGTCCATTGTCAAAGTCCAAACTGGGTGACAGTGGCAGATGTCACCCTACGCATGCCTGCACAAAACCAGGAACAATCCACTAGGAGGGGCAACCGGGGGGGCAGGCCAGGCACCGCAGGGACAGGATCAGGGCTCACCAGGAGGAAGCAGGGAAGGGGTGGTGGGTGCTGGAGAGCCACTGACAACTGCAGTGGAGGTGTCTGACATGGTGTGTGCCGGCACAACTGAGGGGCATGACTCAGATGTTGTGGGTGCCGGCACGACTGCAGTGGACCCTGCAGATGGAGTGGACAGGTCCGCCACTGCAGTGCCCAAGTCAGACAGGGTGGTAGTGGACTCCACTGCAGTGCCTACCACCAGGGGAGGAGAATGGGGAACAGGCAAGGTGGGCTGGACAGAGGGGGAGGACACCCTCACCACATCAGTGGCACAGACAAGCGCAGCGGGGGTGTGGTGCCGGGAGAGCAAGTGGCAGGGGGAGAAGGCCGGATCCTCTTGGGGATGGTATATCTGTGGGTGGGGGAACCTGGGGCAGGGTGTGGTGGGGGCACCTGTGGAGTGGGGGCCTGAGGGATGGAGGAAGGAGACCTGGTGCCTGAGCTGCAGGCCGGCGGCGGGGTCTTGCTCTTACGACTCCGGGGGACTTGCGGGTGGGGGCCTCAGTCTGTCTGCGCCTGGGGGAGGGTGTCCGGGGGCGAGGGGCACTCTGCTCCGTGTGGGTGGGCTTCCTCTTCCCCCTGAATGCTGTATCAGCTGGATCGGAGGGGAAGAGGCCGAGGTCACTGAGGAAGAGCCGCTGGGTCTTTGGGGTTGCAGGTGAGGCAAGGGAGGGTGTTTTGGAGGGAGAGGCAACTGAGGACTGCGCAGTGCTCGTGGATGCGTGTGTGTGTTCCAGGGCCCCATCCCCTGTGAGTCTGGTTTCAGTCCCCTGACTGTGCGTGCGTGTGCGTTTTGTTTGTGGCGTGTGTGTCTGTGTGCTGGATGTGTGTGTGCTGGTGTGTGCCTGTGCCGGTGTGTGTGTGCTTGGGACGGGTAAGGTGCTGGGGAGTGTGGATGGAGCAGAGGCAGGAGGGGTGAGGGACTGTCTGAGGAGGGACACTGCTGCCGTCAGGGAGGAGTCCATGGACCTATTGCCCCTCTGTAGGTCAGACATGCCCGATGAGATGCCCTCCATGAACGACACCAGCTGAGTCAACAGAGCGGTGTGCGCATGGAGGACACTCAGCATGGCTGTCTGCCCTACATGGAGCTGGCGAAGGAGGTACACAGACTCCTCACTCAGGGCAGCAGGGGACACAGGGGCAGGGGTGCGGTGCCTGGCCCAAAGGAGACACGCTCCCGAACATGGGAGCCTTCACGGACCTGGGGAATGGGAGCCGATGGGAGGGCGGTGGTGGTGCTGGTGGTGGCGGGGACAGCAACACTAGCTGGGGTGTGGTGGCTGCTGACACCCGCCTCCATAAGGGAGTCATCCTCCGAGTTGCTCTGGTCCTCAGCTGAGGTGGATGGTGCTGAGGACTCCTCGGTGTGGCTCCCCTCGCCCTCCGTGCCACTGGGTCCCTCCGACCACTCCTCGGCTGCTGACCCAGTCTGGCTCTCCGGCTCCTCCTGGTCCGTGGAGCTGTCCCCTTCCGTGGCCGTGGATGTATCTGCAAACAATGGGGAAACAGACAGACATCAGTCACCTGCACCAAACGCACACACCACTGTGAGCACAGCACATTACAGAGCAAGCCCTGGCATCATTAGTTGTACATTGCTAAAAGTGCCCTAACTGAACAGGAGAAGCCAATTGTCAGTCTGATGCCAACCATGGCACTCACATCCCACATGGCCTTGCACCCATCTGTCTGGTGTCTGTTGGATAGCAACACCCCAGTGTGGACACATGCACCAACTACACAGTAGTTGGACAGTGCAGAGGACACGGTGTAGCATGTGGACATGCACACACCACAACTCTTGCCACTGAGTCAGTACAGGTTTCCGGATGAAAGGGACGCCCAGAGTCAAATAGGATATGCATGTGATGCATACCTGCGACAGACACCATGATGCACCCATGTCCTGATAGCCATCGCCACAATGGTGTGCATGTAGCACATGTCACTCCCCTGCAGGATCACCAATAAGTAGACACATGCCATGGCGGAGGCATGACTGCTAAGTCATACATCACTGTCTCAGTGATGTATGACTTGGCAGCCAGACAACAACACTCTGCACTGTGTCACAATAGTAGGTCATGGGGAATGCAAGTCCTGGAGCTGCACAAGTGCACATGTACATCCCCCACACAACACATCATCTTAACCCTCATCTGTCCAGGTCATACCGATTGGACATATGGGAGACCTGTGACACTACCCTCTGAACCTGAGCCCCTCACAATCTGCTGTGAATGGGGAACAGCTGCCTGAACTTCACATTCGCATACCCCAGTCTGCACGGGCAGCTGATCAAACACCTATGTGACACACAAGTATCGTCTCCTATGGTCACATCTCCAGTGGCATGCTGAGCCCCTACCGAGAAACACCCCAGCAGTCCTGGCAACTAATCCACAGCACACTGACACAGAGGCAGACACCTGAGGGGTCAAATCACTGCGCACAATGTGTCAGCTGATACACGGGAGTGGGAGTACAGAGTGCATTGCATGGCCTGGAGTAGGCATGACTGTCCTGCCCCACATGAATGAGGGATGAGCCCTGGACAGTGGATAGCTGGCTATGTATGTGTGACACACGTAATCTGCACACTCCTGGGGCCCAAACATTGTTCCCACCCGCTGCATGGGCGTGTGCCACATACCCCAGGCACATGTGGTGGCTCAGCTCAGCAAGTGGACCGCATATCAAAGCAACACGCAGATTACATGTCCGAACACAGGCGTTGTGTGAACAATGGACCCACCCATGATGCCCACAACAGAGTTAGGGAAACAGATGCTGTCCCCCACCTTTAGTGAAGCAAACTGCAAGGACACAGTCCCAAGTGACACAATTCCCTTAATGTAAGGGCCACACCTGGGTATCAGATGAGGAGTGGGCAGTGCACAATAGAGGGACATGGCTCCTGGACAACATGACTGCTGTACTGTGGCAGTTGAACCAGGCCAGAGGAGGGCACAAAGCATGTAATACAGAGTTCACAGTGCAGTCTTTGACTCACCCCCTCCTTGCTGCTGTCTGGCCTTCAGCTGCCCATCCAGGTCTGGAAACACCACCGCCAGGATCTGGAGCATGTGGGGGTCAGGGTCCGTGTTCCGCCCCTCCTGCGAGGAGGCGACAGCTTCAGCTGGACCCGTGCAATCCTCCGGGTCCAGCCCCGAAGGTCCTGCCACCTCTTCTGGCAGTTGCGGATCCGGCGCTTGTAGACCCCCACGGACCGGACAGCCCGGACGATGTCCTTCCAGATCTCCTGCTTCCGATGGGCATTAACCTGTCAGGATGACAAAGTGAAAAGGCCATTACTACACATGCAACATATCCGTGCATGACACAGTTGTATATACATGTCTCATTCACAGGGGCACATGATGTACACAGGCAGTGCAACGCTGCCCATGAACAGTTTGCCAGACGTCACTACATGGTATCATTGCATGGGAAGTAAAACCTTGTTCAAATGCACTGTCACTGCACCATACCTGTCCAGTGCATGTCACTACACACTATGGGGGTGACAACTACTCAGTGAGCCTGCTAGCCAGTGGCGTGCAGACTTTCAGCCTTGCTAGTCAGACAAAATGCACATTCAGAAAGGCAGTGCACAGAACACTCACCTGCTCCCCTGGTGTCCCATACAGCTTGCTGTACTGTGGAAGTAGGCTGTCCAGCAGGGCCTGGTTCTCCTCAAGGCTGAAGGCTGGGGCTCTCTCCACAGTACGTGCCATTGCAGGGTCCAGAGGGGCAGAGACAGCAGCAGTGCAGTGGCAGATGTCGTCCTGGAGCATGTAGTGCAGGCAAGTGAGCTCTCAGGGGAACAGCCAGCAATATATATGTGCTGGAGAGGCAGATACTGTCCCTTGTGTCCAAAGTGATAGGTCCAAGTCGTTTGCATCTTCTGAATCTGGCCAATCCATGGAATAGCAGCACCAATACACGCCCACGGCATCCTTCAAATCTTCAACTTCATGACATACATGATTTTGCAACATTGTTGTGGGTGACCAACTGAATTTCCAGCAACCGACTCGTTCGAATTTCGAAAACGCGTCCGTTGCCAGGCAAGGCCATTGTCAATGGGTGCACACCGATCGGTCCATTGCGGTACAACGCGTACAGGGGTACAACGCGTACCCGCACACATTGAATGCAATGGGCCAGCCGGGGGCACCGATCGGTCCATTGCTGATCAACGCGTACAGGGGTACAACGCGTACCCGCACACATTGAATGCAATGGGCCGGCCGGGGGCACCGATCGGTCCATTGCGGTACAACGCGTACAGGGGCACAACGCGTACCCGCACACATTGAATGCAATGGGCCGGCCGGGGGCACCGAACGGTCCATTGCGGTACAACGCGTACAGGGGTACAACGCATACCCGCACACATTGAATGCATTGGGCCGGCCGGGGGCACCGATCGGTCCATTGCGGTACAACGCGTACAGGGGTACAACGCGTACCCGCACACATTGAATGCAATGGGCCGGCCGGGGGCACCGATCGGTCCATTGCGGTACAACGCGTACAGGGGCACAACGCGTACCCGCACACATTGAATGCAATGGGCCGGCCGGGGGCACCGATCGGTCCATTGCTGTTCAACGCATCTCTGTACAAGTGACTGGCATATGTCACCATGCCTGTCTCAGATGGACATATGCCAGCCACAGATAGCTCCCAGGGAGTGAGGGGCACACCTACAACACGACAGCCTGTCCAAACTGTATGATAAGGCATGTAAGGCTGCATTTCCTATTGTGTGTATGTTGGTGTACATGTTGTCCTGTGGGTGTCACCTGGGGGCAGCCACCCCCAGGCTGTGCACGTGTTCATGGGGACAGGATCCTGGGTGTTACGTGTACATGGCCACTGTGATGTGCAACTGTTCATATCTGTGAATGTGCCATGGTCACATTTCACGGTGGTGTATGTGTATGTCATGTCACATACCCCGTGAGTCCCATGTGGGACGGTATGTTTGAGCCAGGGTGTCCCAGTGGCACAATAGTGATGGTCCTCCACAGTCTGTGTGCATGTAGTGTTTACAATGTCTCTGATTTCATGTGCACAATGGGAGACAGTCTCCACATCCACGTTGTGTGTGCATGGACTTTGATGTTGTGCGTGTGTGTGTCACAGACGTCCATGTCTGTCCTGCAGTGGCAAGTGGGACCACTACCTGTGGGGGTCATAGTTGTTTTGCTGTGGTGTATACATGATACTCCATGTAATGCCAGTGTACATGTGGCAATACAGGGTCCCTGGGAATGTACCTGTCGTTGAGCTGTGATGCCTGGGGAACATCTGTCCTCACATGTCACTGTGGGGGGTGATTGTGACACGGCAGCAGGAGATGGGAACTGTGACACAGCCTCATGATATCCAATGGGCCAACCTGGGACTTATTGATGCCACTTGTTGGACCGTGATGACAGATGTTGGCCATGTATGTACCATACATGTCCTTACGGAACTGCACACTTCATGTAGTTGTGCCTCATAATGATGTATGTTGGGATATTGAGTGTGTTCAATGCCGTATATGTGGGCTGACTGACAATCTTGCTTACTTCTCCTCTGCACTGCAGGGCCCCTGCTGTCCATCGACCATTCCCAGACCTGGCAACGATGGTGGAACGGGACAGCATCCGACGGTCCGCTTCACCAGGCAGCTGATTGAGGATTTGGCAGTGCAGTTGGCCCCACATTTGCAGCCTGGCCGGCCGTATCCTACAGCGCTGACTCCCAAGGTGAAGGTGATGGCAGCCCTACACTTCTTTGCCACCGGTACCTTCCAACATACTGTGGCGACTGCTGGTGGGATGTCACAGACCATGTTGAGCCGTGTGCTCCGCGATGTTTTGGCGGCAATGTTGCTATTCCTGAACCGGTACATCTATTTCCCTAGACTGCGACGACTCACTGACGTGAAGAGTGACTTCTATGCCCTGGGGAGGATGCTGCATGTCATTGGCTCCATTGATGGGACACATGTGGCTTTGGTACCACCACAGGCCCAGGAGCAGGCCTACAGGAACCGCAAGCACTACCACTCGGTCAATGCACTGGTGGTGTGTCTTGCAGATATGACCATCACACACGTGTGTGCCCGTTTCCCTGGTTCAGCACACGATGCCTTTGTGATGAGGAGTAGTCGCATCCCCAGGATGATGGCACAGATGCAGAACCAGTGTGCCTGGCTTGTCGGTGTGTACTGACTTTGTGCCATTGTGTGTGATCTGATCTGTAGTATTCCGCCCACTTTTCCAAGTCAGCTAATGTGCACTTGTCTGTCCGTAGGTGACTCGGGATACCCCAACATGCCGTGGTTGCTGACACCCCTCAGGAACCCTGTGACACCAGCCCAGATGCGCTACAATGAGGCACATGGTCGGACCAGGAGAGTGATTGAGCGGACATTTGGTCTCCTGAAGAGCCGCTTCCGCTGCCTGGACAAGACCGGAGGGTCCCTCCCATATGCCCCTGCGAAAGTGTGCAAGATTATCATCGTCTGCTGCATGCTCCACAACCTGGCAGTGCGGAAGGAGTTGTCTCTCATCCAGGATGACAATGACCAACATCCGCCACCTGTGGAGGATCCTGGCCTGGACCACGATGCCAGTGATGATGATGATGATGATGATGAGGGTGATGTCCGCACACAGCTCATCACCAACTTCTTTAGCTGAATGTGAGTATCCTGAGGTGTAATGTCAATGATGTGAGTTGGCATGATATGTGTAGGTGGTGCTCTGGTGCTGTTGGAGTGTGTCCATGGGCTACTTGACTGGATGTGTGTTGCGATGTGTGCTTACAGGTGGGCTGTACTCCCCAACAGTGTTGACATGCTAACTTGGTTCTGGGTGGGTATCTTGTAACATGTATTGTGCATGAGTTTTGCTGTTCTGTCCTGTTCTCCATTGCTTTTGACTGTGTGTCATTTCGGTCCTTCACAGGGTACTTTCAGATTCGTTTGGTCAACTGTGTCCACCGACGACGTGATTGCACTTCCAGGGTGGTAGCTGTTGTGTCCCTACAGGTGATGTGAGCCACACCCATGGACTTCCTTCCGTCTACAGTTGTTGACTGTGTGCCCGCTGCCAGGTGGGATTACCTTGCATCTGTAGTGGTTACGACATGTTGCAACTGTGTAATAAACCTGTGCTTCACTTTGTGATGTGCGTTGTCTGTGGTCACACATTTGACTGCCATTTGCTTACTGCACCTGTGGGCTACTTGACTACAACTGGGAATGGGTGTGGTGTCTGTGCATTGCACCGTCTTCCCTGGCAACATCAGTGTAGGCAATGAGTCAGATGGCCTAGGTGTGTATGTGTTGTGTAGCCCTGGTGGTGTGTCTCCCTCATATGTGTCACGTTGCCTTTACTCACATGCCTGTGTTGTACTTGCTGTTGCCGTTCGCATACACAGTGTAATTTTGCAGTTCATCATCCCCATAACAGCACCCACGTTGGAATCACAACAGAGGCAAGTATGGTGTATTAGTGTGTTTATTGTGATACATTTGTGTGAATGGTGCATAGGATGGGTAGTGCTGTACATAAATCTTGCAATCAGAAGTTCCTAGGTGAATTGAAAGTCCTGGTAGACAAAATCCCCAGTATCGGGGCCACAGTTGTCTGAGACATTGGTCCAACTTGTACTCCCCATGCAATGTGTGGGAGTAGTGTTGCCGTCAACAGGGTGAACAGTCTGTGCACAAAGGTGAACATCCAGAACAGGTTCAGGCTTCCTGGGAGTTGCGCTTGGCCATCGGCCTCTCACTTGCCCCTCCTCGGACAACCCCTCTTCTTTGGGGGGCCCCTCAAGTACAGGCTGCTGCGGTGCAGGGGACTCTCCGCCAGAGTCATCCTCCCTCCCTGTGGCAGTTGCAGTTTGTTCAGCACCAGATGTTGTTAGCACACAGGGAGGTGTGGACTGGTTGCTGTTCATCTGGCGGAGGCATTGTAAAATGTCCCTGTGCACCGCCGTCATCTCATGCAGTGCATCCCACTTGGACTCCACGCGGGACATGTGTGAGTCCACGCGGGACATGTGTGACTCCACGTGGGACATGTGAGAGTCCAAGCGGGCATGATGGGCAGCCTGCTGCTGTTTCATGTCTCTGAGGAGCCCCACTACCTGGCTGAGATCTCCGGTGCTGGACTGGTACGCATCAGCTATGCGTACCAGTTGTGGGTCATCATGCACACCAGCAACCTCTGCAAGCAGCGACCTCTGTCTCCCACCCTCCCACCACCCCTGCTGACATGTGCAGTGCGTGCAGTGGCACGCACAGATGACCCTGGTCCACCTTGGGGGTTGGTGGTGGTGGTGGTGTCCATGGCCCCAGGTTGGTCCAGGGTCCCTGTGTTGGTGTTGCTCCTTGTTCTGTCCATGTCGGCAGGGATGGTATTTGTGGTGACAGTCGTTGGAGGGGTGGGTGCAGGGAGTGCAGCTGGTGGTCCTGCTGGTGCTGCAGCTGGTGGTCCTGCTGGTGCTGCATGTAGACTTGCACCGGATGTGCCAGGTTGGTCTTCTTCGTCCGAGGAGGGCAGAGGCTGTACGACACCAGTGAGCTCCGCATCCTCTTGAGCCTGGGACTGGGACTCCTCAGCGTCTGCTGCTGTGTCCCCATCATCACCTGTTTTTGGGAGAACCACACAATGTATGTTATGTTTCTGCAGGCATCAATGGTTGACACACCTGACAGTTGTGACTGTGCCTCTGGGTGCGGGCCTGTACATTGCATTGTCCTAAGTCGTCACAGTCAGGGGTTGATATTGGTGTGGCACATTGTCCTGCATTATTTGGGCATTTCTATGTATTTGTTGGGGTGTGAACATGGTCTGCATTGGTTGTATTTGGTTGACAGCCGGCCCTCCTTCCCACCCAGCCAGTCAGTTATCCCACCATGGACTGTGCTTGCATTGCAGGGAGTGGAAGTTGTCTCTCAGGATGTCAGTCAGTGGTGTCCTGCTGTTTGTTGGTGCACAGTTGCCAGCAGGGCCTTGTGCTCCCCACAGCAGTAGCCAGTGTCAGCCATCTTGTGAGTCCTTCTCCACTCCCTGTGATGTGAGCATGGTTCAGGGTGGTGTTGATGGGACAGTTGTGGGGGTGAGCTATGTCTGTGACTGTGACTCCCATCATGCTATTGCCTCCACCCCACTTCCCAGCATTCCCATACTTACTTGCTTTTGTGGGGAGTTCAGTGTGTGTGGGTGTGAGGGCAATGGCAAGATGGCTGACAGTGGTGTCCTGCTGTTGGTTGGTGTGCAGTTCCCAGCATGCCCTTGTGCTCCCCACAGCAGTAGCCAGTGCCAGCCATCTTGTGTGTCCTTATCCACTCCCTGTGATGTGAGCATGGTTCAGGGTGGTGTTGATGGGCCAGTTGTTAGGCTGAGCAATATCTGTGACTACCACTCCCATCATGCTATTGCCTCCACCCCCCTTCCCAGCATGCCCATGCTTCCTTCCTTTTGACTCTGCTTCCCTGTGGGGTGGGCTGGCTGTGCTGACAGGATGGCTGGGAGTGTTGTCCTGGCAGTTGTTTGGCTAAAAGTTCCAAGAGTGTCCCTGTGCTTCACACAACATAACCCAGGGTGGTGGTTCTTTGTGGGATCTTGAGTTAGGATGGGAGGCATTGCATTCTACCAGGTGGGTTCTGTGGAGTTTGTGTTGAGGGGGGTGTGAGGGGAGGTGCTTGTGACTATGGTCAGTGCTGCAAGTCCTCCTTCCCACCCAGCCAGCCAGATATCCCACCATGGAACGTGCTTGCATTGCAGGGAGTGGAAGTTGTCTCTCAGGATGTCAGTCAGTGGTGTCCTGCTGTTTGTTGGTGCACAGTTGCCAGCAGGGCCTTGTGCTCCCCACAGCAGTTGCCAGTGTCAGCCATCTTGTCAGTTGTTTTCCACTCCCTGTGATGTGCGCATGGTTCAGGGTGGCGTTGATGGGACAGTTGTGGGGGTGACCAATATCTGTGACTACCACTCCCATCATGCTATTGCCTCCACCCCACTTCCCAGCATTCCTATACATACTTGCTTTTGTGGGGAGTTCAGTGTGTGTGGGTGTTGGAAACGGGGTTACCGAGTCCGTTACGGTAGCATGACGCAAAGCGGGGAAGGCACGCGAAGGCAATGTGTAAGGCAGTTGTGCAGCACACTCTTACTTTGACTCAGCAATGCGAAGCAATAACCGGACACCACATAAGGCTTGCGTAATTAAAAATCAAGTTCTTTTATGTCAATCAAGGTTGCATTAGATTAGGCAGATTATTTCAATTTTGCATTGCATTTCTTTAACTGGTGCACATTCTTCTAAAAGGACCCTCAACAGTGTAGGCCACTAAAAGGCCGCAGGAATCAGCTCCTAAAAACACAGCACCACTAATGATTACTGGGTGCACTAAGGAATCAGGGCCTAGAACATGCAAAACACTTCAGGCATATTAACATCCCTTGCAAATAGGCACATACATCAGGCCTAGATAATCAGTACAGCATGCGGGACAATATGCGGGAGGGAATCCTAGAGGGAACCCCTCAACATGTCCAGCAACCTGGGGTTTCCCTATGATGGGGAATTCCTCTGTCTCTCAGGGGAGGTGAGGGTTAAATTAGGCTTGGCCCCCTTCTCTCCAGGTGCCTCGCCTGGTACAAAATGTCAGTGGGGGCTTCCTTCATTAATCCCCGGTGAATTGTGGCCCCCGGCCCCCAGGGGCTTGATCTAGAGCCCTAGGGGCCTCCTGGGCTCACCTGCGGTGATGTGGCTGGCCTCGTGGCGATTGCGGTGAGTGGCTGGCCTCCGCCGAGGCTGTGGAGCCTCTCTCTCCTTCCGCGGGTCGTTGGGGGCCGGTATCGCACTCCTCCGGCCCCCGTGGAGTCAGCGGTGAGTGAGGGTAAAGGGAGCGGGAGCCGGCAGTCCTTCCAGACGGCTCCCCGCTTCCCTCTGATGCACACGGAGTTCGTTCTCCTCCGTACGTGCTGGGGGGCGGGCTCTCGACGCCGCCCAATCCCAGCGCGGCCCTGGAGTTCTTCTGGGGGCTCCCGTTGGCAGTGGAGCCCCTCCGACGTCTTCCTTCTCGGCTCCGGGCGGGGTCCAATCGCGTCGCGGCCTTCTCTTGTTGCCGGGCAACGCCTCCCGCCTCCGGCTCCTCTGCTGCTGGCTCCGGCGGGGCCAATCACGTCGCGGCCTTTTCGGGGCGCGACCTATGACGCGGTCGGCGTCCCCGGCCCCACGGCAACGGCGTCCGCGGGCCTGGAGGCCGCGGTGGGCCTCAATTCTCTTCACGCTGCCCTCCTGGGCTGCGGCGGTGTCTTTCTTGGCCGCGATTGCAGCGGTAGGGGTCTCGGGCCCGGCGGTGATCTCTGGGGGCTTCGTTGAGGGCGCGGACGGCGCACCTCACCACACGCACTCGAGGGGGGGAGGTCTCCCTCACCTCAGCACCTCTTCTTCACGCGGCGGTGGCCACGGCGGCGATTCAGTCACAAGGTCAGTGACTGGGGTGTCAATTTCTCCCACGTGGAGTTGAAGCGCGGGGCGCGCTGACAGCCTATTCACAGGGCTGTGTGGGAAGGGTTCATGGGGGACAGTCCAGCTGTCGGTCTGGGTAGATAGGGGGGTGAAGGTCTAGCGCTTAGGGCACAGCGCTTCGCCTCGTGATCCCCATTCGACGATTCAACGTGGGTTCCAGTTACTCTTGGTTTCAGGCTCCTGCGAGGAGCTTCTTCTCAGAAGTGGCTTAGGGTAATGTCCGTGACACACGTTTCTTGTCAGAAAAGTTCCTGCTTCTGAGGGGGGGGGTTGTGAGTTGGTGGTTCTGGGAGTGCTTGATGTTCCTCCCAGCACGCTGAAGGTGGTTCCCTGGGTCCCCTCACACTGGGCAAGGTCAGTGGGTGGTGGGCGTTCCTCAGCTATCTTACTTCAGCAGGGCCTTAGCCCTGTCAGCAGCAGTAGTGTAGGTCTCCCCCTAGGCCCTAAAGCCTATACTCCGGCGTAGGTTCTCCCAGGTTCAGCGGTGCCTCAACCTAACTGACTAAAAGGTTTTCCCTCCAAGCCTCTTATACCCCTAGGTCAGGTGACCCTCCTAAAGGCGGCAAAACGTAACTCCTCCCACAGCCCGGAAGGTTCTGGAACCTTCCACCTATCTAGCTATGTGGCCCAGAGGCGGGGACGGGATGGATACTGTATCCCTATGTCCCAGCCTGACCCTGGCTACTAGCGTGTATGTGTGGAAGGCCCTTCTGCAGTAGCAGGGGCCTGTGGCAGCCATCTTTAGTGAGAGAGCACCTGCACCTCAGCACTGACCAGCAGTGGCAAGGCGCCCGGAGACCTAGGTCCAGTAAAAATATGGTGGCAAAAATTAGGCGCAGAAAGGGAAAAAAACAGGGCAAGACCACCCTAGGGCTGACAGGTCTAACACGCGTCCCCCCAGCCGAAAGAGGGAGAGCTTCCCAACCTCTAGGGAGTTCTCTTCGCTAAGGCGGAAAAACCGGGAGAGACCGTCAGCGTTGGCGTGGTCTACACCGGGTCGATGTTCCACCCGAAAGTCCATCCCCTGGAGGGAAATGGACCACCTCAACAATTTGGGGTTTTCGCCTCTCATCTGCATGAGCCAGCGAAGGGGTCTGTGGTCGGTCTGGATCAAGAAGTGACAACCAAAAAGGTATGGCCTCAACTTCTTCACAGCCCAAACCACAGCAAAGGCTTCCCGCTCGATGGTACTCCACCGCTGTTCCCGGGGGAGTAGTCTTCGGGAGATGAAGGCCACTGGCTGGTCTTGGCCATCGTCATTCAGCTGCGAGAGCACAGCTCCTATGCCATGCTCAGAAGCGTCTGTCTGCACGATAAACTCCCGTCCAAAATCTGGAGTCCTGAGCACTGGCGCGGTGCACATGGCACGTTTAAGGGTCTCAAAGGCATCCTGGCAGGCAGCCGTCCAGATGACTCTGCGTGGCTGCTTCTTCGAAGTCAATTCCGTCAATGGGCCCACGATGGTTCCATATCCCTTGACGAACCGGCGGTAGTATCCCGTGAGGCCGAGAAAAGCTCGGACCTCTGTTTGGGTCTTGGGGGCTCCCAGGCCATGATGGTCTCAATCTTGGCTTGGAGGGGTTGCACCTTACCTCCGCCCACCAGATGTCCCAGGTACACGACAGATCCCTGTCCAATCTGGCACTTGCTGGCCTTGATGGTTAGACCAGCCCGTTGCAAAGCCTGCAGCACCTCCTGGAGATGCTGCAGATGGTCCTCCCAGCTGCTACTGAAGACAGCTATGTCATCCAGGTAGGCAGCAGAGAAGGCCTCTAGGCCAGACAGCACCTGGTTCACCAACCGCTGGAAAGTGGCTGGAGCATTTTTCAACCCGAAGGGCATCACACGAAATTGAAAGTGGCCCTCGGGGGTGGAGAACGCAGTCTTCTCCCTTGCTCCTTCCGCCATGGCGATCTGCCAATAGCCTGACGTTAGATCAATGGTACTCAGATACTGGGCTGCTCCCAGCCGGTCAATGAGCTCATCCGCCCGAGGGATCGGGTGAGCGTCGGTCTTGGTGACTGAGTTGAGTCCACGGTAATCCACACAGAACCGAAGTTCTGGTGTGGTGCCCGGGGGGGCCGCTTTCGGCACCAACACTACCGGACTAGCCCAAGGGCTACTGGAAGGCTCAATCACCCCCAGTTCTAGCATCTTGACAACCTCACCCTGGATACTAGCCTTGACCTTATCGGACAGCCGGTAAGACTTGTTCTTCACTGGCGGACTGTCCCCTGTGTCCACATCATGGGTACACAGGTGCGTGATTCCAGGCGTGAGGGAAAACAACGAGGCGTACTGCCCAAGACCTGGCGGCAGTCCCTCTGTTGCTCTGGGGTCAAGGATGGGGCGAGGACTACTCCCTCTACCGAACCATCCTTCTCATGAGCCGCCAGAAGGTCTGGCAGAGGCTCACTCTCCTCCTCCTCACTTCCATCCGTTATCATCAAGAGAGTGAGCTCGGAACGCTCCTGGTGTGGCTTCAGGCGGTTGACGTGGAGCACCCTGTGGGGTTGACGGGGGGTCTTCATGTCGACGACATACGTGGACTGGCCTTTCCTTTCCAAGATCTCAAACGGCCCAGTCCACCGGTCCTGGAGGGCGCTAAGCTCTCCTGGCTCCATGACCCACACCTTCTGTCCAGCGTCTAACTCTACCGTCCACGCGTTCCGGTCATACCATTGCTTCATGACGGCCTGACTCGCCTCTAAGTTGTCCGAGGCCTCCTTCCACAGCTTGGCCACTTGGCTGCGGAACGCCAGCATATAGCTGACCACATCACGGGGAAGCTTCGAGGAAGACTTCTCCCACCCCTCTTTGACAAGACTGAGGGGCCCCCGAACGGGGTGGCCATAGAGCAGCTCAAAGGGGCTGAAACCGACCCCCTTCTGCGGCACCTCTCGGTAGGAGAAGAGCAGACAGGGTAAGAGGACGTCCCACTTCCTTCTTAAGTCCTCGGGTAGGCTCCTGATCATCCCCTTCAAGGTTTTGTTGAAGCGCTCCACAAGCCCGTTCGTCTGGGGGTGGTAAGGAGTGGAGAACCGGTAGGTCACTCCACACTCCTTCCACATGGCCTGCATGTAGGCCGACATGAAATTCGTGCCCCTATCTGACACCACGACCTTGGGGAATCCCACTCGGGTAAAAATCCCCATGAGGGCCTGCGCCACCACCGGTGCAGTGATGGTCCTCAGAGGTATTGCCTCTGGGTACCGGGTGGCGTGGTCTACTAGCACCAAAATGAACCTATGCCCAGCAGAAGTCGGCGGATCCAACGGCCCGACAATGTCAATCCCTACTCGCTCAAAAGGGGTATTGACCACTGGGAGAGGTTCTAGAGGGACCTTCACCTTAGTCCCTGTCTTGCCGCTCGCTTGGCAAGTGGTGCAGGTCTTTCAAAACGTGTCAGAAGTGACGCGCATCCTGGGCCAGTAAAAATGTGGGACCAAACGTGCAAACGTCTTGTCCTGGCCCAGGTGTCCTGCTAGTGGTATCTCATGTGCCAACTCTAGAAGAAAGGCTCGGTAGCATTGGGGGACCACCACGGCCCTTGAGGACCCATGCACCGGAGCCTTAGGCTCACTGTAGAGGAGACCATCCTCCCAGTAGACATGGTAATTACCAGTCTCTGTTCCAGCTGCTTGGGCTTCGGCCTGTTGCCGTATGCCATCAAGCGTAGGGCACTCCCTCTGTGCCCGGCAAAATTCTTCCCGGGTAGGCCCTCCTTCCACCTGCCACTCTGCAGGGGTCGGCAGGTCCCCCACGGGAAAACCAACCACCTCAGCGGACTCCGGGGTCACCTCCGCGGGCTCCCCATCCATCTCACCGGGTGTCTCCTCCCGGACATCTCCTCGTCCAGCAGTGGGCTGGGCCATTATTTCAGGCTCCAACCCGGGCTGAGTTCCTTGTCGGACAGCCATGGACCGCGTGATAATGCAAGTCCATCCTGGTAACCCCAACATCTCAGCATGGGCATTGAACTCTACCTCTCTCCAGGCAGTATGTTCCAAGTCGTTGCCCAGCAGACAGTCAACTGGCATGGCAGGGCTCACCGCAACCTTCATCAGACCTGACACTCCTCCCCACTCAAAGGGAACTTGGGCCACGGGGTAATGACCCAGGCTATTATCAGCCATCACAACCGGGTGGAACTCCTCAGGAATCACCTGCTCTGGGGACACCAGCTGACGTCTCACCATCGTCATGCTGGCACCTGTGTCCCTCAGAGCCTCCACCTCCTCCCCATTCACCAGGACCCTCTGCCGATACTTGGCAGTGTTCTCGGGTACCTGAACCCTTGGGATGATCTCTCTATCCCCCAGGGAAACTAAGGTCAAGCCTGTCCACTCACCTCCCCTACCTAGGGACAACTCCTCCCCAAGCGCTACACTGGCCACCCCGGGGCTCTTACCTCCTGTGGGGGCTGGGGTTCTCTTGCGACACTGGGGATCCCCCTTGTAGTGTCCAACCTCCCCGCACTCGTAGCACCGGACAGTTCTGGGCTGCTGACTCCTGTCAGGGTAAGTGGGTTTCTGGTATCCAGATTGGGATGGGGAACCTACCCCTCTCCCAGGCGGTCTATTTTGGGGACCTTTAAAGAACTCCCTCTTTTTATCTCCCCCTCTTTCTTCTGGGGGAACCCCTGTCCACCTTTCGGGGGATCCGCCCCGGCTCCCTTGTGGGACACCCGAGTGCTGACCCACGTGTCTGCCTCCTCTGCAAGCTCCCTAGGATTGGTCAGCTTGCGGTCCACCAAGTACTGGCGCAGCTCCGGAAAACATTTCTCGAGGAGGTGCTCTCTCAAAAACAGGTCGTACAGCCCAGTGTAATTGTCAATGTTGCTGCCACGTACCCACCCCTCCAATGCCTTCCGGGCATAATCATAAAAATCCACCCAGTTTTGTGTGGTGAGCTTGTGGCTGTTGCGGAACTTTTGGCGGTACTTCTCTGGGGTGAGGCCGAACTTCCTGAGCAGGGCCTCCTTCATGATAGGGTAGTTGGTCTGCTCCCCCTTATCTAAAGTTAAAAGTGTGTCCCTTACTGGTGGAGGTATGTACCTGCAGAGACCTCCTCCCCAGTAGCTCTCAGGAACTCTATGGGCCACCAAAGCTACCTCGTACGCCGCCAACCACTTGTCGATGTCATCACCCACACTAAAGCTGGCTATCACCTCCCTGGGTAGATAAAATTTGGGCTCCTGTGGAACCCCAGCAGGTACGCTGCCACCATTTCCTTTGCCTTCCATCTCCATCTGCAAGGCTCGGAGCTCCAGTTCTTTCAGGCTAAGCTCATGTACAAGCTTCCTCTCCTCCATGGCTAGCCTTGCCTGTTCTCGCTCCCTTTCCATCTTAGCCAACTCTAATGTCAATTGCCTCTGCTCCCTCCTGTCCTCGAATTCCTCTGCTGACAAACTCCCCCTGACGCACTACTGCCTGCCCTGGAACGTCTTCCTGGCAACACATTTTCGCTGACGTCAATGTTCAGTAGGCTCAGTTCTCCTGGGTCGTCTGCCTCCCTCTGCTCCTCATCCCCTCTTCCCTCCAGGTGGGCCATTACCCATGCCCTCAAAGCTTTCTGAAGCACCTCCTTCCTGGCACCTCGCTTGACGGCCACCCCCCTCTCTAGGCAGAACTCCTTGAGCTGTGTCACCGTGTACCTCTCTAGGTCGGCTAACTCAAACTCCATCCTCCTAGGTGGGGTCCCAGACAATTTAAGGAAGGGGTTCTAAATGGTAGGTAGCAGGTCTAACGCAGGACTAATACAATCGGCAATCACAATAGAATTCCTCCTACTTACATTTCACTAGGTGTCTAATTGCGGCGCACACTGAGTCACTGTAGGGTGCTGCACAAATACCAGTCCTTATCCCACCGCTGAACACCAATGTTGGAAACGGGGTTACCGAGTCCGTTACGGTAGCATGGCGCAAAGCGGGGAAGGCACGCGAAGGCAATGTGTAAGGCAGTTGTGCAGCACACTCTTACTTTGACTCAGCAATGCGAAGCAATAACTGGACACCACACCAGGCTTGCGTAATTAAACATCAAGTTCTTTTATGTCAATCAAGGTTGCATTAGATTAGGCAGATTATTTCAATTTTGCATTGCATTTCTTTAACTGGTGCACATTCTTCTAAAAGGACCCTCAACAGTGTAGGCCACTAAAAGGCCGCAGGAATCAGCTCCTAAAAACACAGCACCACTAATGATTACTGGGTGCACTAAGGAATCAGGGCCTAGAACATGCAAAACACTTCAGGCATATTAACATCCCTTGCAAATAGGCACATACATCAGGCCTAGATAATCAGTACAGCATGCGGGACAATATGCGGGAGGGATTCCTAGAGGGAACCCCTCAACATGTCCAGCAACCTGGGGTTTCCCTAAGATGGGGAATTCCTCTGTCTCTCAGGGGAGGTGAGGGTTAAATTAGGCTTGGCCCCCTTCTCTCCAGGTGCCTCGCCTGGTACAAAATGTCAGTGGGGGCTTCCCTCGTTAATCCCCGGTGAATTGTGGCCCCCGGCCCCCAGGGGTTTGATCTAGAGCCCTAGGGGCCTTCCGGGCTCACCTGCGGTGATGTGGCTGGCCTCGTGGCGATTGCGGTGAGTGGCTGGCCTCCGCCGAGGCTGTGGAGCCTCTCTCTCCTTCCGCGGGTCGTTGGGGGGCCGGTATCGCACTCCTCCGGCCCCCGTGGAGTCAGCGGTGAGTGAGGGTAAAGGGAGCGGGAGCCGGCAGTCCTTCCAGACGGCTCCCCGCTTCCCTCTGATGCACACGGAGTTCGTTCTCCTCCGTACGTGCTGGGGGGGGGCGGGCTCTCGACGCCGCCCAATCCCAGCGCGGCCCTGGAGTTCTTCTGGGGGCTCCCGTTGGCAGTGGAGCCCCTCCGACGTCTTCCTTCTCGGCTCCGGGCGGGGTCCAATCGCGTCGCGGCCTTCTCTTGTTGCCGGGCAACGCCTCCCGCCTCCGGCTCCTCTGCTGCTGGCTCCGGCGGGGCCAATCACGTCGCGGCCTTTTCGGGGGCACGACCTATGACGCGGTCGGTGTCCCCGGCCCCACGGCAATGGCGTCCGCGGGCCTGGAGGCCGCGGTGGGCCTCAATTCTCTTCACGCTGCCCTCCTGGGCTGCGGCGGTGTCTTTCTTGGCCGCGATTGCAGCGGTAGGGGTCTCGGGCCCGGCGGTGATCTCTGGGGGCTTCGGTGAGGGCGCGGACGGCGCACCTCACCACACGCACTCGAGGGGGGGAGGTCTCCCTCACCTCAGCACCTCTTCTTCACGCGGCGGCGGCCGCAGCGGCGATTCAGTCACAAGGTCAGTGACTGGGGTGTCAATTTCTCCCACGTGGAGTTGAAGCGCGGGGCGCGCTGACAGCCTATTCACAGGGCTGTGTGGGAAGGGTTCGTGGGGGACAGTCCAGCTGTCGGTCTGGGTAGATAGGGGGTGAAGGTCTAGCGCTTAGGGCACAGCGCTTCGCCTCGTGATCCCCATTCGACGATTCAACGTGGGTTCCAGTTACTCTTGGTTTCAGGCTCCTGCGAGGAGCTTCTTGTCAGAAGTGGCTTAGGGTAATGTCCGTGACACACGTTTCTTGTCAGAAAAGTTCCTGCTTCTGAGGGGGGGGGTTGTGAGTTGGTGGTTCTGGGAGTGCTTGATGTTCCTCCCAGCATGCTGAAGGTGGTTCCCTGGGTCCCCTCACACTGGGCAAGGTCAGTGGGTGGTGGGCGTTCCTCAGCTATCTTACTTCAGCAGGGCCTTAGCCCTGTCAGCAGCAGTAGTGTAGGTCTCCCCCCTAGGCCCTAAAGCCTATACTCCGGCGTAGGTTCTCCCAGGTTCAGCGGTGCCTCAACCTAACTGACTAAAAGGTTTTCCCTCCAAGCCTCTTATACCCCTAGGTCAGGTGACCCTCCTAAAGGCGGCAAAACGTAACTCCTCCCACAGCCCGGAAGGTTCTGGAACCTTCCACCTATCTAGCTATGTGGCCCAGAGGCGGGGACGGGATGGATACTGTATCCCTATGTCCCAGCCTGACCCTGGCTACTAGCGTGTATGTGTGGAAGGCCCTTCTGCAGTAGCAGGGGCCTGTGGCAGCCATCTTTAGTGAGAGAGAACCTGCACCTCAGCACTGACCAGCAGTGGCAAGGCGCCCGGAGACCTAGGTCCAGTAAAAATATGGTGGCAAAAATGAGGCGCAGAAAGGGAAAAAAACAGGGCAAGACCACCCTAGGGCTGACAGGTCTAACAGTGGGTGTGAGAGCAATGGCAAGATGGCTGACAGTGGTGTCCTGCTGTTGGCTGGTGTGCAGTTCCCAGCATGCCCTTGTGCTCCCCACGACACAGCAACAGTGTCAGACATCTTTGATGGGCCTTTCCACTCTCTGTGGGATGTGCATGCGTGAGTGTGAGCTTCCTGGGCCATGTGGTGGGGGATGTAGAGCTGTGCCTACGACTCCCATCATGCTATTGCATCCACCCCCCTTCCCAGCATGCCCATGCTTCCTTCCTTTTGACTCTGCTTCCCTGTGGGGTGGGCTGCCTGTGCTGACAGGATGGCTGGGAGTGTTGTCCTGGCAGTTGTTTGGCTAAAAGTCCCAAGAGTGTCCCTGTGCTTCACACAACATAACCCAGGGTGGTGGTTCTTTGTGGGATCTTGAGTTAGGATGGGAGGCATTGCATTCTACCAGGTGGGTTCTGTGGAGTTTGTGTTGAGGGGGGTGTGAGGGGAGGTGCTTGTGACTATGGTCAGTGCTGCAAGTCCTCCTTCCCACCCAGCCAGCCAGATATCCCACCATGGAGCGTGCTTGCATTGCAGGGAGTGGAAGTTGTCTCTCAGGATGTCAGTCAGTGGTGTCCTGCTGTTTGTTGGTCCACAGTTGCCAGCAGGGCCTTGTGCTCCCCACAGCAGTTGCCAGTGTCAGCCATCTTGTCAGTTGTTTTCCACTCCCTGTGATGTGTGCATGGTTCAGGGTGGTGTTGATGGGACAGTTGTGAGGCTGAGCAATATCTGTGACTACCACTCCCATCATGCTATTGCTTCCACCCCCCTTCCCAGCATGCCCATGCTTCCTTCCTTTTGACTCTGCTCCCCTGTGGGGTGGGCTGGCTGTGCTGACAGGATGGCTGGGAGTGTTGTCCTGGCAGTTGTTTGGCTAAAAGTCCCAAGAGTGTCCCTGTGCTTCACACAACATAACCCAGGGTGGTGGTTCTTTGTGGGATCTTGAGTTAGGATGGGAGGCATTGCATTCTACCAGGTGGGTTCTGTGGAGTTTGTGTTGAGGGGGGGTGTGAGGGGAGGTGCTTGTGACTATGGTCAGGGCTGTGAGTTCTCCTTCCCACCCAGCCAGCCAGATATCCCACCATGGAACGTGCTTCCATTGCAGGGGGTGGAAGTTGTCTCTCAGGATGTCAGTCAGTGGTGTCCTGCTGTTTGTTGGTGCACAGTTGCCAGCAGGGCCTTGTGCTCCCCACAGCAGTTGCCAGTGTCAGCCATCTTGGGAGTCCTTCTCCACTCCCTGTGATGTGCGCATGGTTCATGGCGGTGTTGATGGGACAGTTGTGGGGGGGCAATATGTGTGACTACGACTCCCATGATGCTATTGGCTACACTGACTTGGCCAGCATACACAGAATTCCTTCCTTTCAGTGGTCTTCACTGTGTGTTGGTGTTGTTGTGGTGGCTACATGTCTGGATGTGTTTGTTAGTTCTATTTGTGCCACTGCCTAGCTGTAGTTGTAGTTATGTTTGTACATGTGATGGCACGGTTGAATGTAACTTTGAGATGGCATGTGTTGTGTTTCTCTGACTGACATACACATTTTGGGATGATTCTGTTCTGGTTGCTGTGTAATTGCTATGAGTGCATGGTTTGACTCTCCCCTTGACAGTGATGTGTGTGTGTATTGTGGCAGAATATTGTGTACATTTGTTGTGTACTCACCAGGCTCTGGGATGTTCTCTAGTCCATATACGCTCACTGGCGGAAGGATGGCCCGCACCTTCTCCTCCCAGGGCCTGAGGTATACTGGCTTGGCAGGAGGGCCACTGCCGGTGTATTGGCTCAGGAGGTAGTCTTTCTTGAGCAGGTCCCGTACCCTCCTGCGCACGTCATACCACCTGTTCTGGATGTCGGTCTTTGTGCGCAGACATGGTGATTGTGCGTTCACCCTGTTGATGATCCTCTCCCACATCTTGGTTTTCTGGGAGATGGGGGTCTGTTGGACCAGTGTGCCAAACAGCTGTGGCTCTACCCTGAGGATCTCGTCTACCATGACTTCCAATTCACAATCTAGGAACTTGTGATTCTTCTTGGGGGGCATGGTGATGGGTGGTGATGGTGAGTGATGTGTGTGTTGGTGTGCAGGTGAGGGTGTGTGAGTGTGTGTTTTGCTGGGTGTATGTGAGGTAGGTATTTGTTGGTGTGCTGATGGTGTGTGGCTTGTGTGAGGGATGAGCTGTGGGTGTGTGGTTGCTGTCTGTTGGGTGCTGGCAGTGGAATGGCATTTGCAAAGGATCATGGTTGGGATTTGTGTCCTTTATATGGGTGGAGTTGTGGGTGTGTCTTTGTTCTCTGTCCCCACCCCCCAGTATTTATTGGCTTTGTAATTGCTTGTTTGGCCTTTTTTTGTGTCATTTTTCCTTTGTACTGTCTGTGCATGTTGGAAACGTTCTTGTGACCGAGTCGGACCCTGCATTTGTCTCGTACGGTGTTCTCCATTTCGTTCACGCTGTGTTTGTGCAGTTTTTTATGCTGCGTATGCGTCGGTCACGGTGTTTTGTGTTACTTCGGCTCGGTTTTGTATGCGTGTCGGTCGTACGGCTTGTCCTCCGTCCGACTCGGTCGTGGTTTTCGCGCCTTGCATCGTACTTTGCGGTTTGGAGTTCGCGTGTACGTTTCGGTCGGATTTGTTCCGGGTGCGTGTCGGTCGGTTCGATTCGCGTGTTTTTCCGGCCGGATTGCTGTTTTCCGTGCGGCTCGGTCGTTCGGCTTGGGTTCGGTACGTGTCGGTCGGATTTTGCACGCTTTGCATCGTACTTGGCGTGTCGGGCGCCACAGGTACGTGTCGGTCGGAATAAATTCCGGCTCCGACTCGGTCGGTGCTTTTTCCGGCCCGAATCGGAATCAACCCCTTAATCTCCCTGTGCATAACAAAAATGAATGTGTCCTTCTGTAACGAAACTGGTGCTCATGTAAAGCGCTCTGATACCCGATGTCTCGGGTCTAGTTCGCGCTATATAAAACTCTGTAAAAAGAAGAGATTTTCTATGTGTTTTAGGAGCTGTTCTGAAGGCATTTTGAATGTCCCTCTAATGGTAGTGTCATTGAGCTAATGCTTTTTTTTTGTCTGGTAATTCTTTATTGCGGTACCAACCAATGTACATGGCAAACAAATAGACCGCACTTGCCATCAGTGGTGGTACAACAATACAGAACTTAAAATTTGGTACAGCACATAATGGTAGAGAAGGAAGACACCACTTTCTCACGAAACCAGAGAAACTAATAGGAGCATCAGCAGAAACAGAAAACAAAACATAATGAGCTAATGTTTCTTGTAGTGTCTCCGATTAAGAGACAAAGCTATCCATATTGCTGCAGTTACATCTTAAACTAAAACAAACAAAAACAACCAACAGGCAAATTATCACATAGAGCCATCAGGTGGAAAGATAATATATGAGGAGATTTTTGTCAGTTTTTTTGTGTACAGTTCCTCAACCCATTTACAAAAGGCACAATAGTGAGATCAAGAAAGGTTATTTCCTCTGTGCTGTAGGTCCAGGAATCGATGTGGTCCTGTGTATTCAACCATTCATAAAATAGTTAATCTGTTGTTTCTCGACCATGCCAAATACACAGGACATCATTTATAAATCTTTTCCAAAGTGGATATGACATCTGAAGAGGTTGTTTTTGGAATAAAGGTCCGACTCCACAAATTCATCAGCATAGATATTGGCTTCACTGGGGCCTTTGATTTTAAATAAATCTTATGAATGTATTCTTTCTTTCATAGTATTCTTGAGGGGGCTCTCCATGAAAAAGAGGATTTGGCTTCCACTAGTTATCCCTGTGAAAGCTCACAGGACTGATTGTTACCTAGAAAGCAGCTCACTCAAGTAATACTCAGTGGATTACAAGGTGGTTGAATTTCACAAAGTTTTCTTTTTTAGGTCGGTACATTGATTATGTCTCATGTCTCATGAGCTCAGTCTTCTAGAACTTTGAGTAATTTTGGATGAAACACTTTAGATACTAATAATTACTAGCAGCGGAGACGTCCATTGTAATGTTTGTTTTCTCCCTCAGATCAGATAGGTGCACTGTCCCTGCTGTGGGTTTGTCAAGCTCTTGATCTCTAAAAGTATATTCCTTACCATGAGTTCAGTATTGAATCTCATATATATATATTTTTATATATATATATATTTTAAATGAAATGAAATGAAAAGATGATTTGTAAAGCGCGGTAGCTACCCTGGGGCGTCCTAGCGCTATAGACAAAACGCGTGCAGGAGGATAAATGTGTTTAATTTCAATAAGAATATGTTCTGGGGCACCCATTACACATTATCTCTTATCTAGGGGTTTTTCTAACACAGGGGAGGGGTAACCTTTGTTGTAAATGCACATGCTGCATACGTTTTTAAAATAATTTACCCATGGTTGGAGTTTGATGGTGTATCTCCCATTGCAGGGAATTTCTATTCGTATATCGCTGCTGTAACCCCTGCTAACTATGAACCCTATTGCCACTTAGAAATCCGATTAGGATGTCAAGAACATTAAGCGTGGTTTGGTGGACAATTACCCCATATAATTCAGAATGTTAGACTGGGTTCTAATTTTGTATTGAAGTGCTGCCTGGTTCGTGTTAGTGGGATATACACTATATCCTGACAGAACAAAACTGACAGCCCCAGAAGTAAGACATCTATTAAATTAGGTTGTGGCTATTTGTCAGTGACTTAGAATATTATTTTGCCATTGACTGAAATCAGTGTTATTTTAGTTACCACCGATCATATACCCCTGCAGTATATGATGGGTGGTAACGAAAATAACAATTATTTAATACATTATTTTTTGTTAATAAATTATTTTTAAATAAAAATGTATATCAAAATTATTTTTGGACTAAAATTTGAATAATGTTTGTAATTATTTCTGATATATATTTAACATTATAATATATATTTATTTTAAATAATTGTTAGTGAAATATATTTGTGTTTTTTTAATTTTTATATTTTTATATTTTTATTTTGTTTTTGGAATTATTTTCTTGTTTTGCAGAGAATTTGTTTGTTTCTAATGTAGTACTGACTGTAGTGGGAATATTCATTTTTTTACTTCCGCAACCCAACACTTTCCCTACTGTAGCTCTGACTGGAGTGGGAATATTACATTTTACCCATCCGCACCAAAAACTTAACTTTAAAAAGTTAATTATTTACTATTAACCTAAATATTTATCAAACTAATTATCAATAAATAAAAATTAATTATTATTCAACTAAATTTAATTTACTTTCCACAATATCACCCAACTAAGAGGCCGATTCCGATCTCATAAGGAAGGCCTCCAAACGGGATTCGTAAAGAGCAAATCCGATTAGGAGCCTATCTTTCCGTCCGAATCGTCCCCTGTTACAAACAACCAAGTACGATGCGAAGATCGGGTCTGCACTGACCGAATCGTTTACGAACCCGAATCTATCCGTCTGACTCGTTCGGAGCCAAATCGTGTCGCGCAATGGAGCCGGATTCCGAACGGGCGAGTACGATGCGCGATTCGGACAGCTGATTCGACTTGGTCTCAGCGAGTGTAAGCAGCTGTCGGAATCAGACTTCAAGGGGCCAGATCAGGCCCCCCTTCACCTGGAGTACTCCGAATTGTTCACGGGGTGCGCATGGGTCCACCCGATCCAAGCATGCACAGTGTGGCGGGCAAAATGGGGTGCCCGCCACGGTGGGTGCGCTTTTCCCCACCCACCCCTTTTTTGCTATGGGAGCCTGTGTACGCGTCCATACACATGCTCCCATAGAGTGCTATGGTAGTCTGGCAGAACTGAGTCAGTTACCATGTGGTTGCATTGTACTTGCTCGGTTGGACTCGCACAGCGCGTCTCGCTTGGAAAGTTCTCCAGGTCCGATTCGTATGGTGGGCTTACCAAGCGAGATTTGAATCGGCCCCATATATATACAAAACACTCCTAAAATTTAATAAAAAATGAATTACACAATAAACATGATAAATTTTAATTTCCATAATTGTTAACTATTAAAAAAATAATTCTAACCTAATATAAATTTTATTTACTTGCTACTGTATACCCCAACAATCATTAATCATTAATTTATTATAATTACATTACTTCCCAACCTGTGCCCCTAAACATTCACAACCCGCTACGGTACAAAAAATAACAAAAATTACTTAAATTAGATTAAAAACCTACTAAAACTTTTACAAATGCCTTAAAAAATATTAACAATAATCATACAAAAAATAACATCATGTACATTTAAAATATATACCACAATACATAACAATAATTAAAAAACAGTATTATAAACAACTATACTTTTGTAATCAATATTAATGATTTCGATATTTTAAAAATCGATATTACTTACCTTAAAATCGATATTTTTGACAATGATATTCTTGCTGACAATATTTCCATGTCACAATATTTTTGACTCAACATTTCTGCAAGCTGATATTTCATTTCCAACTCAATATTTCATCTCAACACCGGCTCTGGTAAAGAGAAAGCTACACCAGAGACTAAGGGGCCGATTCCGATCTCGGCCGGAAGCGCACCTATCACTATTCGTCCGGAAAAAACCAAGCTGAACGCGTGTTTCCCGACCGATTCGAACAGTCGTCCGAACGAGCAAGTACAATGCGCATAACAGCACAGATTCCGAGCGAGCCGTACTTACCCATTCCAGCTCCTTTTCCCCGCCCGAGCCGGATCCGTAAACGCCGAATCGAGTCGCACGGAACCAAATATACAGCACCTTCCGGCCGGACTAGTACGATGCGACTTCCGTACACGCAGAACCCGTCGCTACGTCCGGCACGTCAGAGCATCCGGGAGAACTGCACCTAAGCTCCGATTCGCGCCACAAGACGATCCACGGCTACGAGACGAACAAGCCAGCGACGAGTACGAGTCGAAGCCACGAGAAACCCGAACGAGACGACCCAACCATGAATCCCATCGCGCAGGTCCTACCAATACTCTACATCTATTACCGGAACCGGTACGGACGCGTACAGCGCAGACGGTAAGTCAAACACCCACAACACAAACAAACGACACGTACCCGACATATGTCACACACACATAGGGATGCAGAAATGACGTACACAAGCAACAGCAGAACCATTGGGGCGGGATGGCTATCACCAATGCCATACACACCCATAGGGGCCTGATGGCTACCACTACCACCACCCCTACTCAGGGGGGCCTGGATGCCTACCACTACCACCACCCCTACTCATGTGGGCCTGGATGCCTGTCACTACTACCATCCCCACTCATAGGGGGATGGATGCCTACCACTAACACCACCCCTACTCATGGGGGCCTGGATGCCTACCACTACCACCACCCCTACTCAGGGGGGCCTGGATGCCTATCACTAACACCACCCCTACTCATGTGGGCCTGGATGCCTGTCACTACTACCATCCCCACTGATAGGGGGATGGATGCCTACCACTACCACCACCCCTACTCAGGGGGGCCTGGGTGCCTACCACTACCACCACCCCTACTCATGTGGGCCTGGATGCCTACCACTACCACCACCCCTACTCAGGGGGGCCTGGATGCCTACCACTACCACCACCCCTACTCAGGGGGGCCTGGAAGCCTACCACTAACACCACCCCTACTCAGGAGGGCCTGGATGCTTACCATTACCACCACCCCTACTCAGGGGGGCCTGGATGCCTACCACTACCACCACCCCTACTCATGTGGGCCTGGATGCCTACCACTACCACCATCCCCACTCATAGGGGGATGGATGCCTACCACTACCACCACCCCTACTCAGGGGGGCCTGGATGCCTGTCACTACTACCATCCCCACTCATAGGGGGATGGATGCCTACCACTAACACCACCCCTACTCATGGGGGCCTGGATGCCTGTCACTACTACCATCCCCACTAATAGGGGGATGGATGCCTACCACTACCACCACCCCTACTCATGTGGGCCTGGATGCCTACCACTACCACCATCCCCACTCATAGGGGGATGGATGCCTACCACTACCACCACCCCTACTCAGGGGGCCTGGATGCCTGTCACTACTACCATCCCCACTCATGGGGGATGGATGCCTACCACTAACACCACCCCTACTCATGTGGGCCTGGATGCCTGTCACTACTACCATCCCCACTCATAGGGGGATGGATGCCTACCACTACCACCACCCCTACTCATGGGGGCCTGGATGCCTACCACTACTACCATCCCCACTCATAGGACAGGTAATGCATGACACAACCAGCATACTCCAACATAAGGAATGTCAGAAAAAGACATCACCCCAACATCATGACAAGCGTGTGTAGTCTGTGTCAAATGCCTACAACACTGAACATGACATTGAACATACAATGTGACCCCCTATCACATGTGTCACACATAAATGTGTGTGGCCTCCACAATGCAAGCAGACCATGACCACTGTGGCAATGGGGTCTAAACCCCCATCAACACAGTGACCAAAATGTAAGTGTGGGGTCCATAGCTGAAGCACAATTGAACATTGTGGCAATGGGGTCTAAACCCCCATCATCACAGTGAACAAAATGTAAGTGTGGGGTCCATAGCTGAAGCCCAATTGAACATTGTGGCAATGGGGTCTAAACCCCCATCATCACAGTGACCAAAAGGTAAGTGTGGGGTCCATAGCTGAAGCCCAATAGAACATTGTGGCAATGGGGTCTAAACCCCCATCATCACAGTGACCAAAAGGTAAGTGTGGGGTCCATAGCTGAAGCCCAATTGAACATTGTGGCAATGGGGTCTAAACCCCCATCATCACAGTGAACAAAATGTAAGTGTGGGGTCCATAGCTGAAGCCCAATTGAACATTGTGGCAATGGGGTCTAAACCCCCATCATCACAGTGACCAAAAGGTAAGTGTGGGGTCCATAGCTGAAGCACATTTTGAACATTGTGGCAATGGGGTCTAAACCCCCATCATCACAGTGACCAAAAGGTAAGTGTTGTCATGGAAAAAGCTGCAACTGCCAAACAGCATGGATGATTCCTGGTCACACAACAACAAACACATCAGTGGCAAAGTAGTGGTTGTGTCCCATAGCAACATAGATTGGGTGAGGTAAACAGTGCAGTGCAAATAAAACATACCTTTGGCCATGTGCAGACAAACATCACTCATGGGGGCTGACATTGTCAACATTTATCAATTACACAATGACAGAAGTGACCATCATAATGCAGACCCACATATCCGCACCAATGGACACACAAATGTAGATATCCTGTGGAGACTGTAGATGTGAGGTGAACAAATACCATACCAGGGCAGCAATGGGACATACAAACTATGATTATTGCGCTGACTGATGACCTAGGAGTCCCAGGGACAGCAGGGGAAATCCTCCAAACAACATACAGCCAATGGCACACTAAAGATATGCCAATGCAGTGGTGCAGATGCACAAACACAAACAGGCAGCCTCACACTGCATATCAAACACAACAGGTGATGGGGGGGTGTGCCAGTGTCCCCAGGCAACCAAACAACATATGAGAAGGCCTGAATTCCAATTACACAGATGTGTATACAGTGCCATACAAAAGTAACTCATGGATCGGATTCCCCTATGTGGGCAATCAGGCATTGTTAGATGAGAGGGAGCCCAAATTACACATGTCACACAAGCTTGTAGGAACAGCAACTAACACAGCAAGAGACAGACCCACCACAGCACTACCCCCAGGGACCCCACATTGTGGTGACACTAGCCTGCATGATAATCCCACTGTGATGTCAAAGGTAGATGTCGTTCACACTGTGAACCACAGCCATGTGTCCTGAGCAACTAACTACCATCACACCTACACAAGCACAAATCAATCCGCACGGCCTGTCAGCTAAGGCCAATATGGAGGTAGGGGTCTAGCCGTGCAACAACTCACATTTGCATACACTCAACACCACACACCTTGATCTCCACCAATGTGCAGCAGTGAAGCTCACATGGACTGGTGACATTGCACATGCACCCATGACAATCCCAGGGGTGGTGGTGGGAACTAAGGTGCCAAACCCATCACACATGGCCAGTCAACAAGACTTGTGAATGTCTGACACACTGCACAGTACGCCGTACATGGGCATGACGTGAAATCCACCCCAATCAATGGGATCCCGGCCACAGTCACACACCAATGAAGAAGCCAAGGTGACCCACAAATAACACACATAGACAACTTCCAACATTGCAGCTCTGACCCTGAGGAGTGGCAGCAGTCACACACACAATGTGTCACAATCACTGAAATTTACCACAAACTGTAAATTACATGACTTGTGTAACCAACAAGTGCCAAGGGGAATCCTGACTGTGTCCCATCTGTGTTTGCCCACATCCCCAGCCCTGACAACAAAGACAACTAGGGATGACAACCTGATGAACATTAGTTTGCCATGCACCCACATCCCGGAGAAACCAGGTCCAAGATGCTGGATGAACACAGGACAACTCAGCAAGCATCACAAACAGGAACATCCCTAGGGACACAGCCTGTGTAGGAAAAGGGAAGGGAACACACACAGACATGCTCACACAACACACAACACAGGCCCAGGCAATGTCACGGGATTACACACTGCCATGAGGGCACTCCACTCCGGTGGAAGGTGCGCTGTGCCAAACCTTGTCTGTGCACGACTCAAACATGTCAGCAGAACACTCGGTCAGTGAGTCAACAACTACAACACACTGAAGGCTCTGCTCACATCAGCCTGGGTACGGGAGTGTCACGTCAGTCATCTGCATACACCCAAAACACGTGTCAAGCAAGTTGCACTGTATACACAGATGAGTCCTTCAACATTGATGTGCTAAACTGCATGTTCAGTGGAGATGGGCACACAGTCAGGGAAATAGAAACATTGAACAGTGGTAAGCCCACTAGATGTGCATCAGTGTAAGCCAAAGATGTTAATTCACAAATGCAAAACGTACATCCCTGTGTCAAATGCTGAACATTACACCCTCAGACTGCAGCAAAGGATGCTATAGATCCAGACTACATTAGGACACATATCCCATGGACCACATGGAGTCCATCACAGCAACACTTCATTTTCCTGATCTGAACACTATTACAACTGCAAATGCATGATGATACTCATCTACATCATGTACATCCAAAGAAAAACCACAAGTAAACAAAAAGAGGCTTTATTCAGCAAATGTTAAACTAAAATTTTAAGTCCAAAAGAAACTAAGGCCAATGGCCAGTCCAAATACACAGTCCTAACAGGGTGATATGTGACAACTTGTCACCCATTGCTTGCCTGCACTGGTACGGACAGGGGACATCCCCCTCGGAGGGGCATACAAGGGGCAGGCCAGGCACCGCAGGGACAGGATCAGGGGATGCCAGAAGGAGGCAGTGAAGGGGTGGTGGGTGCAGGAGTGTCACCGGCAACTGCAGTGGAGGTGTCTGACTCAGTGGGGGCCGGCACCACTGTAGGGCACAAGTCAGATGGTGTGGGTGCTGCAACCACTGCAGTGGGCTGGTCAGATGGAGTGGACTGGGTCCTCACTGCAGTGCCCGAGTCAGACGGGGTGGTTGTGGACTCCACTACAGTGCATGGCTCCAAGGGAGTGGAAGGGGGGGCAGATGAGGTGGGCAGGACAGAGGGGGGGGGACCTGGTCTCCACACCAGTGGCACAAACAGGCAGAGCGTCTGGTTTGGGGGTGGAAGAGCAAGTGGGCCTAAGCAGTCTGGGGATGCGGTATCGGTGTGTAGGGGAACCTGGGGCAGGGTGTGGCGGTGGAACCTGTGGAGTGGTGGCCTGGGGGATGGAGGAGAGAGACTGCGTGGTGGAGCTGCGTGGTGGTGGTGGTGGGGTCTTGCCCTTCCTGGTCCGGGGGGACTTTCGAATGTGGTCCTCAGTCTGCCTGTGCCTGGGGGAGGTTGTCCGGGTGTGAGGGGCACTCCCCTCTGTGTGTGGTGGTCGCCTCTTCCGCCTGGACTTCGTGTCAGATGTATCTGTGGGGAAGAGGCCAAGGTCACATAGGAAGAGCTTCTGGGAGGGGGGCTTGCAGGTGAGGCAAGGGAAGGGGTTTTGGAGGGAGAGGTATCTGAGGACTGCACAGTGCTCGTGGATGTGTGTGTGTGTGTCTGGGCCCCATCCCCTGTGAGTGAGGTATCAGTCCCCTGACTGTGCGTGCGTGTGCGTCTGGATTTTGGCTTGTGTGTCTGTGTGCTGCTTGTGTCTGTGCTGGTGCGTGCCGGTGCCGGTGTGTGTGTGCTTGGGACAGGTAGGGTGCTGGGGATTGTGGATGGGGCAGAGGTAGGAGGGGTGAGGGACTGTTGCAGGAGGGACACTGCTGCCGTCAGTGAGGAGGCCATGGACTGATTGGTCCGATGTAGAGCAGACATGCCAGATGACATGCCCTCCATGAATGACACCAGTTGTGTCAAAAGACCCGTGTGTGCATGGAGGACACTCATTATTGATGTCTGCCCTACATGGATCTGTTTCAGCAAGTCCACAGACTCCACACTCAGGGCAGCAGGGGGACAGAGGCAGGGGGTGCGGTGCCTGGCATGAAGGAGACACGCTCCCCTACACGGGAGCCTCCACGGACATGTGGGATGGGAGCAGATGGGAGGGTGGAGATGGTGGTGGTGGCGGGGACAGACTTGCTTGACATTGCCTCTGGTCTGCTGACACCCGCCTCCACAAGGGAGTCCTCACTGGAAGTGCTGTTTTCCCCAGCCGAGGTGGTCGTAGCTGAGGTCTCCTCAGTGTGGCTCCCCTCACCCTCCGTGCCACTGTGTCCCTCGGTCTCCCCTGCAGTGGACCCAGTCTGGCTCTGCCGCTCCTCCTGGTCCATGGAGCTGTCTTCTCCTGTGGCCGTATATGTATCTGCAAACAATCAGGATAAACAGAGCAACATTAGTCACCTGTACTGACCACACACACCACAGTAAGTACAACACATCACAGAGCAAGCCCTGCCATCATTTGCTAGACATTGCAATTAGTGCTGACACTGATTTGAAGAAGCCTATTGTCTGCCTGACAGTCAGTCATGCCACACATATCCTACCTGTCCATGCACCCATGTGTCTGCTGCCTGTTGTATGCGACTAATCATATGTGCACACATGCACCACATACACAGTTGTTGGACATCCAAGAGAACATATGGAAATGTGTCACTCCAAACACATGCCATCTCCTGCCACTGACTCAGTACATGTGTCAGGAAAAGTGATGGGCAAAGTCTCTGTTGATATGCGTGTTTTGGTTCCATCACCAGACACAATGATGTCCTGATAGACAATGCGACAATGGTGTGCATGCAGGACATATCACACCACTGCTGGATCACCCTTTGCGATTGGAATGTCATGGCACAGGCCTGTCTGGCAAGTCAGTCATAACTGTCTCCTGTCACGGGGCAGTGCATACACACAACACCAGTCTGCACTGTGTCACAATCATGGAAGTTTTTTAAATGTAAGCCCTGTAGCTGACAGGTGCACATGTGCACCCCTGGCCACCCACATCATGAGGACTGAGATGATCCCACGTCAATCAAATGAGACATTTGAGTGACTGCAAACACAAATCCATACACATGAGCACTTCACCGTCTGATGAGAATCAACCAAAGCTGCCTGCACCTCAATGTTTCATACAACATCGTGCACAGTCAAGGGATCAGAGACCTATGCATTAACCTATGTGCAGATCCCATAGTCACAACTCAGATGGCTGGCCACCCCAAATTGTTAAACACTCCAGGAGTCCAAATAGCAAGGCCACACCACGGTGACACAGAGGCATACACCTGAGTGCACTCTTCACAATGCCCAATATGTATGCTGACACACGGGAGTGGGAGAACAGAGTGCCTTCGATGTACAGAGTAGGCATTACAGTCCTGGTCCATGTGCAACATGGTATTACCCTGAACACTAGGCAGGTGGCTATGCATGTGTCACACACATGATGTACATACTTCTGAGGCTCCTACCTTGGTCTCTGCAGCAGCATGGGTGTGTGGCACATACCCCAGACATGTGGTGAGTCAGAGCAGCAATTGGAACACATATTAAAGCCATACCTAGAGTACATGTCAGATCACAGGCATTGTGAGCAATTGTACCACCCATGCAGCCCACCACAAAGTTCCTGTAACTGATGCTGTCCCCAACTTGAACCACAGGTAACTGCAAGTACACAGTACCCAAGTGACCTAAGTCACAGACTGTAAGGGCCACACCTGTGTATCAGATGAGGAGGGGGCATGACACAAGTGAGGGACATGAGTCCAGGACGACATGACAGTTGTACTGTGGAAGTGGAACCAGGCTAAAGGAGTGCATAGAGCATGTCAGTCATAGTACACAGTTGAGGATAGCACTTACCCCCTCCTTGCTGCTGTCTGGCCTTCAGCTGCCCATCCAGGTCAGGGAAGACCACCGCCAGGATCCGGAGCATGTGGGGGTCAGGGTCCGGTGTCCGCCCCTCCTGCGAGGAGGCGACAGCTTCAGCTGGACCCTTGCGATCCTCCGGGTCCAGCCCCGAAGGTCCTGCCACCTCTTCTGGCAGTTGCGGATCCTGCACCTGTAGACCCCCACAGATCGTACTGCCCGGACGATGGTCAGCCAGATCTCCTGCTTCTGGTGGGCATCAACCTGTGAGGATGACAAAGTGAAAAGGCCATTACTACACATGCAACATTTCCGTGCATCACACAGTTGGATATACATGTCTCAATCACAGGGGCATATGATCTACACAGGTAGTGCAACTATGGCTATGAACAGTTTGCCAGCAGTTACTAAATGGTATCATTGCCTGGGAAGTCAAACCTTGTTGGAATGCACTGTTACTGCACTATACCTGTTCAGTGCATGTGACTACACACTTTGGGGGTGACAACTACTCAGTGAGCATGCTAGCCACTGGTGTACACACTGTAAGTCTTGCTAGTCAGACAACATGCACAATTAGTAAGGCAGTGGACAGCACACTCACCTGCTCCCCTGGTTTCCCATACAGCTTGCTGTACTGTGGAAGGAGGCTGTCCAGCAGGGCCTGGTTCTCCTCAGTGCTGAAGGCTGTGGCTCTATCCACAGTACGTGTCATTGCAGTAGCCAGAGGATGCAGATACAGCAGCAGTGGTGGTGGCAGATGTCGTCCTGGAGCATGTAGTGCAGGCAAGTGAGCTCTCAGGGGAACAGCCAGCATTATATGTGTGCTGCAGAGGCAGATACTGTCCCATGTGTCCAAAGTGATAGGTCCAAGTTGTTTGCATCTTCTGAATCTGGCCAATGCATGGAATTGCACCACTTACACACGCCCACAGCATCCTTCAAAAGTTCAACTTCATGAGACCCATGAATTTGCAACACTGTTGTGGGTGGCCAACTGAATTCACAGCATCAGACTTGTTAAAGGTTCGAAAACGCGTCCGTTGCCATGCCAGGCCACAGCCAATGCGTGCGCACCGATCGGTTCATTGCTGTACAACGCGTATTTTGAAAAACAACGCGTACCCGTTCACATCATATGCAATGGCCAATGCGTGCGCACCGATCGGTCCATTGCTGTACAACGCGTACCCGCTCACATCATATGCAATGGCCAATGCGTGCGCACCGATCGGTCCATTGCTGTACAACGCATACCCGCTCACATCATATGCAATGGCCAAGGCAGATACTGTCCCATGTGTCCAAAGTGATAGGTCCAAGTCGTTTGCATCTTCTGAATCTGGCCAATCCATGGAATTGCACCACTTACACACGCCCACAGCATCCGTCAAAAGTTCATCTTCATGACACCCATGAATTTGCAACATTGTTGAGGGTGGCCAACTGAATTCACTGCATCCGACTCGTTAAAGCTTCGAAAACGCGTCCGTTACCATGTCAGGCCATAGCCAATGCGTGCGCACTGATCGGACCATTGCTGTACGACGCGTATTCCGAAAAACAACACGCATCCGTTCACATCATATGCAATGGCCAATGCGTACGCACCGATCGGTCCATTGCTGTACAACGCGTATTTCGGATAACAACACGCATCCGTCCACATCATATGCAATGGCCCATGCGTGCGCACCGATTGGTCCATTGCTGTACGACGCGTCCCTGTACAAGTCACTCGCATATGTCACCATGGTTGTCACTGGTGAATGTATGCCAGCCACATTTACTTGCCAGGGACTCAGGGGCACACCTACAACACCACAGCCTGTCCACACTGTATCCTAAGGCATGTAAGGCTGCATTACCTGTGTGTGTATGGGGGTCAACATGTGGTTTTTTTGGTGGCACTTGGGGGCAGCCACTCCCAGGCTGTGCACGTGTTCATGGGGACAGAATGCTTTGTGTGTTGTGCACATGACCACTGTGATGTGCAACTGTTCAGTTCAGAGCATGTGGCATGGTCGCATTTCCAGGTTGTGTATGTGTATGTCATGTCACATACACCCTGAGTCCCATGTGGGAAGGTATGTACGTCACAGGGTGACCCATTGCCACAAAAGTGATGACCCTCCACAGTCTGTGTGCATGTTGTGTTTCCGATGTCTCTGATTCCATGTGCGCAATGGGAGACAGTCTCCACATCCACGTTGTTTGTGCATGGACTTTGATGTTGTGCGTGTGTGTGTCACATACGTCCATGTCTGTCCTGCAGAGGCAACAGGGGCCACTACCTGTGGGAGTCATGGTTGTTTAGCTGACGTGTACATGATACGCCATGTCATGCCAGTGTCCATGTGGCAATACAGGGTCCCTGTGAATCTACCTGTCAATGAGCTGTGATGCCTGTGGCACATCTGTCCTCACATGTCACTGTGGTGTGGGTTTGGAACGTGACAGCAGTACATGGGTACTGTGACACAGCCTAATGATTTCCCATAGCACAACCTGGAACTTGTTGTCAACACATGTTGAACTGTGATGTTAGATGTTGGCCATGTAGGTGCCATATATGTCCATACAGAACGGCACACACATCAGGTACTTGTGTCTCGTAATGATGTATCATGTGATATTGAGTATGGTAAATGCCACATATGTGGGGTGACTGACAATCTTTCTTTCTTCACCTATGCACTGCAGGGCACCAGCTGTCCATAGACCATTCCCTGACCTTGCAACGATGGTTGAACGTGACTGCATCCGACGGTACCGCTTCAACAGGGCGCTGATTGAGGAATTGACGGTGGGGTTGGCCCCACATTTGCAACCTGGCCGGCCATACCCTACAGCGCTGACCCCCAAAGTGAAGGTGATGGCAGCCCTACACTTCTTTGCCACCGGTACCTTTCAACACACTGTGGCGTCTGCTGGTGGGATGTCACAGACCATGTTCAGCCGTGTGCTACGCGATGTTTTGGAGGCAATGTTGAGATACCTGAACCAATACATCTATTTTCCTAGACGTCAACAACTCACTGACGTCAAGAGTGACTTCTATGCCCTGGGGAGGATGCCACATGTCATTGGCTCCATTGATGGGAAACGTGTGGCTTTGGTACCACCACAGGCACATGAGCAGGCATACAGGAACAGGAAACATTACCATTCTATAAATGCTCTGGTGGTATGTCTTGCAGATATGAGCATCTCACATGTGTGCCCATTTCCCCGGTTCTGCACACGATGCCTACGTGATGAGGAGTAGTCGGATCCCGAGGATGATGTCACAGATGCAGAACCAGCGTGCCTGGCTTGTCGGTGTGTACTGACTTTGTACCATTGTGTGTGTTCTGCAATGTTGTATTCCACCCTCTTTTCCAACTCAGCTAATGTGCAATTGTCTGTATGTAGGTGACTCCGGATACCCAAACATGCCGTGGTTGCTGACACCCCTCAGGAACCCTGTGACACCAGCCCAGATGCGCTACAATGAGGCAAATGGTCAGACCAGGAGAGTGATCGAGCGGACATTTGGTCTCCTGAAGAGCCGCTTTCGCTGCCTAGACAAGACAGGAGGGGCCCTCCCATATGCCCCAGCAAAGGTGTGCAAGATTGTCATTGTCTGCTGCATGCTACACAACCTGGCAGTGCGGAAGGAGTTGCCTCTCATCCTGGATGACGATGACCAACATCCGCCACCTGTGGAGGATCCTGGCCTGGGCCACGATGCCAGTGATGATGATGATGATGAGGGTGATGTCCGCACACAGCTCATCACCAACTTCTTCAGCTGAATGTGAGTATCCAGAGATGTCATGTCAATGATGTGAGTTTGCATGATATGTGTTGGTGGTGCTCTGGTGCTGTTTGAGTGTGGCCATGTGCTACTTGACTGGATACGTGCAGCGATGTGTCCTTACAGGTAGTCTGTACTCCCCAACAGTGTTGACATGCTAACTTGGTTTTGTGTAGGTATCTTGTGACATGTATTGGGCATGAGTATTGCAGTTCTGTCCTGTTCTTCAGTGCTTTTGACTGTGTGTCATAGCTGTCCTTCACAGGGTACTTTCAGAGTTGTTTGGTCAACTCGGATCCCCCGACACCATGATTCAGCTTTCAGGGTGGAAGCAGTCGTTTCCCTACAGGTGATGTGCCACACACCCCTGGACTTTATTTCTTCTACACTTGTTGACTGTGTGGCCACTGCCACGTGGGATTACCTTGCATTTGTAGTGGAAACAACATGTTGCAAATGTGTAATAAACCTGTGCTTCACTTTGGGATGTGCGTTGTCTGTGGTCACACATCTGACTGACATTTGCTTACTGCACCTGTGGGCTAGTTAACACAGACTCTGAATAGGTGTGGTGTCTGTGCATTCCACTGTATTTCCTGGCAACATCAGTGTAGGTGATGAGTCAGATGGCCCTGGTGTCTATGTGTTGTGTAGCCCTAGTGGTGTGTCTCCCTCATATGTGTCACGTCGCCATGACTTACATGACGGTGTTGAACTTGCTGTAGCAGTTAGCATGCACAGTTTCATTTAGCAGATCAACATCTCCATGACAAAAACAACGTTGGAATCACAACAGAGGCAAGTATGGTGTATTAGTGAGTTTATTTACATACATGTGTGAGGATAGTGCACAGGATGGTGGGTGCTGTACATTGGTATTGGAATCCAAAGTTCCCAGATGAGTTGGAAGTGTTGGTAGCAGAAATGTCCTGAGTAAAGTCCACAGTCATCTGATACATTAGTCCAAATTAAACTCCCCATGTCATGTGGGAGAGTTGTGTTGCATTCGACAGGGTGAACAGTTTGCACACAAAGGAGAATTTCCAGAACAGGTGTTGGGTTCCTGGGGAATGTACATGGCCATCGGCCTCTCAGTTGTCCTTCCTCGGACGACCCCTCTTCTTTCTGGGGGGACCCTCACGTGCAGGCCGCTGCAGTGCAGAGGACTCTCCACCAGAGTCATCCGCCCTCCCTGTGGCAGTTGCAGTTGTTGTGGCACCAGATGTTGTGGGCACACAGGGAGGTGTGGACATGTTGGTGCTAATCTGGCGGAGGCATGTCAATATGTCCCTCTGCACCGCTGTCAGTTCTTCCAATGTGTCCCACTTGGACTCCATGCCAGACATGTGTGTCTCCACACGGGACATGTGGGAGTCCAAGCGGGCATGATGGGCAGCCTGCTGCTGTTGAATGTCCTTGAGGATCCCCACTACCTGGCTGACCTCTCCGGTGCTATTCTGGTACGCATCAGCAATGCGTGCCAGTTGTGGGTCATCATGCAGTCCAGATCCCTCTGCAAATAGCGACCTCTGCCTACCACCCCTCCCACCACCCCTGGCTACACGTGCAGGAGCTGCGGTGGCACGCACAGGTGACCCTAGGCCCGCTTGGGGGTTGGTACTGGGGTTGTTGTCCGTTGCTTCACGGTGGGCTGGGGTCCCTGTGCTGTTGTCATTCAGTGTCCTTGGTCTGTCCGTGTCGGCGGGGGTGGTCTGTGTGTTGGCAGATGTTGGAGGAATGGGTGCAGGGGGTGCAGATGGTGGTCCTGCTGGTGCTGCATGATGACTCACACCGGAGGTGCCAGGTTGGTCTTCGCCATCCGATGAGGGCAGAGGCTGTTCCACACCAGAGAGCTCAGGGTCCCCCGGAGCCTGGGACAGGGACTCCTCCTCATCGGCTGCTGTGTCCCCATCATTACCTGTTTTTGGAAGAGACACACAATGTATGTTATGTTTCTGCAGACATCAATGGTTCAAACACATGACAGTTGTGACTGTACCTCTGGATGCGGCCCTGTACATTGCATTGTCCTAAGTTGTCACAGTCAGAGGTTGATATTGGTGTGGCTCATTGTCCTGCCAACCTGATGCATTTCAATGTGGATGTTGAGGTGTGTGCATGACCAGCATTGGTGGTATTTGGTTGACATCCGGACCTCCTTCTCCCCCAGCCAAGTTATCCCACCATGAAGCATGCCACCCTTGCAGTGGGTGCAGGTTAACTCTCAGGATGTCAGTCAGTGGTGTCCTGCTGTTGGTTGGTGCCCAGTTCCCAGCAGGGCCTGGTACTCCCCACAACAGAGCACCATTGTCAGACATCTTAGAAGTGGCTTTTCACTCCCTGTGAGGTGTGCATGCTTCAGTGTGAGCTTGCTGGGCTATGTGGGTGGGGGATGTTGAGCTGTGACTACCACTCCCATCATGCTATTGCCTACACCCCCCTTCCCAGCATGCCCATACTTCCTTCCTTTTGACTCTGCTTCCCTGTGGGGTAGTGTGCCTGTGCTGACAGGATGATACAAAAGGGGATGATGGACGGAACGTTTGAGCCAATCAAACACTCACCCCCAGTCAACTGATCTGGGTTTAATCCATCATCATTCTTTAGCTCACTCCACCACCCCAGTTCAGACATGGCCATATGCAAATCAGTCTGACCCTGTGCCTCATGGGAACAGTCCAGCCCGAACTGCCAAGCCATGTCTTCCCTGGACCGGAAACAAGCATCCTAGGACCGGTTTCTGGCATTCCAGCCGTCATCAGCCAGGCTTGCTTGAATCCAGTGGCAAAGTGAGCAAGGGACCCACGTCTGGGCATACCCCCGCCAACTTAGGGCGAACAAAGCGATACAAAAGGGGATGATGGACGGAACGTTTGAGCCAATCAAACACTCACCCCCAGTCAACTGATCTGGGTTTAATCCATCATCATTCTTTAGCTCACTCCACCACCCCAGTTCAGACATGGCCATATGCAAATCAGTCTGACCCTGTGCCTCATGGGAACAGTCCAGCCCGAACTGCCAAGCCATGTCTTCCCTGGACCGGAAACAAGCATCCTAGGACCGGTTTCTGGCATTCCAGCCGTCATCAGCCAGGCTTGCTTGAATCCAGTGGCAAAGTGAGCAAGGGACCCACGTCTGGGCATACCCCCGCCAACTTAGGGCGAACAAAGCGATACAAAAGGGGATGATGGACGGAACGTTTGAGCCAATCAAACACTCACCCCCAGTCAACTGATCTGGGTTTAATCCATCATCATTCTTTAGCTCACTCCACCACCCCAGTTCAGACATGGCCATATGCAAATCAGTCTGACCCTGTGCCTCATGGGAACAGTCCAGCCCGAACTGCCAAGCCATGTCTTCCCTGGACCGGAAACAAGCATCCTAGGACCAGTTTCTGGCATTCCAGCCGTCATCAGCCAGGCTTGCTTGAATCCAGTGGCAAAGTGAGCAAGGGACCCACGTCTGGGCATACCCCGCCAACTTAGAGCGAACAAAGCGATACAAAAGGGGATGATGGACGGAACGTTTGAGCCAATCAAACACTCACCCCCAGTCAACTGATCTGGGTTTAATCCATCATCATTCTTTAGCTCACTCCACCACCCCAGTTCAGACATGGCCATATGCAAATCAGTCTGACCCTGTGCCTCATGGGAACAGTCCAGCCCGAACTGCCAAGCCATGTCTTCCCTGGACCGGAAACAAGCATCCTAGGACCGGTTTCTGGCATTCCAGCCGTCATCAGCCAGGCTTGCTTGAATCCAGTGGCAAAGTGAGCAAGGGACCCACGTCTGGGCATACCCCCGCCAACTTAGGGCGAACAAAGCGATACAAAAGGGGATGTCCTGGCGTTTGTTTGGCTACAAGTCCCAAAAGTGTCCCTGTGCTTCACACAGCATAACCCAGTGTGGTTGTTCTTTGTGGGATATTTAATTAGAGTGTGAGGCATTGAATTCTCCCAGGTGAGTTGTGTGGAGTTTGTGTTAAGGGGTGTGTGAGAAAAGCTGCTTGTGACTATGGTCAGAGCTGTCAGTCCTCCTTCCCACCCAGCCAGATATCCCACCATGGAACGTGCTTCCATTGCAGGGAGTGCAAGTTGGCTTTCAGGATGTCAGTCAGTGGTGTCCTGCTGTTGGTTGTTGCACAGTTCCCAGCAGGACCTTGTGCTCCCCACAGCAGTACCCAGTGTCAGCCATCTTGTCAGTTCTTTTCCACTCCCTGTGATGTGAGCATGGTTCAGAGTGGTGTTGATGGGCCAATTGTGAGGGTGACCAATATCTGTGACTACCACTCCCATCATGCTATTGCCTATACTCCCCTTGTCATTTCTTTTGCCCTCCCTGTGCCTTGTGCTCCCCACAGCTGAGGGCAGTGTCAGACATCTTTGAAGTGGCTTTTCACTCCCTGTGAGGTGTGCATGCTTCAGTGTGAGCTTGCTGGGACATGTGGGTGGGGGATGTTGAGCTGTGACTACCACTCCCATCATGCTATTGCCTACACCCCCCTTCCCAGCATGCCCATACTTCCTTCCTTTTGACTCTGCTTCCCTGTGGGGTAGTGTGCTTGTGCTGACAGGATGGCTGACAGTGTTGTCCTGGCGTTTGTTTGGCTACAAGTCCCAAAAGTGTCCCTGTGCTTCACACAGCATAACCCAGTGTGGTTGTTCTTTGTGGGATATTTAATTAGAGTGTGAGGCATTGCATTCTCCCAGGTGAGTTGTGTGGAGTTTGTGTTAAGGGGGTGTGTGAGAAAAGCTGCTGGTAACTATGGTCAGAGCTGTCAGTCCTCCTTCCCACCCAGCCAGATATCCCACCATGGAACGTGCTTCCATTGCAGGGAGTGCAAGTTGGCTTTCAGGATGTCAGTCAGTGGTGTCCTGCTGTTGGTTGTTGCACAGTTCCCAGCAGGGCCTTGTGCTCCCCACAGCAGTACCCAGTGTCAGCCATCTTGTCAGTTCTTTTCCACTCCCTGTGATGTGAGCATGGTTCAGAGTGGTGTTGATGGGCCAATTGTGAGGGTGACCAATATCTGTGACTACAACTCCCATCATGCTATTGCCTACACTCACTTCACCAGCATACACAGAATTCCTTCCTTTCAGTGAGCTTCCCTGTGAGGTGGTGTTCTAGTGGTGGCAAAATATCTGACTGTGTTTGTTGGTTAGATTTGTGCCACTGCCTTGCTCTATTTGTTGTTAGGTTTGTACATGTCATGACACAGTTACATATCACTATGAGATGGCATGTATTGTGTTTATCTGACTAACATACACATCTTGGGATGATTATCTTTTGGTTGCTGTGGATTTGCTAAGGGTGCATAGTTTGTCTATCCCCTTGACAGTGATGTGTGTGTATTGTCACACAATATTGTGTATATTGGTTGTGTACTCACCAGGCTCTGGGATGTTTGATAGTCCATATACGCTCACTGGTGGTAGGATAGCCTGCACCTTCTCCTCCCAGGGCCTGAGGTATACTGGTTTGGCAGGAGGGCCACTGCCGGTGCGCTGACTCAAGGCGTAATCCTTCTTGAGTAGGTCCTTGACCCTCCTGCGCACATCATACCACCTGTTCTGGATGTCTTCCTTTGTGCGCAAATATGGTGATTGTGCGTTCACCCTGTCGACGATCCTCTCCCACATCTTGGTTTTCTGTGACATGGGGGTCTGTTGGACCAATGTACCAAACAACTGTGGCTCTACCCTGAGGATCTCATCTACCAGGACTTCCAATTCACTGTCTAGGAACTTTGGATTCTTCTTTGGGGGCATGGTGATGGGTGGTGGTGGGGATTGATGTGTGTGTGAGTGTGCAAGTGAGGGTGGGTGAGTGTAGGTTTTGCTGGGTGTATGTGAGGGTGCTATTTGGGAGGTGCTAATGGTGTGTGGCTTGTGTGATGGATGAGTTGTGAGTGTGTCTGTGGTTGATGTCTGATGGTGTTCTGTGCTGGCAGGTCAGTTGAATTTGCAAAGGATCATGGTAGGGATTTGTGGCCTTTATATGGATGGGTGGAGTTGGGGGTGTGTCCTTGTTCCATGTTTTTCCCCCTGTATTTATTGACTTTGTCATTGCTTGTTTGGCCCTTTTTTTTGTATTTTGTCCTTTGTGTTTTTTAGGCATGTAGGAGACGTTCTTCTGACCGAGTAGGACGCTGCAGTTGGCTCGTGCGGGCTTCTCCGAGTCTTTCAAGCTGTGTTCCTGCTGGGTTTCATGTGCGGCGTACGCGTCGGTCGCGGAGTATTGGGTTGCTTCGGCTCGGTTTTGTATGCGTGTCGGTCGTACGGCTTGGGCTCCGTGCGACTCGGTCTGGTTTTACACGCATTGCATCGTACTGCGCGGGTCGGAGTTCGTGGGTACGTTTCTGTCGGGTTCATTCCTGGTGCGTGTCGGTCGGTTCGATTCGCGTAGTTTCCCGGCCGGATAGCTGGTTTCCGTGCGAATCGGTCGTTCGGCTTGTGTTCCGTACGAGTCGGTCGTGATTCACATGCATTTCATCGTACTACGCGGGTCGGGCAGTGCCGGTACGTGTCGGTCGGACAACGTTCCCGGACCGAGTCGGTCGGTATGTTTTCCGGCCCGAATCGGAATCGGCCCCTAAGTAGAAGCAGAAGGCAAAACAGAAAACTAGGACTAGATTATCTCCAATGCCGTAGTCCAGTGGGGGTGGATACCATTTGAGGGACTATGATAAAATTAGAAAGCTGAATCGGTGTCTGTGATCTTCTATGCAGGGCTCTGAAAACAGTAAAAGGACAGAAAGGAGCATACTGGAAGGAAAAATATGTAAAACCAAAAAATAAGCTGCCGTGAGGTTGAAAGTAGTAGAAAGACAGAAAAGAAAGTTTCAGACTTAAAGACACATTGTATGAAAACAAAGTAGCCGGATTAGCAAAACAAATTATCCTTTTGACTGCAGGTACTTCTTCAGAAAAGGACTTGGGCAGTAGCACTTCAGGACAGTTCAGCAGAAGTGACAACAGGGTAGACAGGATAAGTGACGCTTTCAGCCCGGTATGGGTATAAAATACATTTTAAGAAATCTAAAATCACGTATCTCAATGGGATTTTTCTTCAGTATGAGTTATCTGGTGAGTGTAAGGGATTGACATCTGACTTCCTGCAGAAGTGTACAACTTTACAACCTTCTAAAACATTGAGGAAGTTACAAGCAATAATGGAGTTTCTTAACTTTGGGAGAGGTTACACTGAAGGAGATTCACCTCGCATAGGGAAAACAAAATATAATAATTTCTACCACACCTATGCTAGAAGCAGCAACAAAAGCCAGTATTCCCTGTGCACATGCTCTACACCTTCTTTAGGTTCAGTGTGCCACTTCTTTAAATGCCACTAATGTAAAATTTGAATTTGAGCCAACATTTCACTCTTTGGAATTTTTGCAAAATACACAAAGTATTCCACAAACATTTAATATGTGACCCAAACATGTTAATAAGAGTATGCTCTGCATTGACTGCTCTGCCCAGCCTGCAGTTGGCATTAAAAGCAAGTATACTTTGGCTTGTGCTGCAGTGCAGGGAGTTTTTGAAGATAGTGACTTCAAGGTACTACGCATACATACTTCTGGGTGACACAACTACACAGCTAGCAGAAATAAATGCCCTACTACTTAACATTCAGAAAGTGGATCTAATTTTGATTTAATTAATTGGCACTTAAACAGATTCAGAGATTGAAAGAAGAAGTCTATATAAAGTAAACATCTTAGAGGAAAGGTAGCTGTTTTACAGGACATGCTTCATTTTGTTCATGTACAGCACACAATGACCCATAAAAGTGAAGGAATGTATGCTAAATTGAACTGCGCAGCAGATTTGGCTCAGAAATAAGTTTTACAACTCTTTAAAGTAGCTTCTGTAACTCAACCTCAAACTAAGACAGATGTAGGCATTTTAGTGGCAATATAGGCAACCTCAAAAGGAGAAAAGCCTTCTGTTTTGCCTCTATCTATTCTTATACTCTCACCGAAGATAATGTCCCCATGATTTTTATACTTAGAGGGGATAGATTTTCAGTTGCAGCTCCTGGAGGGAGTGCTGCGGGCGGTGGGGCGGGCGGGGAGGGCAGGGTGGGGGTAGTAAACTCCGGCTTATGGCGAACTGAGTTAAGTACATAAATAAGTAAATAAAATGAATTACATTGCGCGCGCTGCATCGCCGATTGCGATGCAGTGCGCGCAATGTAATTCGTTTTATTTATTTATTTATGTACTTAACTCAGTTCGGCCATAAGCCGGAGTTTACTACCCCCCACCCTTCCCCTCCCCTGCCCCGCCCCACCGCCCCGCAGCACTCCCTCCAGGAGCCGCTACTGTAGGTTCTGCTCATGCTGGCATCAATAATATCGTATCAGTGTTACAGAAAAGACACTGGTCGACATACTTACCAAAGTGCAGCAGCAAAATATTTATCAACAAGTAAAATATTCAACTGTAGTAAGACCAGAACTTCTTTTACTACCTCCATACTCTCCCTTGAACATATCGTGTCACTGAACAGTGGTCCTGCATTCGCTGCATAGGTGTTCTTAGATGCTATGTTTTCTTCGGGAGTATTACTCCTATGTTCACATCCATTCTGCCAGCAATTGAACGGCATAGTAGAACAAGCTCATAGTATGCTTAAAAAAGCCTAGGCTGCTAGGGTATTAGATACAGGATTGACGTGGCTGCATAGTGTTTATGGATTGCAGAAAGCAGTAAATAATTTACCTAGAGAAGTATTAGGTGGTCACACTCCATACAAAATACCGTTTAGAGTACAAATGTATGTGCCTGATTCTTGATCTCCCTCTCGAGGTGTCAGACTCAAAAACTAAAACATCTGACACAGTTTCAGATTCAGGGGCTTATTTACAAACCCCTTGTGCAGGCAGTGTGTCAATTCTTCCCATTTTAAAAGTGACGCACAGGCGACACTATGGGCTTGTAAATAAACCCCTCCGCTTGTTACAGGCTGTTTAGAAACTAAAACAAAAGTGTCTTATGTGAAGAATTCTGACTTTGCCACCAAGAAAGATAAAGTCATTAAAGCTGCTGATGTGTGGCTCCTTCAAGTGAGAAAGTTAGTTCAGGAACAATTTTCGAACAAACAAATATTTGAACTACCTATTCTAGTTCTTAGGGTCGAAGGCATTTGGATGGTAATTTTGCAGCCACTTTATGATGCAAAGAAAAACAGGAAAGTGTTAATAGATCAAATAAAAAATCACTATGTTGTTGATTCTAATCAGCAGACCCCGATTGATACCAAGATGCCTCCAGAGTAGATCAACACATCCTATCTCTGCTCTGGAGGAAATATCCCAAGAAGAGTACAGCCACGTTCAAGTCATCAGCCCCATTCGGGGGATTGAGTATACTGCTGTGTCTACTGCTGTATAACAAGTGCCAGCAGCATCAAATGATGCATTACAAGTGCCAGTTTCTACAAGTGATACTGATGGTAAATTGTCAGCAATTGCATCCTCTGCAACAATGATTTATTACAAGCCAACAAAAGATCTGCATCAATTTATATGACACAGTGCCTCAAGTCAGACGGCACTACAGATCATTTTTTGCTTGCTGGTGTTTCCTTGACAGGAACTGATTTTCCACCATGCTACTGGAGTTCAGTCCATTTTAATGTAGATGATAATGTTGATTCAACTTTTGCTCTTGGTACATGGGAACTGCACACCTGATAAAACAGTGCAATTTCCTGCGGAGCAGGAAATGCAACTGTATTCTCTTTTTCTCACAGAGCCCAACTGGATCATCATGCTGTGAACATCACAGTGTATCCTGTGCTCGAAGGTATTGTTTAGAACAGGGTCCTTATGAAATCATGGGTCCTACAAAAATAAATCACACTTCATATATTTTAAAAATCTCCCTGGATGACATTATAATTCTTGGCACTTTTGAAAATTCTTGGGACATAAACAAATAATCACTGAAGGAAAGTGGATTATTAGTAGATGGGGGTACTCATAATACCATAATCACTAATAAGGTCCAGTCAAGTCTCAACAATGTAGTCCTTGCTCAACCCTTGGTAGCTTGGTAATGAGCAGCCAGGCTTAACTTAGGAGACAGGTATGTGTAAAGCATTTAATATCACCAAAACAGTAAATGAGTAAAAGACACAATACAATAAAAAATCCAGCACCAATTTCTAAACATAGAGAATATTTTTTTCTTTAAAATGACACCAAAACGTCAAAAATCCAGTGTAGGGAACCGGAGATATACATTTTTAAAGATGAAATTAAAAAAGTGCATTCTAGTGTCAAAAAGCTTAAATCGTTACTCTCGGCAATGTGGTCCCACTGGACCGGGACAAAGGCAAAGTTTTAGGCCAACCGCGATGGAGCACGGGTTGGATAAGATGAACGCTAGATCCAGGTTTCCTTTTGCCGTCATGTCCTTGGGTTCTTCGGATCCGGAGTTCGATTCGGCAATGGCCGCCTGCTGCACTGCAATGCCTCAGCGACCCTTTGGAAGTCTTTGTCCTCATTGTCGACAGCAAGGAGCTCCGGAGTTTTCAGAGGGAAAAACCAGTGCAGTCAGGCCGATTCACGTTTTGACGTCGGTGGCTTGATTCTCGAGGACGAGTCGGCCTCTTCATGGAGCTTTTTAGTAACACTTTGCAGAAAGTTTCCAAAGTTGCAGAACTTGTTCCTTTTTGTTTTGTTTTCCTTTGGGGAGAGAAGTGTCCACTATCACCAGCCAAGGATTCAGAGAGTCTGGATGTCCTTTTGGGGCTAGGACTCAATCTCCCACAATGCCCTGTGAAGTCCAGGAAAATCCAATAGTAGCTGATCAGCTGGGGTAGTCCCCTCTTCATCTGCTGCAGGCGACTTCTTCCAGCACTTTTCTGCTTGTTGCTGCTCAGGGAGTCATCTGTGTTTCCTTTGAGTCAAGTACAGTCGTTTCTTTTTGGAGCCTTGAGAGTGTAGCAGGTGCAGTCCTTCTGAGTGCATTTTTTCTTTTGTGTAGTCCAAGGGTCTAGCAGGGCAGTCCTTCTTCTTCCTTTCTTCAAGACAGTGCTCTGAGGAGCTCCTTCAGAACTCCCATATTTATCCTTCATTCTGGGTTGGCAAGAAAGGGGGATACCCGAACCAACTGTCATCAAAATTAAAATAGGATTAAAGCTACATCCCTCTGCCATGACCACTTCCTGCAAAGCTTGACATATTTTTGATGCAGAATGCAGTAACCTTCAAAAATCAAAATGGAAAAATTCTCTCCTTTGTAGTGTGTGTCTGTGTAACCCAATCCAGAGGTGTGGCTAACATGTGACTACACTCCCCTTCCAGCCCTTCTCCTAATCTAATTAGGGGGGCTCCCATCTGGCTGGGTATCAAGAAAGTAGGGGCTGGCCGAGGTCCTGTGGCATCTGTTCTCCTGCCTTGGAAGTCCAGCTTACCTCCCAAGGCCCCTTCCTCTCCCTGGCTTCTCCAGGAAGCAAATCACCTCCCACCAAATGGCTGCATTGATTTCAGTCCCAAATCTCTTCACAGTAACTCAGGGAGCTGCTTGGCTCAGGCTGTCAAAGGCTGGCCAATCAGAAGAGGCTGCTACAGGGCTTCTTGGGGTAACTTCAGGATAGTAAGTTCTAAAACTACTTTCCTGTAATAGTTATAATAAATCCGACCTTGGCACATTTTTGGATTTATTATAACAATTTTTTTGATACTTTGAATGATATTGCTAGCTAGCTCCCAAGTAAAAAAAGACTTTATTAAGTTTTCATTAAGTCTTCTCATGTTAGCCTATGAGGCTACTAGCACTACAATTGGGAAAAACGAATTTGGCTGTTGTGCCCTACCAGGGCATATAAAACAGCTTTTATATTGTCCCTGCTTTTTATAACAATGCACCCTAACCTTGCGGCACCCAGCACAGACCTTAGGGGTGACTTATACGTAATAAAAGGTTAGTTTTAGAATTTGGAAGTACATTTGATTCAAAAGTCGATTTTGGACATAGTTTTATTTTTAAAACCAGCCTTCAAGGCAGGACTGACTTTAAAATTACACCAGACACCACAGCAGTGCACACCTATGAGCATTAAGTCCACTGGGATCTCTAAACGTACATGCCCTACCATATACTATAGACGTACAGGTAGGTTGTCTTGGCCAATTAGAATTATACCAATTACCATATACTTTTAGAGGACAGTGCCCTGGCCCTAGTCCTAGTTAGCAGAGCACAGGGCACATTCAGAGTGAGTACCCACCAGTATCAGTCAAAAAATGGGGATGATCAGGGCAAAAAGGATGACTTTTCTACAATAACTGATTTGAGTTCATATACCTTATTAGACAATGATTACCCCTATTTAAACTGGGGTCCTCAAATTATTAGGAGTGCTATTGTTTTCATCATTAAGACATCGTTATCGTAATTGATCAAACAGCCTTAGAAAAATACGTAATTATACACAGTGGGAGCATTGTAGGCTCCTCTCATAAATAGTCCCAATACATCCAGAGAGAGTTTCCCTATTTTAATTTTGATGACAGGTCTGATCCATTTTCCTTTTATTGTCACCAAGAACCATTACATTTAAAAAAAGATCCTGATTACAAATCTCAGGTTCATTTGTCCCATGCAGTTTTTTTCAAATCACAAGTTCATTTGTCCCATGCAGTTTATTGATTCATCTACAGTAAAAGGCTATGCATATTGGAAAGAAAGTATAAATGAAAAAAACTGTGTGGGGGCAAATTAAAGGCACTGATACCCCGTTTTGGGTATGCATGATTCCCAGAAAAGTATAGTTTTGAACAAGACAACGCATAAACTTTGTATCTTTTAAATGAAAATGACACCATCAAATGCTAAGATTAATTTGTCACATTTTCAGGTTGAAAATGGAAAGAAAACATTACTGATAGTGCTTTGCCTGAAATGGTGCAGAATGGTAAGTACCTACTCGACATTCAAATAAAGTTAACAATTACACCTCCATAGACATCACTGTAAAGGATACAGTGATACAAATGACTGTTTTTAAATTTAAAAACAACTAGAGTAAATGACCATGTGATATGTATGTCATATTGATAAACAACATACCTGCTATGAAATTGAAGATTCTTAAAATTCCTACCGTGTACATACTTCTTACAAACTCACAGCAAGGCTTTGAGCTCCAAACATCAGTCACCAGTGTCAGCCATCTTGCCAGCACATTTTCACTCACTCAGGAAAGCTGTCACAGGTAGGCTGGTTGGGATGGCTGGGAAGGTAGGTGTGGGCACAGGCCTGATGGGAGTTGTAGTCACAGCAAACACTCCTGCTCACACACAGCCCAACAAGCCCACCTGGAACTATGGAGCACAAGGCCTTGATGAGTGTTGCAGTCATATCAAACAGCAGGCACCACTGCCAGACATTTTTAATGTACACTTTACTCATTGTCAGGACATCACTCTTCCTGATGGCCTGGTTGGGCTGCCTGGGAGGAGGAGTGTTTGCACTGACTACATCTCCCATCAGGCTCTGTCCTACACACACCTTCCCACCCAGCTCAAACAGCACACCTAGGACTATGCTGTCCCTGATGGTGAGTGGAAATGTACTGGCAAGATGGCTGACACTGGGGACTGGTGTGAGGAGCATAAGGCCATGATGGGAGTTGTGGTCAACTCTGACACCAGGCACCAGTGTCATACATCTTGATAGTATGCTACCCCTCATTGTCAGGACACCACTCTTCCTGCTGTGCTCTTTGAGCTGTGTGGGAAGGTGTGTGAGGGCCCAGGCCTGATGGGAGTTGCATTGACAGCAAACATTCCTCCTCGCACCCATCCCAAATAGCTCATCTGGGCCTATGGCTACCTGATAGTGTGGGGAAGTGTACTTGCAAGATGGCTGACACTGCTACATGGTGTTGCACTTGAAGCCAAATACCAACATGGCCATGTGCTACAAACATCAGACACCAGTGTCAGCCATCGTGCCAGTACATTTCCATTCACTCTCAGGGACTGTATAGTTCCAGGCGTGCTGTTTGGGCTGGCTGGGAAGGTGTGTGGAGGACAGAGCATGATGGGAGTTGAAGTCAGTGCAAACACTCCTCCTCCTACACAGCCCAACAAGCCCACCTAGAACTGAGTTTCACTGACAGTCTATGAGAATGTACTGGCAAGATGTCTGGCACTGCGGCTGGTGTTTGGAGCTCAAGTAACTGTTTTGGACAAATCAGACAACAGTTCCCAGTGTCAGCCATCTTGGCAGCACATTGTCACTCACTGTCAGGAAACCAGAGTTCCAGGTAAGATAGTTGGGATTGGTAGGAAGGTGTGTGGAGGACAGAGCCTGGTGGGAGATGGAGTCAGGGCAAACACTCCTACTCCCAGCCAGCACAAACAGCCCAATAGGAACCATGCTTACCTGCTAGTGAGTGGAAATGTACTGACAAAATGGTTGACAGTGGGGACTGATGCTCTGGAACACAAGGCCCTGCTGGGAGTTGTGGACAAATAGGCACCAGTCATCAGTGTCAGACCTCTTGCAAGTACATTCTCACTCACTGTCAGGGAAGCAGAGTTACAGGTAGGCTTTTGGTACTGGGTGGGAAGGTGTGTGTGGGACAAGGCCTGATGGGAGTTGTAGCCATTGCAAATACTCATCCTCACACCAAGCCCAGAGAACTCCTCACAGTGAGGGAAAGTGTACTGGCAAGGTGGCTGACACTGCTGCATGGTGTTGAGCTTTAAGCCAACTCCCATCAAGGCCCTGCGAACAAAACACCATGCAACAGTGTCAGCCATCTTGCTAGTATACTTCCATTCACTGTCAGGTAGCCATAGGCCCAGATGACCTGGTTGTGCTGGGTGGGGGTAGGAGTGTTTGCCCTGACTACATCTCCCATTAGGCTCTGTCCTACACACACCTTCCTACACATCCCAACTAGCTTACCGGGGACTCTGCTTTCCTGACAGTGAGTGGCAAGGTGCTGCCAAGATGGCTGACACTGCTGCATGGTGTGTGGAGCAGAAGGCCTTGATGGGTGTTGCAGTCAAGTCAAACAGCAGGCACCAGTGTCAGGCATTTTGTCAGTACAGTTCTACTCACTGTCATGTAAAGCATGGTTCATAGCGGCCTATTTGAGCTGGGTGGGAGGAAGAGTGTTTGCCCTGACTACATCTCTCAGCAGGCCCTATCCTACACACATTCTTCCCACCCAGCACAAACAGCACACCTGGGACTCTGCTTACCTGACAATGAGTGGAAATGTACTGACAAAATGGATGACACTGGTGAATGGTGTTTGGAGCACAAGGACATGATGGGATTTGTGGTCAACTCTGACAACATGCACCAGTGTCATACATCTTGCCAATACACTTCCCACTCACTTTCAGGAAACCATAGTTCCAGGTGGTTTGTTTGTGCTGGCTGGGAAGATGTGTGTAGGACAGGGCCTGATGGGAGTTGGAGTATTGGCAAACACTCCAAACCCAACCCAGCACAACCAGTTCATCTGGGCCTATGGCTACCTGACATTGAGTGGAAGAGCACTAGCAAGATGCCTGACACTGTTGCATGGTGGTTGGTGCACAAGGCCTTGATGGGAGTTGGATTCTAGTTTAACATCATGCAGAGGTGTCAGCCTCCGTGCTAGTACACTTCCACTCACAGCCAGTTAGCCATTATCTCAGAGGAGTTAGCTGGGCTGGGTGCGAGGAGGATTATTTGGAATCGCTACAACTCATATCAGGCCCTGTCTAACATACACCTTCCCACCTAGCACAAACAGACCAACAGGAACTAAGCTTTCACACAGTGTTTCAAATTTTACTAGAAGGATGCATGACACTGGGCACTGGTGTCTGACTTTTCCACAACTACCAACAGGCCCTTGTTCTCAAAACACCAGGCACCAGTGTCAGCCATCTATGTCAGTACATATCCACTCACTCTGAGGAAAGCATGGCTCCAGGGGTGCTGTTTTTGCACAATGGAATGAGTGTGTGTAATACAGAGCCTGATGGGGGATCCGGCCAGTGCAAACATCCCTCCTCCCACCCAGCCCAACAAGCCCACTATGAACCATGCTTTCCTGACAATCAGTGGAAAGGTACTGACAAAATGCCTGAGACTGGGGACTGGTGTTTGGATCACAAGGCCATAAGGGGAGTTGTTGTAAAGTCAGACACCAGTGCCCAGTGTCAGGCATCCTGCAGGTACATTCTGACACACTGTGAGGTAAGCTTAAGTACTGTTGGGCTGTTTGCGCTGGGTGGGAAGGTGTATGCAGGACAGGGCCTCATGGCAGATGGAGTCAGTGCAAACATTCCTACTCCCACACAGACAAAACAGCTCATCTGGGCCTATGTCTACCTGACAGTGAGGGGATGTGTACTACCAAGATAGTTCACAGTCATCCCTATTGTCTGAATTGAGCACAACTACCATCATGTCCTTGTGCTAAGACCATTCCTCAGTGTCAGCCACCTTGCTAGTCCATTCTCCACTCACTGTCAGTTTGCCATAAGCATAGATGAATGGATGTGCCATGTAGGGGGAGGAATGGTTGCCATTAATACAAATCCCAACAGGCAATGCCATACACACACTCGTCCCACCAATCCCAAAACAGCAGCCCAAGTATCCTGTTTGAATGAGAGTGAGGGGAAATGTACCAGCAAAGTGTCTGACACTGGTGCATGGTGTTTGGAGCAAAAGGCCCTGATGTGAGTTGCTTTCAACGTCCACACCATGCAGCAGTGTCATATAACTGACTAGTCTACTTCCCTTCACTGTGAGGTAGGCATAGGCACAGAGGAGTTAGTGGTGCTGTGTGGGAGGAGGAGGAGTATTTGCTTTCATTAAAACTAACACCATGCCTGGGCCCACATACACTTTCCCACCCATCCCAACCTGCACACCTGGGACTCCACCTTCCTGAGAGTGAGTGAGTGGAAATGTACCGGCAAGATGACTGACACTGGGGATTGGTGTGAGGAGCACAAGGCACTGATGGGAGGTGGTATAAAGGCAGACACCTGTCCCCAGTGTCAGACATCTTGCAAGTACATTACCACTCACTGTTAGTAAAGCATATTTCCAGGTTGGATGGTTGGGCTGGGTGGGAAGGTGTATGTAGGACTGGGCCTGATGGGAGTCGGAATAACAGCAAACACTCTTTCACACACACACACAGCACAACCACTTCATCGGGCCCACGTATACCTGACAGTGAGTTGAAGTGTACTAGCAAGTTGGCTGAAACTGGGGACTGCTGTCTGAACCTATCACAACTAATACATTTCCCTTTGTGCAACAAACACCAGCCACCAGTGACAACCATCTTGCAAGTACACTTACCAGCATTGTCTGGACAACACTCTTCCTGGTGGCCTGGTTAGGCTGGGTGGGAGGAGGAGTGTAAGTAGCACAAATTAAGCCTAAGCACTCAAAACTCCATTCATTAAAGTAGTTTGCCACAAAATGGCAGAAAGCACATTTTGTGATCTCATATGACTATAGAGCAAATAAACAATATACATGATCTGTGTGTGCACAAAGCTAAGCAGTAACACACTTTGATCCTTACAGCTATTCTAATGTGTATAATGAAATGAGAACAAGAAGCACCCCACTCACACAATTCCCACAAATATCTGGGTAAATAAACAGACTGTGAGTGTATAGGTAGCCACACCAATGTGACTGCCAAAGACATGCACTAAACCCAATACACAGGCCTCAAAAATACCAACATTGGGAGATGAAGAGTACGTATGTCACCGTGAAAGTACAAATGTGGACAACACCAACCTACCTGTGTCATTCACAGGATGTCACGAACATGTCAATATCTTTGAACATGTAATATGAACTAAACACAACATGCCCATTTTTTGCACATAGCTGGACAGGTTCATTAATCCCCATCTTTTCTGAATTGCATTGTTCTCCCAAAACGTAGGCCAGCATCATGTATGAAGGAGGACAATCTATCTTCATTAACTCATTCTTAGGTTCAGTCATCTATGTAATGGGTATGATTCGAGGGGCAGTGGACATTCACATCAATCATTTTGTCTTTTATGTACCCACAGGGCGAGCTGGGACCACCCCCGGAACCAACCAGGACAGCCAGTCGACCAGGAGGTCTCCGGCGTAGATGTCTCTCAACCATCCTGGGACAATGAGGAACGACCTTGCCCATCAGGTTTGGGTAGGCAGACAGCACCAGCAGTGGCTACAGCAGGATCCTCTGTGACCACTCCCGCCTCAGCTGACAACACCCAGCTGACCCCTATCCTGACGGACACAGCAGCCCGAGCCAACACCGACAGCACAGCAACACAGGGCACTCTGGAGTTGGCGGTCAACAACACCCCTGTCAATGAGGAAGGAGGCTCAGTGTTGACTGTGCCAACACCTACTGGGCCTGCTCGGGTGGGTAGGGGTGGTGGGAGGGGCAGTGGGGACCTGCACTGTGATGCAGCTGGTGCTGCTGAGGAACATCACCCAAACCTCTCCCGGATCCTCAATGCCTACGAGGGTAGCCAGGGAGATTTTGGCCAGGTCGTGGGGATCCTCCGGAATATCAAACAGCTGCAGGCTACCCAAAATCTGCATCTTGACACTTTTATGGGTAAAATAGACTAAATGACTGTGGTGTACAGGGATATTGTCACCTGCCTCCACCAGATCGCTAACAACATGTCCACACCTCTCTCTGTGCCCACAACATCTGGGCCATCAACATCTGCACAAGCCACAGGGAGGGACGTGGACTCTGGCAGAGAGTCCCCAGCACTGCAATTGCCTGCAGTTGAGGGTCCCCCCGCAAAACGTGGAAAGGGTCATCCGAGGAAGAATCCCTCAAAGACAGATGGCAATCATCACCCCCAGGAAGTGACAATCTGCTCCTGATATCCTCCATTGTGTGCAAAGTGTTCACTTTGTTGACTGTCATCAAGAACTGTCCCACATTGGATGGAGGGTCTAAGTTGGACTTTAGACTCAAATAACTGTGGATTTACCTTTGAAGATTTCATCTACAAACACTACCAACTCCTAACTGCACTTTGCTTTTTTTTAGTTGAGCACTCCGCCATTGTGTGGAATGATCTCTCTACGTCATGCACTAAAATAAATCACTTTTCACAAAATACTTGCTCATGTTGTGATTTTGAATTCCAAAGGTACAGACTGAAATGGTGCACTAAATCACAAAGAATAAAGTGTCAACAACATTGGTAATAAATCAATTCCAAAATGTGAAATAATGGCTTGTGAGTAAATGTACCTTGTCACAGCATGATAGATAGACACAACCAGGTTATCACACAACCCCTAGAACATGGTACTGATTCAATTTAAGTCTACTGTTGACAACTCTATCAACATTTGGAAGCACAATCAACAATCATTTTCAGCACACAACATCATCATGGTACATGTTTTGTTTCAAAATAATCTTTGGATGTGTGAAAACAGACAAGGCACACCTCAATGTGGAGCACAGGTTTATTCTCCAGATACAACGTGGCGTCTCAAACCAAAATCAGATCACATCACAGAGTAACCAAATGCTACCAAGTAAAAAGAAATGAGCATCAGGTCAGAAGGAGGTGCATGCTAGGGATTTACATAACAGTTTAATGTTGAAGCATGTCACATCATCATGGGTCCGGTGAGGTCACAACTCTGCGGTTGACATGGCAAAGTACCCTGGTAAGGAGAAAATAGAACAGAGTCAGGAACACAGGACTAAGGTACTTCAATTTTGCAAAATATGTCATCAGAAGCACAAGAATGACAGTGTGAACAATAGCTAGGCTTCATGGCAACACTGTACATGTTAACCTGCCCACTTAAAGGACACATCTAAGAAAAAACCTCAGGACAATTATCAGACACTCACAAGCATACACACACATTCTCCACCAGCAACACAACATACAATTGGGGATAGTCACCTCCTCTCATTGCATACTTACACTCATGTGAAGAAGTTGTGGATGAGCTTTTGTCTCAAATCCCCGCCATCATCATCACCACTGTAATCACAGCCCAGTCCTGGATCCTCCCTCGGTGGCGGCTGCTGGTCTCGGTCGTCCTGTATGAGAGGTATTTCCTGCCATATAGCCAGGTTGTGGAGCATGCAGCAAGCTGGGATGATCTTGCACACCTTCAATGGGGCATATTGGAGGGCTCCTCCTGTGTGATCCAGACAGCAGAAACTGGTTTTCAGTAGCCCAAATGTCCGTTCCATGACTCGCCGGGTCCCACCATGGGCCTCATTAAACCTCACTTCTGCAGGGGTAACGGGGTTACGGAGTGGCGTCAGTAACCAAGGCTGGTTGGGGTATCCAGAGTCTCCTACATTTAAAGGGATCCACCCTTATCGGATAGTATAGAAGTGTTCCTCCAGACTACGTGTGTCTCCTACAATGGTGGAAAGCACACATCTTTGTTTAAATACCCCTCACCCCCCAAAAGGACCCTTGGTGGCATGCATCATCATCGGGGTCTTCCCGCCTCTGCGGGACGGGGCGTGCTATGGCCTACGACTACGTGGGAGCACTGGTTATGAAAAACAATACTATGTGTGGCGTAGGAGTGTGAGTGGTGGCGAGGCAGTGTCCTGGTGAGGAGGTAACCTTGATATTTGTGTGACTATAGGTACCCCTTCCCTCCCGTTTTGAAGGCTCATGGGGCATTATCTGGGCGATATAAGAAACCCATTCAGCAATATACCTACTGGGGTATAGTATACTGTGCATGTTAAATTTATGTGCACCACTTAGTTAGGATTATATGTAAATACACAGTTGTTTTGATTTGAGTGTAGAAGGGATCTCTTCTATGGCCTGATGAGAAGCCAGGGGAGGGCTTCGAAACATGTCGACACAGGAGACACTGCTCATTAAAGCATAGTATCTTCATCTCATTCCCCACTTTTAACAATACCAGCTCAAAGGAACATTAAAATTTATTTTTTCCACTGAGCCAGATATTTTTTAATTTTTCACCATTCACCATTCATTCACTTCTGACCCTTCCACTCACACTCCTACACCACACATAGTATTGTTTTTACTAACCAGTGCTCCCACGTAGTCGTAGGTTGTAGCACGCCCCATCCCGCAGTGGGGCGGGAAAACCCCGATGATGAAGCATGCCACCAAGGGTCCTTTTGGTGGGTGAGGGGTATTTAAACAAAGCTGTGTGCTTTCCACCATTGTAGGAGACACACGTAGTCTGGAGGAACACTTCTATACTTTCCAATAAGTGTGGACCCCTTTGTTTTTTGACAATATAACTTGAGGAGGACGTATCCACCTCTTCTGCTCTTTTGAGCATTACCTCTTCACTCCCTTCTTGTGTTACTTTGATTTCTCCTACATTTAACACAGAAAAAAGATTCAGTTCTCTGACAACAGAGCACTATCTTATATACAATCAACACACACCACAACATATCCATGCCACATCACCTACCAACAAGCCAGGCACTTTCAGGTTGCAGCTGAGACATCAAATGGGGGATGATGCTGTTCTCAGGATATATGCATCATGTGCCGAGCCAGGGAAACATGCATAGACGTGTGAGATCGACATGTCAGCCAAACATTCCACCTGGACATAGATAGAGTGGTAATGTTTTCTGTTGTGATAAATTTGCTTATTTGCCTGTGGTGGGATCAATGCAACGTGAGTGCCATCTATAGAGCCAATGACATGGGGTATCCATCCCAAGGCATAGAATTCCTCTTTGATGTCTTCCAACTCTCCAGGTGTTGGGAACTTACTGTACTGATCCAGGTAACGGAGCAATGCCTCCAACACATCACGAAGGGCATGGCTGAACATAGTTTGGGACATTCCACTGGATGTTGCCACTGTGTACTGGAATGAACCGGTGGCAAAGAAATGTAATGCTGCCATAACCTTCACTTTGGGCGTCAGTGCAGTTGGATACGTGTGACCAGGCTGCAAATGAGGGGACAACTGCTCAGACAACTCTTCAATTATTGGCCTTGTGAAACGGTATTCCCTGATTGTATCACGTTTTTCCATGGTCTGTAGGTCTGGAAAGGGCCTGTATACTGGAGGTCATCTGCGATACCTATGTGTAGAGTGTAAACACAGTTGGTGTTAGTTCACAATGTACAAAGCAACATGCATTGAGACAAACAGAACATGAACTCCGAACACAACTAAAGCTACAGAACATTGGAAATACACATTTCAACTAAAAAGGCTGACCTTAGATACATATCACAGCATTAGTACCCTTCCCAGACATGTTACCAAGGAATGGTGACACAGCAATTAGAGTGTTGAAGTGTAAAAATCTCTTGTGTCTGTCACCGTTCATGTGATCAAGCATCACATACTCCACAACTCCCCACCAAAAAAAACAAGAGTTAGGTTTGTGAGAACAATTACATGGCTAAAAGGTACCCACAATAGAATGATGTAATTCCAGATATGTGTGACACAAATAATACACATAGCGTCTCACAATGTGAATCATGTACACTACTGTCACAGTGTGGACACAGTCAGGTTTTCATGTCTGCATTACACATACAATCACATACACAAAACATGAAAAATTTAGGATTTGCATTTATAACAACATCATCCATTTAAGTCTCGGACACAAAGATACACTAGTAATTCACATAACAAACACAAGCTGATGTGCCTGCATAATGTCACAGTCTACTCATTCAAAGGAAAATGCATTATCCATGACTTAGACACCAAACATTTACAGTCAGAAATCACACAGATTGCACACTGGGTCACACATTCCCCAAATGCAGTGAATATGTCAAGAATGGACTTGTACATCTCCAAAAAGTCATTGGCACTGTGACTAAGCCTAGAAGAGTAAATGGAGTATTTTTGTATCATGTTGGTATTAGCCTCAAAAATCAGTGTGCCAGGTGCCCCTCAAGGTTGGCTCCTCATGGGAGTGTGACCTTTTCATTTAAAGGTCTACTTCATTTTTAAAAACTGCCTCCACACATGTAATGCACATAAATACAACAATTACAGAAGTGTCTGCCCTGCCGACCGATTATTAAAAGGACGCGGTAGCCGCATCTGAACTGATTCAGGCAAGCCATAGGCTGCAAGTTGTGATGGTGACAGACGCGCGTTTCGGCTCCTGTCCTCATCGCGTGGAAACCGAGTTGGTAACCTTCCATCATCAAAGTATCAAAGTCAATCGTGGTCCGATGATGAGTTTTTTAACGTCGCGGTAGGCGTGTCATCTGCAAGCAATGTAATGCATTGGACCGATTTGGAAAATGTGACCGACTCAAACCTATCACTATGGACGCATGGAATTAAGACCACCTCTGCTGTTTATATATAAGTCTGTCTGTTCCCTAGAGACTTCACTTGCCTGCACTACCTGCATCATTCCTGCACCTCCCCATCTCTCTGCTGCTGTTACCACATCCTCTGGGAGCTACTATGGTACGTACAGTGGGCAGGGCCCCAGCTTTCACAGAGGAGGAGAACCAGGCCCTGCTGGACACCCATTTCAACTAAAATGTATCCCACTAGGGTTCATGGGGGTTGTTATAAATAATGCACGGGACACGGTGTAGAGGGGTAGATCACCCCACGTGGGTCTGCTAGCTCCGCATGACTTGAGCGGGGAAGGAAAAAATTCCCTTTTTATATATAACCCTCATACACTCTAGTGGTGTCAAGCTTCATCATCGGGTTTACCCTGACTCCTAAAGGTCAGGGTGGGCTCAACTGTATTTCAGGGAGCACTTAATAGAAGGGTGACCAGGGGGCCTAACTAGAGATTAAAATCCCTCACCTTCTCCTAGGTATCCCTTTATTTGTGGATATGGTGAAGAGACTAAAACAATAGCTCATGGGTAATGTGGACTGTGATGGTCCTATGACCCTAGATTTTAGACCAACATGTTTCAGCCCTACTCTAAGGCCTAACAAGGTCCGGGGCTTTCATCAGGGTATCAGATCAGTACCTCCCTGGTTAATAGGTCCAATTAACAGCTGGCAGAATAATGCCACGCACTTGTACAGGGGCAGTGTTACTACTTGCCCATCAGTGGTCTTCGCGGCGAATCACCTGTAATAGAAAAATTCACAGCAGGTGTCATGTTAAGCTCGCATATGACATTTGCGCAGAGTGAAGATTCATATTATAACTGTGGTTTTTAAGGAAGCATGCATGTCCCACTGCATGCAGGTTTAAAAAGTGTCTCTATTGGAGACAATCATTCAAATAACTTGTGCATATACTTATTAGTAACGATAAACGTGTACTCCTTCTCATGACTCAATTCATTCAGTCACACAGATTGTTTGGGTCTTCTGTTCTGGAGCAATATATTAGTTTCCCCCGTAATCTCATTTTGATGTATCATTATCATGCATATTATGCGAAGTACGGAAGTCACACAACTCCCACAAGAAAGCGAACACCATAAAGTCTTAAAAAACATACATTTGGATTAGGTTCCTTGCGTAACACACACACAATAATAATGGTGCAGGAGGATGCGTAAAACAATACTCACCCATACTTATTGGGTGTCAAGTGCCTCAGGAGCGGGGGTGGGGCTCCCTATAGTCACACTCTACAGTCAAAGGTAGTGGAAAGAAAGAAAACCGGAAGTTATAAGAGCAGGAGTGTTAATAATGATCCTACCTCATAGATTGCGAGCAACACCCCATCAATGGACCAGCAGAGTCCGGCCGTGCCACTTACTTCGTCAAGGGTGTAGCCTCGGCTATTAGCCTAAATTGCCCTCAGTGTCTCCCGGCATTCGCTGGAAAGACGCCAGGAGGCACCGGTGTGTAAATAGCAGCGTTGATCGGTAAACGCTGGTCTGTTCCGCACCACGTGATCAGTGGGCAGCGTGACAAGCATTCTGCATAACGCCGAACTACAAAAGAACCCATTGCATGATGGGTAATGAAGTTCGATGTCCCAAGAACTCCGGAATAGAACTAAAAAAGGAAGCAGATTGTATGATAAAACTTTATAACAAAACAGTGTTATTTTAAGGTCAGGTCTATTTGCAGTTTTAACCATTATTCTGGATATTATGGTTGTCGAGGATGGTTGATATGGGGGTGCTGTGTGGGCATACAGCCACCACAGAAAAACTTCACAAGTTCTCAGTTACCTCTAGTTAGTAATAGGAGAGTGACAAAATGTTAAAAAAGCATCAAGAGCTGTAGGGTGCGGCTAAGGTACGTCATGAGAACAGTGCGCTCATTAGTGTTATACATCCTATGTATACATAGGGAGAGATATGTACCTACATCGTCCTCGTGGGCTAGATCCCTACACAAGTGCGTTCAATTATGTTAAATTAGTATTCCGCTGGTATATTAAAAAACGGTGTATTCAGGTTGAAATACCTTGTTAGGCCTTAGAGTAGGGCTGAAACATGTTGGTCGAAAATCCATGGACAGAGGACCATAACAGTCCACATTACCCCTGATCTAGTGTTTTAGTCTCCCCACCATCTCCACGAATAAAGGGATACCTAAGACAAGGTGAGGGATTTTAATCTCTAGTTAAGCAGCCTGATCACCCTTGTATTAAGTGCTCCCTGTTGGTTGAGCCCTCCGTGACCTTTAGGAGTCAGGGTGAACCGGATGATGAAGCATGACACTACTAGAGTGTGTGAGGGTTATATATAAAAAGGAATGTTTTCCTCCCTGGCACAAGTCATGCGGAGCTAGCATACCCACGTGGGGTGACCTACCCCTCTATACCGTGTTTTGTGCATTATATTTAACAACCCCCATGACCCCTGGTGGGATACTTTTTGTTTGAATTTATTTATCTTGGGAGGACGTATCCCTCCACCCCCTTCACATTCAAAGGGCCCTCTCAACCCTCCAGATCCAGCAGGTTTCCCTTGTCTGGATCCTTTTGTTTATCACTGCTGGACACCCTCCTGCCACTGTACAGCCAGCTGGAGCAGGTGAGTGATGATCACACTGCATTTTTATTGAACTTGTGCAATTACCATGCACTACTAGCATTAGGAATCTCATTTGCAAGCATGTAAACTGTTTACTGTAAGTTTAAAAGTGTGTAGATAACTCTTCTGGGCAGGTACACTGCTGTAGAAGTGTTTGTACTGGGGTAAACATCTTATCAATGTTCTCATGGGACGGAGTCAACATTGAACACAGGACAACTGCACATAATGCTAATTGCCTACCCCTTAAACATTCTTGCCAATCTGACCATGACCTATGTGTGCAAGTGTCTGACTCCGAAACATGTTGCATGTGAACTGAGGGTCTGTCACCATGTCATCCTTATAGGTCAACTCCCATGAGAAGGCCAAGATGTGGAGGACCATCACCCGGAAGGTGTGCTCCTTGGGTTTGTAAACTTGACGCATCCGTCATTGCGGCAAGAGAAGGCAGGACCTTCGTGGCTGGACCAAGAAGATCGCTGAAGTCCAGCTGGGCCTGTCACTTCCAGGCAAGAGGGGCGGGTGCCGAACCCTTACCCCCCACATGCTCCGTATCCTAACGGTGATCTTCGCTGACCTTGATGGACAGTTGAAAGCCAAACAGCAGCAAAAAGGGGGTGAGTATGTGCCTTGTTGCACATCTTTCTTTAACCATGCATGTTGTAGTATCTTAGCCTGCTGGCCCTTTTACAGGTTGGAAGTCACCCAAACCCACTGTTCAGTATTAAAAGACGCATATGCACAAGGATCATTAGATGCATGGTTATGCCCTTTTCATCAGGGACATGTGAGGAAGTTATGTTCAGGATAGTGACAGTAGTGCCATGCTCATTTGATCGAAACACAAGAAATGCCAATACTGATAAACATTGATTCAACCTTTCATACAAAGATCACATGACCTAATCATTCTGATCTGAAAACATATTTTTTTATTCTCTTTACTTTTGATTATTTAAGTTTTTAATTTGATCTTTTTTAAGAAAACATTTTTTTGTTCTGTTTTACAACATACACCATTTTTTTTTAGATATTTGAAAATACACTGAGATCACAACAAGAAAAAAATGAACATATAAATGAAATTGCACGGTATATTGTCAATATACAAAGACATCACATTACAATAAAATAATATAAACCACATATGTAGCTCTGGTTCTGTACAGGTTCTTTACCCACATTCACATTAACAACCAATACCTCTAAACCCTATCTCACTCGGTTGTGTTTTAACTAGTTTTAGAGGTAGTGACCAAATGGTGACCCTACTCTGCTCACTCCAGTTTTATTGAACAAAAAAGAAGCAAAGATGTTTTGTGAGCACGAGTGGTATTTCATCCACCTGAACTCCTATTTGGTCAAAAGGAACTGTTGACGCGTTTCAAACCCACTTAAGTCTTTTGAAGGGTTCTCCTCAGGACACAGAACACTTGAAGAGCTCTATCTGTTATGAGTGCTTCAATCTCTTTGTTTAGTTCACTGTTCAAGGTACAGTGACAATTGCCGCCCATGGCACCACACCACTATAACATTTTTGTTTAGAAATTCACGACTTCTAACTCACTTTTCTTTGTTGTGAAATAGATCATCAAATGTGCAGGATTTTAGCAGTCTGGCTTGGTCCGTGGAAGTATGGCATCCGAACGGCCCAGATAGCGCGAGATCAGCACAAATTACAAAAACATGTGCATGGGGATGACCTTCAGCAGTAATGCGATAGCTCGACATGTGTCAGCACCTTGACTAATGTATGACCTGTTCTCAGTGTGGTTTTAACAAATCTGTGAAGTATGTTGTTATTGGAGCACTCAAGTGTGAAAAGCCCATTGTTATACATCCCGGCAGCAGGTGTCGTCTGTGTTTAGGCCTTGGTGAGTTTGGTTTGGTCAGTGTGCCAATGTTATATCCCAGCCGTGATGCTCAGTGTAATCAAATGTATCCCATGGGCCAATTACAGGTATGCTGACTCTGGTCACCTGTCACACTGGCCTTTCACATGATTGTGTGGGAGATTCCATCACTCCATCCAAAATAGTCAGTCCATGTGTCTGACTCTAGAACAGTGACAACACATGCCATTCACTGTCGAACACAGGTGGTCACTGATGGAAACATGGCTGAAATTGTAAGGTCTGATATTAGATACACATTCACAACGGTTGACATGTGTGTAAATACTCTTGAGTATTCATACTTGAGGGCTTTGCAAACCATGTGTATGATGCATCACTGTCAGATTGAGAGATGTCAAATGTGCATCATTTTGAAGTAAGTTACCAAAATGAGATGGAAAACAAGAGCAATGTAAGCTGTACAAAGTGTGCAATATGTCTAATAAAAGTGAGGGACATTCAGACTTGGCTAAAAAAATGGGGACTTCTGCAGTTTAGACAGGATTTGTACACAGTGTTGATTGGACTCATGAAGAATAGAGCTTCTGTACTAATAGTCTGTACAGACAATGCACCCAGACGGCACAGTGGCATGGTGCTCCACCAGAAGCATTGTGTAGATGCAGTCATTGGACTTGGAAGTGTGTTGACCATTGTTCACATCTGAAAATGGTGACCTGTTTACAATGTGCACAACTTTCTGATTCACACAAGACAGTGTGCCATGTGCCTCTCACACTAGCGATGCCTAAAACCTTGGTGTCTCCGCAATAATAGTCAGATGTGTGACCTGACAGTAGAGAAACTAAGTTACAGGACAAATGATCACAATCACTGTTATCTGTGTGACAAGACTCATGCAATGAGTAGGTAAGCTTAAAGTTTAACAAGGAAGTCATTTGACCTGTAACATTTGAGCCAATGGTGCACAATTTGATGACTAGGGATTGCAGAATGGATACCATGCCTTCATTCTATTGTGTGAATCCTATTTCCATTGTGAACTTTAACATCCCTTGCAGGAGATGAGACCGTCAGGAGCAAAAGACGATACATCACCTGCTACATAGTGAAATAGTTGACATTGTGGTTGTGGCATTTGATGTTGATACACCTAATGTTGTAGATAACATCATGTGTGAGGGAGCAATGGTTAACTGGCAGACTAACAAGTGCTATGTATGTTAATGTAGCAAGCAAGAGGTAATAGCAGTAGTCAAAATAATGTATTTGTTTGATCTGTGAAGATTTGTGATGTTACCTATGTGTCAAGTACGTACGGATGATTTATGTGAATCTTTTTCCTTCTTGTTCGCAGCATCAGCACCGGCCAGCGGAGGAGGCAGTGCCATGGATGAAAGGGAGGGCAGTTCGCCAGTCTGGGTCCAGTGCTGAGTATTCAGAGGAGGGACCCAGAGGCGCGGTGGATGAGGGGCGCCTCACTGAGGGCATGTCTGAGACAACATCTGCAGGCTCGTAATCAGAATGCAGCTCCAGTGATGACTTCCTTGTGGTGGTGGAGGCGACAGGGACTGAATCATCTACATCAAAGTCCACCACCACTACCATCTCCACTCTCTTAGCTGCTCCCAGGCCCAGTGTCCGAGGCCATTCCCGTGGAAGGGGACCCGTCTCCTTCATGCCAGGCACCTCATCCCCTGCCCCAGTTTCCCCCGCTGACCTGAGTGTGGAGGCCATTGACATCCTGAGACAGATCTGTGTGGGGCAGGCAGCAGTGCCACAGTGAGACAAGGTTTAACTTATCATTTATAACAAAGTGAATAAGGGTATGTCAAGGGTAGACAACATTTATGAAATTTAGGGTGCTGTATGGTGAAATGTGAGGTGTTGCCCAGTTGATGTATGTTGTGTAGGAATCTGTGGATGCATTTGCTTTTGAAATGACTATCTGTGCAACTTGATCAGAGTACGGTGTGTGAATGTTGATGAGCAAATGACTGAGGACATATTAATTTACCAATGTAAGTGTCTTGTTGAGAGATGTGGTGATGTGTTAAGTGTGCATGTCAGAGCGGGATGTGCTTGTACACATTGTGATATGAGTGCATTCCAAAACATTACTGAGGATGCAACTGGTGATAAGAGTTGTCTACATGACAAGTTACGTTTAATGTCGGCTGAGGAGGTTATGAGTACAGTACATTGTATACATGTCATGTATGTGAGAGGTGATGTGTACATATTGATGAAGAGTGTTACTGTGAATGTAGATGTGGATGTAAGAAGGGCAGCACGAGTGTGAGATATTGAGATTCATTTAGGAAGAGTTTGAGTACAAGGCAGGAGCTTGTAAGGCAGACATGCTTTTTCAGAAAAATGCACCCGAGGGGGCTTTTGACGTGCTTGTGTATGTATGATATTTTTGACAGATGAGCATGTACTTTGAGATGGACGTGAGAGAGGTCAGACCCACACAAGTAGAGATTATGCAGGCCAAGAGATAATTTTGAAATGTACATATGTGTAGATTATGTATATGTAAGTAGACAAAAACAGTTGGCCAATGAAATGTGAGGATGTAGTATGTGTTTGCTGCTGCTTGCTGTCTGCCACTGAATGTTCATGGCTGATTGTTGGAATGGCCGCTTTGAGTAATCTGGCTTATGCATAACCTATTGTCCTCACAGAACACTTTGCCTCCACATAGCCTTGCCTTGTCTGAGTTGTGTGTGGGCATGAGTGGGAAGTTACCCTTTGTAGGTAGATGTTGTCACTGATTGATCAATCTTCCCCTTGAATACTGCCCTGGGATGGAGGTGGTGATTAATTATATTGAATTGTCAGGATGCTGAAAGTTTGGATGGCAGTCCATTGCTTAGAGGGCTATACCCCCCCAAGTGAAAAGTCAAGGATGTGTGTTGTTGGGCCACCTTGGGTCAGGCTACTCCTGAAACGCATCCCCATGCTTCCCAGGAGACTACACACACATGTGTACTAATGTAATTCAGACTTGGAATGTCAGAGGTATGGGGACACCAAGGGATATGGACTCATAGTAATGATATCTCTGGTTGTGCTGATGAAAAAGCAGTGCACTGTCACAAAACACACATGTGACACCGGAACATTACACCCAGTTTCATAAGAGTTTGCATTGTCAATGTATTTTTCTGCCTGTAATCTGGTTTGGCAAGTGTAACCCTTGTGTGGGTCCATATGAGGTCCCATTTACCACATTAAAAAGTGACACAGATCGAGAGGGCAATATGTCTTTGTAGAGGGTCACCTTGATGTTTTTAAATATAAAAGGTGCAGTGTTTCATTACAAAATGTGGACAGAGCAAGCTACATTCTGCACATATCCCTCATCCTCACAAGGTGTACCCATATCCCTTTGCTTGAGGATGTCTATGTCAATTGTGTCCAAGAGCCACAGGTTAAACACCCCCCCCCCGGCATCCTCAACAATAGTGGCAGCTCAGCTTACACAATGTGCTGTGTAGTAGTCCCTCCAACACTGTCAATGGAGCCTACGTCCTGTGACTCATGTGTACACCTACTACTCTGCAGTACACAATGTGCACATTCAGAATTGAATCATTTGTTAGCAGCACACACTACAGCCTGTGGAGGCAGATGCTGAATTGGTGTGAATGACATTCTTAGATGATGACCCTAGACAAATACACATTTTGGGTGTTGTGTGCTGTGCACCCAGTCCACACATGGTGACTGTAGCCTACATTGTTGTGGGCCCATGCATTTTTCGCATTCCTGCATGATTTTGCCCAAACGAATTCACTGACGACTGGGACACAACAACTTCTATGTTGTTTGAGTGGCAATCACTGAATTCATTACTGAGTGGCTGTGTCTGGGGACTTGTATGTTGTCTGTGCCAATTTCCTCAGAGCTTTGCTGTAGACAGAGGCATCACTATGTCATCAATAGACTGTGGTTCAGTTGCATGCTGTGATGTTAGTCATGCTGACAGATGCTCAAACACACCACACAAATCTGATTGAGCAACTGGGTTGTCTTTACTTTGCCACATGACAAGCTGTGATGAACACAGAGTGGGATAAGTCAGGGCAACTTGTGTCCTGCCTCCTCCTCTGTTGCTTGTCAACAACCCAGCAGATGTTGCTGATTATGGATCACCTTCCACAGATGCATAGTTGTGAGGCAACCATCCATGAATTGTTCACAGTGTATTGTTATGGCCTGTACATTTCCCCCTACTCTGAACGCATGGTAGACGTTTCCTGATTCAGGACTGGATTAAAGCTAACTGTACTTGATCTGGCAGCGCGTGCAGTCATCAACACCCCGTTTGCTGGTACAAGAGATACTCAGATTGATTCTACGCACTGCCACGTTGGCCACTCATGTGTTGGACAGCCCCCCGCCCAGTCTCGATGATGCCTATGAGCTTTTACTTGGACACAGGTGACTGTATCTCTCTTGGGCCACCTTGAGTGGTTGGAGAGACCCACAATCCATATGGCAATTTCTTCACTGTGCATTGCTAAAACACAACAGTGCCCTGCTGGCTGGCCTGAGTGAACAGTGGAGGTTGAATGGCACAGGTCCACCAGGGGAATGTCGACCTGACCTGGCAAAGCATAGTGTGCCCCAAGATAGTTGTGTCCCTTATGTATTTGAGTCTGGTGTGCGTGTTATCTGACCTGTGTGCATGTTTGTGATTATATGTAAGGGATTAATCTATCTGAGTTCTGCTCTGGATCTGTGCTGGGCCCTTCCCATGTTGTTCTTCCTGACACATCGATATCCCATTCTGGTTGTGTCTCCCTATGATGACCTGTTCTGACACTGGTGTACTCCTCATGACACAGGATGTGTGACTGTGTGATTGGTCTGTTGGGGGAGTGGAGGTCCAGGTTGGACTGTAGTAGTCAATTTGTTGTTTGTAGACATGTATTGATCTGTCAACAATTTTTGCATCGGGTAAAGTAAGGTGTGAGAAAGTAAATAAGCTAGGCCTAGGTTATCCATCTGATTGTGTGGATGTATTGTCTTGCAACTTGGTAGATCAGGTATTGCTTTTGACTTCACTTTCCTGTGTGATTTATACATGTTGTATTTTCTTTGACAGCTATCCCGAGTAAACCATGTACTTCTTCTATAGTGGTTGGGAAATGGCAAGGTAATATGGATGAATGATGCCACTTCCTGCAATGTGACTTCCTATTACATGAGATGTAGTGGTGTTTGTATACGTTTCAGAACTTAGGATTTAGCCCGTGTAACAGATGCATATAGGTGCGGCCATAGTGCCAGTAAATATGTCTCTGGACATACTTTTGTGAGTACATTGGAGTTCTGTTGCCCTGCTAAGTTTCGTTGTGTGTTGTGGTGGACTCATGCATTCAATTAGTGATACATACATAACTGTGACTATGGGCATTCCTGTTCCAACTTCAAATGTGTGTTTCTCATTTATCAGTCTGACTGTACCTACCTGATGATGACATTCCCTGATTTGACATAAACAACATGCTATGGAACCAGGATCAGATTGGGATCCCAATAATGCTCGGGCCCTCTCAAAGTCATTGGCAAGCATCCCGTGATCATCCCTTTCATTGTAGCCTCTGTGCATTTCCCTGGCAAGGGATGTTTCAAAAAGCACACTGCTGCTGATCAAGGGGGAGGGTGGTAAGTTAGACTGGCCAAATGAAATTTGCTTCCCTGGGAGGCCCGTATATGCAACGCAACCTGCCTGCACATGCCCTGCCCTGACAGTGATGGGCGGTTGGGGGTGATAATGCTGCTTCTGTCAGGGCATGCAAGGCAGGGTGCCAAGGTGAGTATGTCCCAAAGGCTGGCCACCAGCCTCAATTTACAGCACAGCTGTGGAGCGGACAACATACTGGCACAAAATTCCAGTGACCTGGTGGTGACTGTGGAAGTAAGTCAGTCTCTTGGTGTGGTTTACAAAGGCCCCTAAACCGTGTCCCACAGGTGACCCTGGTGCACCAGCCCATCGACCAATGCCCGATTGCCTACATTCCCAATCCAAGCCTATACAGAACACTTTCTGTTGGAACTCAACGCCCATAGGGCTCTATGGGCTTTACCCCCATGGGGGGTATGTCAACCCAGGCTGAGACAGCTTCCCCACACACACAGACAGTTCTTGAGCTGCTGTGGGTGGCTGGTGTGTCGTCTTTGCACATCAGCACCTGAGTATTTCACATGTTTTTAAGGGACCATTTACTAGTTGATGTGGCTTTGTTGGTTTTTCACCTATCCCTAGTGCACACGCATTTCCAATCTGCCTATGCCTCATAGTTGACACTTACATTTGCTGCCACAGTGAGATAATGAATTTCTTGCCAAGTAACTTTATGCTTTGTTTTTTTATACTTTTCTACAGATTGTACTCCACCCAGAGGTATTGAGGCACTTTGCATGAATACCATTTACATTAGTGAAGGACACATTGCTGTGGGTATTTGCCCCCCAACCCCCAAATTGGATGAACTTTGCTGTGGGTATTTGCCCATAACCCCCAAATTGTATGAACTTTGCTGTGGGCATTTGCCCCAACCCAGTAGCGGTCGGTGGTGGGAGTGCCGCCGGGCGCTGACGTGGGGTGGGGGAGGGGCAGGGTGGGGGGTAGTAAACTACGGATTACGGACGATTACAGGTAAGTACACATATAAATAAATAAAATGAATTTTGTTTCTCGCGCTGCATCGCCAAATGTGATGCAGCACGAGAAACGAAATTCATTTTATTTATTTATATGTGTACTTACCTGTAATCGCCCGTAATCTGTAGTTTACTACCCCCCACCCTGCCCCTACCCCGCCCCATGTCAGCGCCCGGCGGCACTCCCACCACCGACCGCTACTGCTCCAACCCACAAATTGGATGAACTTTGCTGCGGGTATTTGCTTCCCAGCCCACAAATTGTCTCTACATTGCTGTGGGTATTTGCCCCAACCCACAAATTGCCTCTACATTGGTGTGTGTATTTGCCCCCCAACCCCCAAATTGTCTCTACATTGCTGTGGGTATTTGCCCCCCAACCCACAAATTGGCTCTACATTGCTGTGTGTATTTGCCCCCAACCCACAAATTGAATGAACTTTGGTATGGGTATTTGCCACCAACCCACAAAGTGTCTCTACATTGCTGTAGGTATTTGCCCCCAACCCCCAAACTGTCTCTACATTGCATTGGGTATTTGCCCCAACCCACAAATTGGATGGAATTTGCTGTGGGTATTCGCCCCCAACCCCCAAATTGGATGAACTTTGCTGTGGGTATTTGCCCCCAACCCACAAATTGGATGAGCTTTGCTGTGGGTATTTGCCCCAACCCACAAATAGTCTCTACATTGTTGTGGGTATTTGCCCCCAACCCAAGAATTGTCTCTACATTTTTGTGGGTATTTGCCCCCCAATCCCCAAATTGGATGAATTTTGCTGTGGGTATTTGCTCCCAACCCACAAATTGGCTCTACATTGCTGTGTGTATTTGCCCCAACCCACAAATTGGATGAACTTTGCTGTGGGTGTTTGCCCTCCAACCCACAAATTGGCTCTACATTGCTGTGGGTATTTGCCCCAACCCACAAATTGGAAGAACTTTGCTCTGGGTATTTGCCCCCAACCCTCAAATTGTCTCTACATTGCTGTGGGTATTTGCCCCCCAACCAACAAATTGGCTCTACATTGCGGTGCGTATTTGCTCCAACTCACAAATTGTCTCTACATTGCTGTGGGTATTTCCCCCAACCCACAAATTGTCTGTACATTGCTGTGGGTATTTGCCCCCAACCCACAAATTGGATGAACTTTGCTGTGGATATTTGCCACCAACCCACAAAGTGTCTCTACATTGCTGTGGGTATTTGCCCCCAACCCCCAAACTGTCTCTACATTGCATTGGGTATTTGCCCCAACCCACAAATTGGATGAAATTTGCTGTGGGTATTCGCCCCCAACCCCCAAATTGGATGAACTTTGCTGTGGGTATTTGCCCCCAACCCACAAATTGGATGAGCTTTGCTGTGGGTATTTGCCCCCAACCCACAAATAGTCTCTACATTGTTGTGGGTATTTGCCCCCAACCCAAGAATTGTCTCTACATTTTTGTGGGTATTTGCCCCCCAATCCCCAAATTGGATGAATTTTGCTGAGGGTATTTGCTCCCAACCCACAAATTGGCTCTACATTGCTGTGTGTATTTGCCCCAACCCACAAATTGGATGAACTTTGCTGTGGGTATTTGCCCTCCAACCCACAAATTGGCTCTACATTGCTGTGGGTATTTGCCCCAACCCACAAATTGGAAGAACTTTGCTCTGGGTATTTGCCCCCAACCCTCAAATTGTCTCTACATTGCTGTGGGTATTTGCCCCCCAACCAACAAATTGGCTCTACATTGCGGTGCGTATTTGCCCCAACTCACAAATTGTCTCTACATTGCTGTGGGTATTTCCCCAAACCCACAAATTGTCTGTATATTGCTGTGGGTATTTGCCCCCAACCCACAAATTGGATTAACTTTGCTGTGGATATTTGCCCCCAACCCACAAATTCTCTGTCCATTGCTGTGGGTATTTGCCCCCAACAAACAAATTGTCTCTACATTGCTGTGGGTATTTGACCCCCAACCCCCAAATTGTCTCTACATTACTGTGGGCATTTTCCCCCCAACCACAAATTTGATACTGCATTGCTGCAAGTATTCTCCCCCCCCCAATTTGGTTGTAGTTGCGCCCCTGCTTTCTCTTGTATTGTCTTTCGCGGGGTAGTTGCTTTATTGTGTAGGGGTAGGTGTCTAACTTACCGTCTGCGAAGACTGTGTCAGTTGGGGTTGTAGTATTCATCATAGAAGTAGAGTATAGGGATGACATGCACGATCGGATACATAGCTGCACAGTCGCGGTTGCAGGAATTGTGTTGTGGTGCGATTCGGAGCTGAAATACTCCCCTTCCGGCTGCTCTGACGTGTTGGTTGTGCTGAACGATTTGGTGCACAGGAAGTACGCATTGTACTTGCGCGGTCTGATTCGGACTGAGAAATGCCTCAGAACGACTCCTTTCTGCGTTTCCAGAGGCTTCTCGTTTGGAATATCCAGTTGGATTCAGAGTGACCGAGTCGTCCAATAAGTAAAGGGTTTTGGGCATCGTACTGCACCGTTTGGGAAAACCGGATCCCAGTACGAGTCGGTCGGAAGGTCCGACTCCGGATGGCTCTGGGATGGCCTTCCTGACGAGATCGTAATTGGCCCCATAGTCTTTTGAAAGAGGATCTAAATCTCCTGCTACAAGGTCAGGCTCAGATGAGGGCAATAACACTGTTAAAGTGGGCATTACAAACTCTGAAAATTAATGAAGTGCCATGGCAACTCATAAACAAATCTATAGTATTTGGCACTTACAATTTCACATTAAAATAGATAATGATCTCAAAGAGCATATAGAAAGCACCCTGTTCCCTGTAGAAGAGGATCCCTGTCTTATGTAGCTCCTGCATGGAGTAAATTCTTTGCCAATCACAGCTTTCCACATAATGATTGTCAGAAATATATATGCTTAGGCTGATATGAAAAAATACCCATTGCCTTTCTGAAAAAAACATGTGAAAGTTTCCTTTTGAGTTCAGTTGGATACAAAACAATCCTTGATACATTAGCACATAAGGATGGACCAGACAACTAGGACATTGACTCCTCTTTGAATATATCACTCTGCACAGCCCTTGTAAATCTTTGAAGCCAGGCTGTCCTTACAACTTACTTGCTCCATCTGCCTCATTCATCACGCCTTATCATACAATCCCAGGAAATGGTTTGTATCTTATTAGAACAACTAAAAGCGTAACTGGATTGATCCTCAATTTCATTTATGTGTTAGCATTCCAAAGAACAGTGAAATGTTGTGTTATTACATTTTATCCTATGCCAAAGAAACAGTTTGAAAGCATTCCATGACCAAAAGAAGATATACTATGTAAAAGCTTTGAAAAACTAAATAATTTTGGTGAGGATATTACACAGAAAGAAGTGTCTATAACATCTGCAACAGAAACAATCTCCCTGCAAACAGCCCTGTCTGCATGTATAACTTACAGATTCTGCAGACAGAGTTCCCAACATGCTTTGCGGATTTATTGCACCTGTCTTTCATTCATCAAATAAAATAGGCAAAGTCCATATTTGTAAGACTATCATCTGTGGTCTGTAACTGTATTCATTCCTTCATTCGTCAGTTCTTTTTTTAAAAAATCTGTTTGGTTGAAGCACTACTACACTTCTGATGGTTAGTTGTGACTTCCTCCTCGACAACACCAATGACACCATTTTGACCTGTTGTCTCAATATTCTAATTTTTTGGAGCAACCCATGACAACCTTAATATTACCTACCTCTGGAGAAAATTCATGAATTTTTGTTATTACAAAAAACATCGGTCTGATTAAAAGAAAGATTAAGTGAAATTATAAGCTGGTAATTTTGATATACCATTTGAAATAATTTTATGTATTTTAATCCTTCTTGGAATGGATTGTATCTTGGACTCTTGTACCTAGCCACAATTATTGAAAATATCATATAAAATTATCTGGATTCTTTCATTCATCATTTTTCTACAAACATTTAAATTGATAGCATAGCTCTTATTATCATGTTAGCAATAATATAATTATCATTTATATTTTCCTTTCTAGATATCCCCCTTTGAGCTATATTTGCTCATGAATTCAGGTGTGTGTTTCAAATATAAATGCACATATAATAATGTTGTTTTTCATTGCAACATGATAATTAAATTGGCTGATTATATGTGGGAACATGGATTATTGTTTGGGATGATTAATGGTTCACCACAAGTAATTATGAGACATTTATTGTTAGGTTCAGTAAAGGTTTCTGTTATTTAAACCTGAGCTCAAACCCTGGCAGCTATGGCACAGTGCAAACAATTTTATTTTAAAAAAATGTGTAAATCAATTAGAAGTACCAAAACAGTTAAAAGTCAAAAACTCAAAAAGGATAAAAATCACAATCCATTTTATAAAAAGAGAATATTTTAGTGATCAAAAAGACACCAAAAATACAAAATAGGGAACCGGAGGTATGATTTTTGAAAGTTGTAAATAAAAATAGCAACAAAAAGCAGAAATCCCCAACTGCAGGTAACTCGTCAAAGTTAAAAGTTAAGGCTAAAAAGGATAAATAGTCAATCGGATACAGGGACCAGGTTCGTTCCAGTGAAGAGTTTTACCTTCTGACATAGAAGTTCTTCTGGAGAAAATGTGGTCATCGGCAAGTCACTGGCGGGGTTAACTGCATGTTGGATCCGAAGCTGACTACTGAAGAGCAGAATCACAGAGTGGTCGTTGATTATGGTGAGAAAGTTCTGAGCAGTTCACCTCTCTGCCTAAAACCAACCTGGAAAAACCTTACTCCCTTGTGCAGAGCTCCTGTGCCCACCCTAGAGGTGGGGCTAGGAAACTGGGAAAACCCTCTTCTGTGGTCAATCAAAATCAGTTCTGGGTACAGCTTTTCTCCCCCTGGGACTGGTGCCTGGCTGGCTAGAAAGACAATAGAGGGGGTAGACTCAGGTATGAGCTACATCTGCCACGGACAGCGAAGGCATCCTTTGAAGTTAACTTCCTGGACATAGCCCAGATAGCTATCCTGTCAGAGGAAGGCCAACCCCTTTCCCTTTGGACAGATACTTTACACTTTGGGAGACACTTTACACCTAGGAGGAGCAATTCAGCTCCTGGGTGACACAGAAAACTGTGAGAAAGGCACATTTGGTTCAGGCCAGAAAATAACTTTCTAGAGTGTAATTTTCAAATAAGATTATAAAATGTGGCTTCACCATTAAGTTGAATTTTAAATTAATCTTAAAATGAATCCTTCAATCATTCTTCTAGCTAATCCCAAACTGCAATTAAGCATTATAATGGGTTATATTCTGACCTGGTGCTTTCCTATGGGAAAGCCAGCCTCACCAAAGTGTAAACCGACTGGAGGTTTTTCACTGCTAGGAAACGTAAAACAGAAAATACACGTCCTACTTTTTAAATACTATGCACCCTGCCCCATGGGCATTTAGGGCCTATCCTAGGGGTGGCTTATAAGTATTAAAATGACTGAATTGGCAGTTTTAAAACTGTGCAGCCAGTCTGCAAGGGCAGGCCTGAAGACATGCTTTGCTTTGTCATTTTAGTGGTGGCACAACATGGGCTGCAATCCAATAGTGACATTAAACTTACAGAACTTGGGTACATTTTTGTACCAGAGGTAAGTTAAATATGCCAATAAGGAACATAGCCAATTTTGACATGTTTGAGGATTCAAAGGACATGCACTAGGGCCTGGCTAGCAGTGACCCAGTGCACAGAGTCAAAAACAACTATCCGCATCAGCTACAAAAAATGGTTGTGACCATACAAAGGCATTTTCTTACTATATATATTCCTGTTTTTGCTCTATGGCTTTAATACTGCCTTTCTAGTGATCATTTTGAAATGATGAACAAGGTTTCATGGAAATTAGGCTCTCAAGTTCTCACTTATTCTTTTTAAACAATAAGCAAGATTTGACAGGATGTCAGTAAGTGAAAGTTTAGAGAGGTTTACTACTAATTCTTTTTTTGAAAATGTTCAACAATATTCAGACAGAATATATAAACTAGAAGAGAGTGTTATAAGTAGGCGAGGGTGAAATTGTAATTATGCCAGAGTAATTTACATCATTTTGGTAATTTAGAGCAACAAGTTTGTGTGAAATTACAGAGATTACTCTGTTTTGCAACATCATGTAATTTTGCGGAGAAGTATTAAGCAAAATGTACCATTCGGTTAATTTTTTAATGGGAGTGGAATTTCAGGTAGAATTTTAACCCAAGTAGAGTGTTAGGGTAATTTTTGGACATCAAACTGCAAATCTGAATGCGAACCGCAGTGTAATAGGTATAACTGAAAAATACAGCTATTTTATAAATGAGAGGAATTTGAAGTGCAGAAAAATGTTCCATACTATGAACATACTTTGCATAACATTTTTCTGCACTTTTAATTTCTCTCATTTAAAAATAACTTATTGTATGTTTGTGTTATACATGTAACAGTGCCACATATGGTAAAAGGTATGTCCTGTACTGGAAGTACATACGATACAGGCTCTCAGTCACCCATACAAATATATCCCAGTCATATGCACACATGTTCCTACATCCCCAAAGACCACGCTCTCACTTACACACATGGCAGCCCTGTCATAGTGCCCCTAGTCAAAGTATTTTGTTCATACCACAGAATCTGGCTCTATGGACATTAGGCTCAAAGTCAATGAAGCTGGGTGTGGGGGTTTCTAGTAACAATGCACGAGTTGTTTAGCCTTCAGTAGCACACAATGATTTTCACAGATCAGAAGTGGCTCTCACTACAGAAAAGGTTGGAGACCCCTGCTCTCTCTGCTTCCAATCCAAGTTAGCACTTTTTAAATTAAATATAATAAGGTAAACCAGTGTTAAGGAATGGGAGAGATAGGCCTTACAAAATTGAAAAATGACTTCAGGATTTTTTCAGTGCCAAGACACATAAAACGTATGTACACATGTTCTAGTTTTTAAATATCATGCACCCTGCCCTAGGACACCTTAGAGCCTACCTAAGTGTGGTTTATAAGTATTAGAAAGGAAGGTTTAGGCCTGGCAAAAGGTTTATTTTGCCACATTGACATGGCAGTTTAAACCTTCCCTCCAGGCTGCACTGGCAGGCTCGAAACAAGTTTTGAACTGCTATTTTAGTTAGTGGCACAATGAGTACTGCAGGTTCACTAATTGCATTGCATTTACAGGTCCTAGGTACATGTAGTGCCATACACAAGAGGCTTACAAGTACAATATATGTGCCAATCAGGTATAGACCAATTTTACCATGTTTTAAGGGGGAGCACAGGCACTTTAGCACTGGTTAGCAGTGGCTTGGTGTATAGAGTCCTAAAGGCAACAAAATCTAATTCAGCAAAAATTGGAGGGGTGAAGGCAAAGGGTTCGGAGGACTACCACCCAAGGGTGTCAAGGGTGAAAAAAACATAGGTTTCAGGGACGTTATAGTTAGAAATTACCATTTAAAAAACCTTAGAAATTCACTGAAAAAACCACAGGTTTCAGGGACGTTATAGTTAGTTGGACATTTCACTTGTACAAAACAGGAGTAATTCGTCTGTTATAGTTTGTTGAGCTAACTGTAACTCACGCCTCCGCAATGCACTGCTAATGTCACATGTTACATCACTCATGACATGGTCAGTGACATCACTGATGACATCACTGATGACACCTCAAATGACATCACTGATGACATCATCCAGTGACTGAGTGTTTCTGAAAAGTTTAAGAATGTTATCTATATATACGCCAAGGTGTATTGAAGAATGAGTGGGTGTATGAGTGTCTGTATGGATGACTTTGTGGGTGCAAGACTGACTGTATAAGTGAGTGATTAAATGTGTCTTACTGAATGCATGGGTGAGTGACTAATCTGTGTGAATGTCTGTATCAGTCCGTCAGTTGGTTTGTAAGTGGCTGCATAGGTTGGTGAGTAGCTACATGAGTGTCTATATGGGTTAATCAGCGGTTGTCAGTACCTGTATGGGTGCCTGAGTGTCTGTATGGGTGGGTGGGGGTGTATCACTCCCTGTGTCACGACTTGCTCCCTGCATTCTCGTGCCTACCACCAGGGGGCTGAATTGTGGGGCTCTCCAGTGTTCTAATAAGTTTCAGACCCTCCCCTTCATGCATATACTGACTTCCAGCCATTTGGACACTATTTTGGAATTGACATCCATTCCCAATCCATGCCGGGTTTTGTGGAAGCCAGCCTGCTCACACCTGAAACTCCATTACCTAGAATTCCCTGCTCACTGCTTCATCTCTACCTCTGCAGGCCAAGGATGAGTAGAGGAATTCAGCTCACCCGTGGCTGGCTGCTGCTAGCCTGCTCACACCTGATGCATGTGATTACTGTGAGCTCTTTTAAGCCCCAGCTCCCTTCAGTCCAGTGTTGGTCATTGTAGCTGTGTTCCGGAGAGACCAATCCTTGTTTCCTGAGCTTTTGATATTCCTTGATTCCTGAGCTATAGTTAATCCTTGTTCCTTGATTCCTGAGCTATAGCTATTCCTTGTGCCTGAATTAGCACTGCCTGCAGTGCTACCTTGTTTCCTGAGTTCCTGAGCTATAGTTATTCTTTGTTCCTGGGCTTCAGCTATTTCTTGTTCCTGATTTGCACTGCTTGAAGTGCTCTATTGACTCCTTGTTTCCTGAGCTGTAGCTATTTCCTATTTCCTTCAACTAGCACTGCCTGCAGTGCTACCTTGACTCCTGAGCTATAGTAATTTCCTGCTCCTGAACTAGCACTGCCTGCAGTGCTACCTTGGCTCTTGAGCTTTTGCTCAATTCTTGCTTCTACTCCAGCACAGCCTTCAGTGCTACTGTGTTTTCTTGTCTTCTGATTCAATACTATTCAAGTATACCCTTGTAGCCTCCCCTTCTGTATATCCTTTTCCAGTCCCTGCTTTTCTTCCCATTTCCTTGGTTCCAGTTTATAGTTTACTGTCTTTCTATTCCTGCTGTCTTTCTTCTTTTACCTTGTATATTTGTTACTTGCTTTCTTCCAAGTCTGCCCTGTAATTTCCTTCCTTTCCTGTTAAGCACTCCTCCTGGCTAGCTCCTTGTCTATTGTGCTTGTATATAGCTCTACCCCTTTGCTGTTACTGCCTTGCATGTTCCTGTTTGATTGCCAGGATCCGTGGGCACAGATGACAACCTAAGTTGTGTTTCTTGTTCACTGTATTGTCTTTGAGTTACATTTATAACATCACCATAGGTATCAGCTCCACAGACCCTGCCTTTGTATGCATATCCTATATGTGGGTATTTGCAGGCAGTATCTGTAACAGCAATTGTGGGTGAGGAACTTACTGAGCTTCAGTCTTACCGTGTGGAGCTCCCGAGTGCTTTACCCCACATTCCCTTTATTGTTAATGTTGTTGTGTGTGTGTATATGTCTGCACGTCCATCCTCGGTGTAGTTATTCTGAATGCCAAATTGCCTCTTGAGTGCCCATCCTTTGAGTCTTAGCCATCTTGTTCACTTGTTTAGGCTTCCCCTTTGGATCCCTTTTCTCCTCTGACTTCCTGTGTGATCCTGGGCAGCGCTGTACTCCTCTTTCTGTGTATGTTTTCTACCCAATTCCCAGTCCTTGCCCAAGTCCCTGACTGTGTCCCAGACAGTCCCGGACAGTCGCTGACACCCTGCATGGATGTGTGAGTGGGTGATTCACTGGGTGTATGGGTTCATCAGTGTATCTGTGAGGGGATGTATGGGTGAGTGAGTGTGTGTATGGCTGTGTTGGTGAGTGAATGGATGTCTCAATGGTATATGTATAAGTTACTACATATGTGAAAGGCACTATATGTGAGTGTTGGAATATATAAGTGACTAAATGTGAGAGTGAGTGATTGTGAGAGTGGCTGTATGGATGAGTGTATGCTTGTGTCAGTGATTGTATAAGAGTGTAAGTATGTGTCAGTATCTGTATCAATAAGTGAGGTGGTGTATGTATAACTGTATAATGAGTAAATGGCAGTGTGATTGATTCTTTGTGTGACTGACTAGGTGTGTGAGTAACTATATGGGTGAGTGGCGGTGTGTGAGTATCTGTATAGGTATATGAGTGCATATATCAGTGGCTGTATTGATCAGTGACTGTGTGTATGAGTGACTGTATGGGTGAGTGGATGTGTGTGTAGACCTATGAATCAGTGAGTGGGTATGTACTAACTAGTATTGGTGTGTCTATGGTTTCGAGAATTTTAGTCTGTATTTTTGAGTAGGTGTATGAAAGGTTATATTAGGGTGTGAGGAGGTGCATCAGATATTGAGTGGATGATATCATCAGTGATGTCATTTGAGATGTCATCAGTGATGTCACTGACCATGTCATGAGTGATGTAATATGTGACGTCATCAGCAGTGCATTGCAGGGGTGCGAGTTATAGTTAGCTCAACTAACTATAACGGCCGAATTTCTCTGGTTTTGTACGAGTGAAATGTCCAACTAACTATAACGCCCCTGAAACCTGTGGTTTTTTCAGTGAATTTCTAAGGTTTTTTTAAATGGTAATTTCTAACTATAACATCCCTGAAACCTATGGTTTTTTCAGTGAATTTCTAAGGTGTTTTATAAATGTCAGTTTCTAACTATAATGCCCCTGAAACCTATGGTTTTTTTTCTACGGTTTTTTAAATGGTACTTTCTAACTAAACGTCCCTGAAACCTATGATTTTTTCAGTGGATTTGTAAGGTTTTTTAATGCAAAATTTTAACTATAACATAGTAGTCGCGTTTGCAGAGTGGTGCAGAAAGGAGCCTGGGCCTCCGACCAGCGCTCAGGAATTCCGCTGCGTAGTACTTACAGGAGGTACCAGGAGGGCTACTTGGCTCCAAAGTCCCTCAGGAGTAAAGTGGACTTCGTCCCCCAACCAGTAGTGTGCCAGGAGGCGCGTTTGCAGAGTGGTGGAGAAAGGGGGTGTGGCCTCCGAAGACTTCTTAGCAATCCCACTGTATGGGACTTACTGAAGGTAACAGGAGGGGTAGTTAGCCCCCAAGGACATCCTTGGGGGCCAACTACCACTCCTATTACCTCCATTAAGTCCCACACAGCAGGATTGCTAAGTTCTCATAGCAGGCCACGCCCCCTTTGCCCACCACTCTGCAAACGCGCTCCCTGGCACGCTTTTGGATGGGGATTGAACTTCTCTTCGCTGCTGGGGGTCATTAGGGGCCAACTAGCCTACCTGTTACCACCAGTAAGCCCCACACAGTGGGATTGCTGAGAGGTGGACACAGGCCACGCCCCTTTTCTCTACCACTCTGCAAATGCGCCTCCTGGCGCGCTCTTGGTTGGGGAATGAAGTCCCCTTGCCTTCTGAGGGTCCCTGGGGCGAACTAGCCCTCCTGGTACCTCCAGTAAGCCCCACACAACTGGATTGCTGAGATTGTTCAGAGGCCACGCCCCCTTTTTACACCACTCTGCAAACGAGCCTCCTGGCGCACTGCTGCTTGGGGGATGAAATCCACTTTAGTCCTGAAGTCCTCAGGACACAAGGGGACCTCATCGCCCCACCAGCAGTGCGCCAAGAGGCATGTTTGCAGAGTGGTGTAAAAAGGGGTGTGGCCTCGGACCACCTCTCAGCATTCCCACTGTGTGGGGCTTACTAGAGGTACCTGGTGGGCTAGTTGGCCCCTAAGGACCCTTAGGATTCAAGGGGACTTAATTCTCCAACCCAGAACGCGCCAGGAGGCGCGTTTGCAGAATAGTGCAGGGAGGGTGCGGGGCCTCCGGCAAGTTGCTGTCTTTTATTTTTTTTTATTTTAGGAAGGGGGGCTATGTGGCCCCCTTCCCATGATTAGGAAGGGGGGCTATGTGGCCCCCTTCCCATGAGCCTTTTGGGCCCCGGGGACCCCATCCCCAGGGGGCTCAGCCATTTTTTTTAGTTAAATTGAAAAGGGAGGGAGGTGCGAGGCCCCCCTCCTGAGGCCAATTACGGCCATGGAGACCACATCCCCGGGGCTAGGTCTTTGTTTTTTTTTGTTTTTTTTAAGCAGAGCTCCCCAGGCCAATTTCGGCCACGCCCCCTTTTTACACCACTCTGCAAACGAGCCTCCTGGCGCACTGCTGCTTGGGGGATGAAATCCACTTTAGTCCTGAAGTCCTCAGGACACAAGGGGACCTCATCGCCCCACCAGCAGTGCGCCAAGAGGCATGTTTGCAGAGTGGTGTAAAAAGGGGTGTGGCCTCGGACCACCTCTCAGCATTCCCACTGTGTGGGGCTTACTAGAGGTACCTGGTGGGCTAGTTGGCCCCTAAGGACCCTTAGGATTCAAGGGGACTTAATTCTCCAACTCCAGAACGCGCCAGGAGGCGCGTTTGCAGAATAGTGCAGGGAGGGTGCGGGGCCTCCGGCAAGTTGCTGTCTTTTATTTTTTTTTATTTTAGGAAGGGGGGCTATGTGGCCCCCTTCCCATGATTAGGAAGGGGGGCTATGTGGCCCCCTTCCCATGAGCCTTTTGGGCCCCGGGGACCCCATCCCCAGGGGGCTCAGCCATTTTTTTTAGTTAAATTGAAAAGGGAGGGAGGTGCGAGGCCCCCCTCCTGAGGCCAATTACGGCCATGGAGACCACATCCCCGGGGCTAGGTCTTTGTTTTTTTTTGTTTTTTTAAAGAAGGAGCTCCCCCACACTTCCATTGAATTATTGAATCCCCGGGGAGGTGGCAGTCCCCGGGGCTGCGGGGGGCCGCATGCCCCCGCACATTATTGATAAAGCCCCTGTGAGGTGGTGGTCCCCAGGGCTGCAGGGGCCCCCGCGGGCCCCCGCATACTAATTAAATATTGCCCCCAGGACCTGGCCCACCCGGGGGCTTAAAAGAAACGAAGCACGGGAGACCACGCTTCATTTAAAAAAAAAAATCTGCGGGAATTGCGCACCCTACGCGAATCCCGCTGAAAATATTTTTTTTTAAATGCTTTTTTTTGTCCTGGGGATCCACTGACCAGGCCTAGGGGGTGAGGGTTTACCCTGTCCCCTTTTCTTGTTTTTTAATGTTTTTCTCACCTTTTTGCTTGTGACTCGGTACCGAGTCACAAGTTGGCTGCCAACACTTCCTGGTTTGAAGTGTTGGCACCAATCAGAAACAAGCTTGTGATCGGGAGGGTTCAGCCAATCAGCCAATCAGATCTTGCAATTCTCAAATATCGATGTCTGTAAAAGTTTACATTTCTCAAAAACTACTGAACGCATTTACACCATTTAAAGAAAAGAGTGCTTTCTGGACCAAAAGCTACCTTTTTGCCAAATTTGGTGTAATTCCGTTCAACAGTTCGGGTTGAAGCCGTGTCTAAAGTTTCCTATGGAAATTAACATGGAGAAAACACGTTTTGGGACCCCCTTTTTTCTCGGCCCCCCCTTGATGAATCACCCCAAAAATTTCAAGACAGGAGATGATCGGAGCGCCCCATTAGTTTTGAAAATGTTGTGAAGATTGGTCAACCGGTGCCAAAGATATTGGCAAAAGAAAAAATTATTTTTGAATAGAAACACGGTTCTAACTATAACTACCTACTGGCGACTGCCAGTAGGTAATATATATATATATATATATATATATATATGAAGATGGAGGATCACAAGAAAACAACAGCCAGCCAGGGCAAAAATCTGGATCCCAAAGGATACAATGAGTCACAAAGAAATAAAATATCCAAGAAAGAAGTGACTCAAACAGATAGATTCACCAAAGAACAAAAATATATTTCAACTACAACGTTTCAGCTTCCGCCTTCCTCAGGTAGTACAAGATGGTTTGCTCAGTGGCTGCACAGATGACACAGCTGAATTTTCAAAAAGCATCATGAGTGAAGATTCTATTTGGAATGTGGAATCAATGCAGTCCTGAGAGCTCTTGAGATATGCAGTAATCAGGTTGTATTATCAGTAATGTTCAGTCCATCTGGATGCAGTGATTTTAAACGGTACATCCAGAAGTTTTCTCTGGAGTCCAGTAGTTCTTCCTTTGAGACATGTTCCACGGGGAAAATCTTCAAATCTGATAGTAAATGATCCACAAGGTTAAAATGATTGGCTACAGGCTGGTCAATTTTCTTATTAATTATTGCCGATTTGTGGTTCCTGAATCGTGTACGGAGGTCATTCACTGTTTGGCCTACATATTGTTTTTTACAGCTTTGCCGTTGGCACTGAATCACATAAATAATGCATGTTGAGCGACATGTAAGATGCTGTCTTATTCCATAGGTCCTTCTTGTAACAGAACTAGTTACTGATGATGTTTGTAAAAGGTATTCACACGTGATGCACCTTTTAGAGTCACAGCAATGAACCCCTGCATTTGTTACAACTTGCTTGAGTTCAGCTCTCACAATAAGAGATCGTAAATTTGGAGCTCTGCGGTAAGCAATGACTGGCGGTTTTGGAAAAACCTTTTGCAATTTTTCACAAGTAGACAGTAAGGGAAATGTTTTTTGCATTATATTTCTGTAGTTGGGAGCTGATGGATGATAGTCAACCACAAATGGAGTTCTGTCACTTTTGTTTCTGCCGTTGGTATTCCAAATAAGTGCTTCTCTGGGTAACTGCAAAGACTTGTCAATTTGTTGCTGTATGATATGCAGAGGATAGCCTCGTCTTTTAAATAATGTAGCAAGCTCCTGTAGATGGTCTTTACAGGTTTCCTCATTGCTGCAGATGCGTCTTATTCTGAGTGCTTGGCTGTAGATGATGCTCAGTTTAGTGTGGTGTGGGTGACATGAAGTCCAGTTTAGATACAAATGAGCATCTGTAGGCTTGTGGTACAGATCAGTTGTAATTTTTTGTTCTTGAATGGTGAGTAGCACATCCAGAAAAGGGAGATGATGCTTCTGTTTAGTATTGCTGCTGGTAAATTTGATGGTAGGATGGATATTGTTGATATAAGCTGTAAATTGTTCCAATGCTCTACTTCCTGCATTCCATATTATAAATATGTCATCAATGTATCTTAGCCATACCAGTGGTTTGATGCTATAAGTAGCAAGTATACAGTTCTCTAGTTTGCCCATGAAGATATTTGCATAGGATGGAGCCATCCGAGTGCCCATGGAAGTCCCTTGTATCTGCAGATAGTGTTTACCATTGAATGTAAAATTGTTGGATTTAAGGATAACTCTTGCAAAGTTGGTTGAGTGCTACTCACCATTCAAGAACAAAAAATTACAACTGATCTGTACCACAAGCCTACAGATGCTCATTTGTATCTAAACTGGACTTCATGTCACCCACACCACACTAAACTGAGCATCATCTACAGCCAAGCACTCAGAATAAGACGCATCTGCAGCAATGAGGAAACCTGTAAAGACCATCTACAGGAGCTTGCTACATTATTTAAAAGACGAGGCTATCCTCTGCATATCATACAGCAACAAATTGACAAGTCTTTGCAGTTACCCAGAGAAGCACTTATTTGGAATACCAACGGCAGAAACAAAAGTGACAGAACTCCATTTGTGGTTGACTATCATCCATCAGCTCCCAACTACAGAAATATAATGCAAAAAACATTTCCCTTACTGTCTACTTGTGAAAAATTGCAAAGGTTTTTCCAAAACCGCCAGTCATTGCTTACCGCAGAGCTCCAAATTTACGATCTCTTATTGTGAGAGCTGAACTCAAGCAAGTTGTAACAAATGCAGGGGTTCATTGCTGTGACTCTAAAAGGTGCATCACGTGTGAATACCTTTTACAAACATCATCAGTAACTAGTTCTGTTACAAGAAGGACCTATGGAATAAGACAGCATCTTACATGTCGCTCAACATGCATTATTTATGTGATTCAGTGCCAACGGCAAAGCTGTAAAAAACAATATGTAGGCCAAACAGTGAATGACCTCCGTACACGATTCAGGAACCACAAATCGGCAATAATTAATAAGAAAATTGACCAGCCTGTAGCCAATCATTTTAACCTTGTGGATCATTTACTATCAGATTTGAAGATTTTCCCCGTGGAACATGTCTCAAAGGAAGAACTACTGGACTCCAGAGAAAACTTCTGGATGTACCGTTTAAAATCACTGCATCCAGATGGACTGAACATTACTGATAATACAACCTGATTACTGCATATCTCAAGAGCTCTCAGGACTGCATTGATTCCACATTCCAAATAGAATCTTCACTCATGATGCTTATTGAAAATTCAGCTGTGTCATCTGTGCAGCCACTGAGCAAACCATCTTGTACTACCTGAGGAAGGCGGAAGCTGAAACGTTGTAGTTGAAATATATTTTTGTTCTTTGGTGAATCTATCTGTTTGAGTCACTTCTTTCTTGGATATTTTATTTCTTTGTGACTCATTGTATCCTTTGGGATCCAGATTTTTGCCCTGGCTGGCTGTTGTTTTCTTGTGATCCTCCATCTTCAAGTATACTCTTTTGGGATTACAAACCTGTATCCTCCCGGATCCGACACTCAAGCCAGAAGCAACCACCATGTCAAGAACAAATCTACATCCTAGATATGCGCTGTTCATCCAGGAGAAAATCAGTAAGTGCCAATTTACAATAGCACATTTACAAATCTATAAAAAACTTAACATCTATCCTATGGGGTTGGAGGTTAAGTCTAAGCCACCTTTTAAACTAACTAGTTGTGAATGGTCAGCTACATGGAATATTTTACTGCATAACTCATCAATGGCCCTACTATTGGCATCTATTAAAGTAACCATTCAAAAAATGCAAATGCTTAAAGCCAAGCTACAAAAAGAACTGGAACTTTTAAAGAACACAAAAAGTGACTCTGAAGTGGCACACATACTACAGAGGGTTGCAGTAGTAAAAAAGATGACTGCCAGGAATGCTATTGAAATTAAATCTGCAAAACTAAAAAGAGATATGTTAAGATTTCATATACCTCCTCTTCCAACTCACCACTTTCTAAATCATTCTGTTTTTGGAGATTTTCTTGTCAGTGTAAGCCCTGTGAGTAAACAGCATAAAAAAACAGAAGATTTATAAGACAAAAAAGCTGCATAGCATCAGCCAGCTACAACCCTTCCAGACATCCGACCCAGTTATTGACTTGACTGGAGGGCTCCTATCACCAGGTGAATTGAACCTCTTGAGCAAAGGCCTCTATTTCTGTCCTGTACCGAAGGACCATAATATGGCCAACATGATGAGAGACCTAAAAACCTTCGAGAGAAGATGCAGACTTGCAGAATACTTTTACAATAATTCTAATGTTGGTCTGCCAAGCTACCTTCCAGATCCATTTAAGAAGTTCCGCCATCCCAAATCATGGACTCCTCAATGTGGTAGAAATCCTGTTCTTGATACATACATTTTATCCATCAACAAACTCATCAAGGAATCAACACCTAAGAGGATTTTTGATAACATTACCCGAGAAGAGAGAAAAGCTCTCCACCTCCTTCAACAGAGAATGGATGTCATTATAAAACCGGCAGACAAAGGTGGTGCAGTGGTTGCCTTGAAAGTAAGTGATTATATTGAGGAAGGAATGAGACAACTAATGGATACCAACACTTACAAACCTTTAGAAACTGATCCCACAGAAGACTTAAACAAAGAAATTAAGAACATGGTTGTAAGGTACAAGAGCTTAAACCTCATTGATGAAACAACAGCAGATATACTTGTTCATCCCAAACCAAGACCTGGGAGATTTTATATGCTTCCCAAAATTCACAAAATGAACAATCCTGGCCGTCCCATCATCTCTGGCAATGACACAGCTACTGAGAGACTATCTTTATTTGTCGACCTGCACCTCCAGCCCATTGTACAGGAACTTCCATCATTTGTTAAAGATACCAGTCACTTCCTTCAGATTATTGAAAAATTAAACCAAACCTACACATTTGATGATGATACTCTTCTGGCTACATTTGATGTTACATCATTATACACCAATATACCACATGAGGATGGGCTTATGGCATTATCTGAAGCTCTTAATAAAAGAACTGTGAAAAAGCCATCAACAAATGTGCTTACCAACTTTGCAAGAGTTATCCTTAAATCCAACAATTTTACATTCAATGGTAAACACTATCTGCAGATACAAGGGACTTCCATGGGCACTCGGATGGCTCCATCCTATGCAAATATCTTCATGGGCAAACTAGAGAACTGTATACTTGCTACTTATAGCATCAAACCACTGGTATGGCTAAGATACATTGATGACATATTTATAATATGGAATGCAGGAAGTAGAGCATTGGAACAATTTACAGCTTATATCAACAATATCCATCCTACCATCAAATTTACCAGCAGCAATACTAAACAGAAGCATCATCTCCCTTTTCTGGATGTGCTACTCACCATTCAAGAACAAAAAATTACAACTGATCTGTACCACAAGCCTACAGATGCTCATTTGTATCTAAACTGGACTTCATGTCACCCACACCACACTAAACTGAGCATCATCTACAGCCAAGCACTCAGAATAAGACGCATCTGCAGCAATGAGGAAACCTGTAAAGACCATCTACAGGAGCTTGCTACATTATTTAAAAGACGAGGCTATCCTCTGCATATCATACAGCAACAAATTGACAAGTCTTTGCAGTTACCCAGAGAAGCACTTATTTGGAATACCAACGGCAGAAACAAAAGTGACAGAACTCCATTTGTGGTTGACTATCATCCATCAGCTCCCAACTACAGAAATATAATGCAAAAAACATTTCCCTTACTGTCTACTTGTGAAAAATTGCAAAAGGTTTTCCAAAACCGCCAGTCATTGCTTACCGCAGAGCTCCAAATTTACGATCTCTTATTGTGAGAGCTGAACTCAAGCAAGTTGTAACAAATGCAGGGGTTCATTGCTGTGACTCTAAAAGGTGCATCACGTGTGAATACCTTTTACAAACATCATCAGTAACTAGTTCTGTTACAAGAAGGACCTATGGAATAAGACAGCATCTTACATGTCGCTCAACATGCATTATTTATGTGATTCAGTGCCAACGGCAAAGCTGTAAAAAACAATATGTAGGCCAAACAGTGAATGACCTCCGTACCCGATTCAGGAACCACAAATCGGCAAAAATTAATAAGAAAATTGACCAGCCTGTAGCCAATCATTTTAACCTTGTGGATCATTTACTATCAGATTTGAAGATTTTCCCCGTGGAACATGTCTCAAAGGAAGAACTACTGGACTCCAGAGAAAACTTCTGGATGTACCGTTTAAAATCACTGCATCCAGATGGACTGAACATTACTGATAATACAACCTGATTACTGCATATCTCAAGAGCTCTCAGGACTGCATTGATTCCACATTCCAAATAGAATCTTCACTCATGATGCTTTTTGAAAATTCAGCTGTGTCATCTGTGCAGCCACTGAGCAAACCATCTTGTACTACCTGAGGAAGGCGGAAGCTGAAACGTTGTAGTTGAAATATATTTTTGTTCTTTGGTGAATCTATCTGTTTGAGTCACTTCTTTCTTGGATATATATATATATATATATATATATATATATATATATATATATATATATATATATATATATATTATCTACTGGCGGTCGCCAGTAGATAGTTATAGTTACAACCTATTATCCATAGGAAATCCATGACATTCTATTTGAAATAACTCTCTTGCCGGTTGACGTATCTTCGCAAAATTTTCAAACTTTGTGGGCGCTCCGGTCCGCTCCTACCCTGAAAGTCTCGGGGGATTCGTCAAGCGGGGGCCGAGAAAAAGGGGGTCCCAAAACGCGTTTTCCCCATGCAATTTTCCATAGGAAACTTTAGACACGGCTACAGCCCGAACTGCTGAACGGAATTACACCAAATTTGGCAAAGAGGTAGTTCTTGGTTCAGAAAGAACCCTTTTGTTAAATGGTGTAAATCCGTTCAGTAGTTGCTGAGAAAATCAAAAGTAAAAGTACATATATATCTATGGCCGCGTCGGATTCGCGCACCCTCCCGATCACGAGCTGCATGCTAATTGGCTGTCAACACTCCAAATCAGGAAGTGTTGGCAGCCATTTTGTCCCTCGGTAGAACCGAGGGACAGAAACAAGTGCGCAAAGCGCACAAAGGGTGCAGGGTAGAAACACCCTGACCCCCTAGGTCTGCTCAGGGGGTCCCACAAGGACCCCCTGGGCAAATGTTTTTTTAAAATCGGCAGGATGCGCTCAGGGTGCGCGAATCCTGCCGAGAAAATCGAAGCGCGGTCTCCCGCGCTTCGATTGCATTTTGCCCCCGGGTGGCCCAAGTCCCGGGGGCATGGTGGGGGGTGTTCAATTTATGTATGGGGGGCCTCAAAGGGCCCCCAAACCCCGGGGACCGCCACCCCCAGGGCTTTCTTTTACAAATGGTGCGGGAGGGCTCTGAGCCCTCCCGCAGCCCCGAGGACCACCACCTCCCCGGGGCTTCTTTTTTTAAATTAAAAAACCTGTGTGGGGGCTCCAGCCCCCCACACGCCCGAGGACCGCCACCTCCCCAGGGCACTAAATATTTAAATATGGGGGTCCGTTACGGACCCCAAGCCCCGGGGACCACCACCTCCCCGGGGCTGTGCACTGAATGGGAGGGGGCCGCGCGGCCCCCTCCTGGAGCCCTTGATGGCCCTGGGGACCGCCACCCCCCAGGGCCGGCTCCTGCAGTGTCCCGGGGTGCCTACCCCCGGGACACTGCTGTTTGCTATGACAGGACGGAGCCTCGCGGCTCCCGTCCTGTCATAGCAAACTTGGTTTGCATTTTGAAAGAGAGAGCAGGAAACCAGCTCTCTCTTTCAAAATGCAAACCAACTGCTTTCCACATGGGGAGCAGCATGTTAGCTGCTCCCCATGTGGAAAAGCAATGCCGGCTTCCGCAGGAGGCGGGGAGCCGGCTGGGACTGTGGGGGGATTGGGGACCCCCCCACAGTCTCCAACGTGAGGCCAGGCCCCGGGGGATGGGGTCCCCGGGGCCATAAGTGGCCCGGGAGGGGGGCCACGCAGCCCCCCTCCCCAAAGTTTAAAAAAAATAAAAAAAATAAAAAAAATAAGGTCAAGGCCGGCCCCGGGGGATGGGGTCCCCGGGGCCTTAAATGGCCTGAGGAGGGGGGCCACGCAGCCCCCCTCCAAATAAAAATATAAAAAATCGAGGCCATGCCCCGGGGGATGGGGTCCCCGGGGCCAATACAGGCCCAGGGAAGGGGGGCCACGCGGCCCCCTTCCCGTTTTTTTTTTTTATTTTAATAAAAAAAAAAAGGGGTAAGGCCCTGGGGGATGGGGTCCCCAGGGCCTAAAAATAGGAAAAAGGAAGGGGGGCCACACAGCCCCCCTTCAGGGGGAAAAAAAACAAAAAAAAAAAAACGATCGGTCCCGCAGGCCCCGCCCCCTTCCTTCACCACTCTGCAAACGCGCCCCCTGGCGCGTTTGCGGATGGGGAAGTAATTCCCCTTCAATACTGGGGGTCCCTGGGGGCCAACTAGCCCACCAGGAACCTCCAGTATGCGCCAGGGGGCTGCTTTGCAGAGAGGTGTACAGAGGCCACGCCCCTTTTTACACCTCTCTGCAACGCAGCTCTGTGGCACTTAATGGAGGGAGCTGGTGGGCTAGTTGCACCCCAGGGACCCTCAGGATTCAAGGGAGTTAATCCCCCGACTTAAAACGTGCCACGGGCGCGTTTGCACAGTGGTGAAGGGAGGGGCGGGGCTTCAGGTGACATGTGTGCAAACAGGCCCCGTGGCGCGTTTTAAGATGGGGAATTAAATCCCCTTCAATCCTGAGGGTCCCTGGGGCCAACTAGCCCAACAGGTACATCCAGAAAGCGCCACAGAGCTGCGTTGCAGAGAGGTGTAAAGGGGTGTGGCCTCTCTACACATCTCTGAAACGCAGCCCCTGGCGCATACTGGAGGTTCCTGGTGGGCTAGTTGGCCCGTAGGGACCCTCATGATTCAAGGGGACTTAATCCCCCAACTTAAAACGCGCCACGGGGCGCGTTTGCACAGATGTCACCTCAGGCCCCGCCCCCTCCCTTCACCATTGTGCAAATATTCCTCTAAAATCTGCCGAACTACGAATTCCGATTTACTCAACTGTTATCAGGAGAGACCTCAGTGCTGTATCTTTCAGCCCAGTACTGGTCCTGAAAAGTAATTTTAACCGTACTTAACAGTAACTTGAATTTCCTTCCATAGGCTAACATTGACTGGTTTCACTTGGAAATTCTTCTAAGTGTGGAGTTTTGGAACTTTAAAATATTCCTCTAAAATCAGCCGAAATACGAATTCCGATTTACTCACCTGTTATCAGGAGAGACCTGAGTGCTGTATCTTTCAGCCCAGTACTGGTCCTGAAAAGTAATTTTAACCGTACTTACCAGTAACTTGAATTTCCTTCCATAGGATATCATTGCCTGCTTTTTGCTGAAAAAGTTTCTGTGTTGATTTTTGAAACATACAAATATTCCTCTAAAATCAGCCGAAATACGAATTTCGATTTACTCACCTGTTATCAGGAGAGACCTCAGTGCTGCATCTTTCAGCCCAGTACTGGTCCTGAAAAGTAATTTTAACCATACTTACCAGTAACTTGAATTTCCTTCCATAGGATATCATTGCCTGCTTTTTGCTGAAAAAGTTTCTAAGTGTTGATTTTTGAAACATACAAATATTCCTCTAAAATCAGCCGAAATACGAATTTCGATTTACTCACCTGTTATCAGGAGAGACCTCAGTGCTGCATCTTTCAGCCCAGTACTGATCCTCAAAAGTAATTTTAACCGTACTTACCAGTAACTTGAATTTCCTTCCATAGGATATCATTGCCTGCTTTTTGCTGAAAAAGTTTCTAAGTGTCGATTTTTGAAACATACAAATATTCCTCTAAAATCAGCCGAAATACGAATTCCGATTTACTCACCTGTTATAAGGAGAGACCTCAGTGCTGTATCTTTCAGCCCAGTACTGGTCCTGAAAAGTAATTTTAACCGTACTTACCAGTAACTTATATTTTCTTCCATAGGAATCCATTGTCTGGTTTTCAGCAGAAAAGTTTCAAAGTGTCGATTTTCACAAACTACAAATATTCCTTAAAAATCGCCTGTATGACTTAAACGCATTCTTTCAACTGTTTACAGGAGATGCACCAGTGCTGGATCCAGGATCCAACACTGAGTAAGAAAAAGTAATGATAACAGTTTTTACCTGCTAAGTGAATTTCCTTCCATAGGATAACATTGGTGATTCTATGAGAAAAAGTTTCTAAGTGTCAACTTTTAAAATACAATAATATTCCTTAAAAATCATGACTGTAACCAAAACGCTTTTACTCAACTGTTTACAGGAGATGTAACAGGACTGAATCTAGGATCCAGTCCTGTGGTTAGAAAAGTAATCCATAAAGTAACTAATTGCATTTAACTAGAAATTCACATTGAGCTGAATGTTGCATTGTGTTTGAAAATGTGTTGCCCATTGCAACAACTGTAACTACTGTACTTAAAAGTCTATTGCCTTTGTGCAAAGTATTTAAACTAAAGTAATTCATTCTGAGAAAGTATTTTTTGTAATGTAATGTATAATGTAATTACAATGTAATTTAAAAAATAAAATATGTAAAAAATAATTGTTTCTAAAAATGTAGTAAATCAGTATGAAACAAATTAATATAACAATTAATACATTTAAAAATTGTCATTTACAAAACCTTTGAAATTCACTGAAAAAACCGTAGGTTTCAGACATGTTATAGTTAGGAATTATCATTTAAAAAACCTTTGAAATTCACTGAAAAAACCATAGGTTTCAGATATGTTATAGTTAGAAATTAGCATTTAAAAAACCTTTGAAATTCACTGAAAAAACCATAGGTTTTAGGGACAGTTATAGTTAGTTGGACATTTCACTCGTACAAAACCATAGAAATTCCCCCGTTATAGTTAGTTCAGGTAACTATAACTCGCGCCCCGCAATGCACTGCTGATGACGTCACATATTACATCACTCATGACATGGTCAGTGACTGTAAGTATAAGTGACTGTACAGGTGAGTGAGTGGATGTGTGTGTGTAGACCTAAGAATCAGTGAGTGGGTATGTAGTTTTTGGTGTTGGAGTGTCTATGGTTTTGAGAATGGCAGTCTGTAATTTAGAGTGGGTGTATCAAAACTTATATTAGGGTGTGAGAAGATGCATTAAATTCTCACATGGATGATGTCATCAGTGATGTCATCAGTGATGTCATTTGAGATGTCATCAGTGATGTCATCAGTGATGTCACTGACCATGTCATGAGTGATGTAATATGTGACGTCATCAGCAGTGCATTGCGGGGGCGCGAGTTATAGTTACCTGAACTAACTATAACGGGGGAATTTCTATGGTTTTGTACAAGTGAAATGTCCAACTAACTATAACTGTCCCTAAAACCTATGGTTTTTTCAGTGAATATATATATATATATGTATGTATATATATATATATTCACTGAAAAAACTGTAGGTTTCAGACATGTTATAGTTACAAATTAGCATTTAAAAAACCTTTGAAATTCACTGAAAAAACCATAGGTTTCAGGGACGTTATAGTTACAAATTAGCATTTAAAAAACCTTTGAAATTCACTGAAAAAACCATAGGTTTTAGGGACAGTTATAGTTAGTTGGACATTGCACTCGTACAAAACCCGTGAAATTCCCCGTTATAGTTAGTCCAGCTAACTATAACTCGCGCCCCGCAATGCACTGCTGATGACGTCACATATTACATCACTCATGACATGGTCAGTGACATCACTGATGACATCACTGATGACATCTCAAATGACATCACTGATGACATCATCCACGTGATAATCTGATGCACCTCCTCACACCCTAATATAACCTTTGATACACCCACTCTAAATCCTGCCGATTTAAAAAAAAAAAAAAAAAAAAAATTTTTGCCCAGGGGGTCCTTGTGGGACCCCCTGAGCAGACCTAGGGGGTCAGGGTGTTTCTACCCTGCCCCCTTTGTGCGCTTTGCGCACTTGTTTCTGTCCCTCGGTTCTACCGAGGGACAAAATGGCTGCCAACACTTCCTGGTTTGGAGTGTTGACAGCCAATTAACATAAAGCTCGTGCTCGGGAGGATCCGCGGCCCTAGATATCACTATCTTTTTACTTTTGATTTTCTCAGCAACTACTGAACGGATTTACACCATTTAACAAAAAGGGTTCTTTCTGAACCAAGAACTACCTCTTTGCCAAATTTGGTGTAATTCCGTTCAGCAGTTCAGGCTGTAGCCGTGTCTAAAGTTTCCTATGGAAAATTGCATGGGGAAAACGCGTTTTGGGACCCCCCTTTTTCTCGGCCCCCGCTTGACGAATCCCCCGAGACTTTCAGGGTAGGAGCGGACCGGAGCGGGCCATAAAGTTTGAAAATTTTGCGAAGATACGTCAACCGACAAGAGAGTTATTTCAAATAGAATGTCGCGGATTTCCTATGGATAATAGGTTGTAACTATAACTATCTACTGGCGACCGCCAGTAGATAATATATATATATATGTATATTAGTTACTATTACTATTTATAGTGTGTGCAAAGAATACATCTTCCTACTGTAATCCAGCTTTCCTAGTATTCTTGAGTGTGCCTTTCCATGATGAAAGAGGATTTGGTTCCACTGGTTATCACTGTGAAATCTCACAGTGTCATGGGCCTAGCCACTGCCCAACTCACCTCGCTGTGATCCTCCATATGAGCTGTGTATCATGCTCTTAATGATTATTGTATGTCAAGGATTCTTTTGGTATACATTGTTTAATTGTGTCTCTAATGGCCCTAAAGGGGTTAATGGAATTTGAACATGTCCATGCATCAAGGTGATTGTGTTTAAAAAAGGCTTTGAATGGTTAACTGACTTTGAATATGCCCGTGTATCAAGGAAAACAACCATTAAGACTAAGACACGAGCTACATACACGAGTATGCAAATGAAGGAGTCTCCGGCAGCTCTCTGACACATGCGCGCACATGCAAACTGTCAAAGCGTGCTACACGTGTGGGGAAGAGTTAGCAGGTCGCAACAAAGGGTATTTAAACCGCACCCTTCTATTGAGACTTGCTTAGTCTCATTTCATCGCGTCACTTACCTGTTTCCAGATCCCTCGTCGGTGGTGTCTTTCCCCGGGCTCCTCTTCTCAGCTCCGATCTCCTTGGACTGGCTGCGCTTCTGGCGGGTGCTCCCTGGAGCTCCTTCCTCCTTCCTGTTTCCCGGCTGGGAATACCGGAACCTGCAAGAGAAAAACAAATAGATTCAGAAAAACTTTGGCAATCGATTGTGCATTCAAGTAAGGTAAAATCAGCAGCATATGTTTTCAGCACGTTCCGGTGAGTTCATTTAAAATTCTACTTATTTACCAAAAGACTACAAACTTCGGATTGTTCGAATTTGGGAGTACTTTTATTCTAAAGGAAACTTTTGTACGCTTGGCTATCAACCAAAAGGATTTAAGACTATAATTTGGCACCTTTTGAAAGGAGTAATTGCGGTGATAAAACAACCGCAACAGAACTGAACTGTTATTCCAGTCAGAGACATTGCATAAGGACCTTTGTGCTGATCACCCAATAAACTATTTATATGTATACTGTTCACATGTGTATTTTAGGTGAATAGAACTTCTTGGAGAATAGTAGTTAAAGTGGTGAATAGAGGAGAAAGAACATTGTAAGTTGGACTGTATTCGTTGACAAGTCAAGAGCTGTTCCTTCTAAAACAAAGAATGCATGTTTAAAATTAAAATGCAATATTCTCTTTTTTAGGGAAAAACGTAATTCCTCGTGTTGAGAAAGATTGCCCAAAATTTTAACAATTAACATTAACATCAGAAAACCAAATGTTTTTAGGTATGAAGCATTTAAGAATACAGAGAAGTTGGGAATAATATTTATACGTAGATTGTAAACGCTCATATATGTGTTTTCTCTTTGTTTGTATTTAGTGATGATTAGAAGAGTCGTGTTTATCTGCATGCAAATAGTACATGCCAAAATCAGACAGTCTTGCTTCTCCGAAGAAGTACATCTCCAGATTCCCCAAAGAGAGAACACCCTGTGCAGCAAGACCTACGGTATTGTCTTCTTTTCTCTCTCTCTCTTTTTCGTCCCCATCCCCTTTCCCCCTGGGTTCTCCTGGATTGGCTGTGTATGTTAACTTTCTGCCTTTCCATTTGGCCCCAGAGGACTTGGGGACTTATCGTCACCAAAGCAGAACCTTGAACACAGGTGAGTGGCAGTCATAACAGAAGACTAAGCCACAACTTTCTCTCTTTGGTGTCGATTCAATCATGGATCTTTCTCATGATACCACTCAATTGACTGATTTGATACGAGATTTGAAGGTGGAAATGCAACATTTAAAACAGGAAAACCACACCCTTAGGGAAGAACTCTTAAGAAGTAGGTCCGAGTTCACTCAACAGGTACCAGAATCCTGCCCTGTCCTGACTCCACCCAAATTTGGTTCACACTTCTCTGCACAACCCACGGCCTCCCAACGCCCAGACCAGAACTTGCAAGTCACTGTAGTAACCCCAAATCCCATTCCTTTGGCCAACACTGAGCGTTTTTCTCGGGATACTTCTCGTTTTGCCCCATTCATGAGTCAATGTCAACTACATTTTTTGTGCAAACCCCAAATATTTACCACTGATACTGCTAAGACCGCTTTTGTGATTTCTTACTTAGTGGGTGTGGCCGCTAACTGGTCAATACCCTTGACTGAAAATAACGACCCTTTGTTACATAATTTTACAGATTTCAAAGATGCAATGACACGTCTCTTTGCACATCATGTTTTCATACAATCCAGTGATAATGAACTCCTTAACTTGCGTCAAGGTTCAAAAGACCTTTTAACCTATATAACCACTTTTAATAGTTTGCTTTCTGAAACTCATTGGCCTGAAGAAAAACGTATATCATTATTCTATAGTGGGCTTAGAGAAGAATTGAAAGATTCATTAGCTCACATTGTTGATTTACCTGTAGAATATTCTGAATTCATAGATCTAGTGGTAAAATTAGATCACAGGCTAGGTGAACGGAGAACTGGAAGACCTCGAGGAGAACCTAGGGTTATTGTAATGAAACCAGAAAAGAAAGAAGCTGAAGATAAGCATAATGGTTCAGAACCCATACAAATAGGTAGCATAAAGGGTCCATTAAGCTTGGAAGAAAAAGAAAGATGTCGCAAAGGAAATCTCTGTCTGTATTGCGGAAAAGCAGGACACTTTACCAGAGAGTGTGTAGTAAAGCCCAAAAAGAGAAAAGCAGTCGCTAGCATTGATACTAATCACTTAGAGTCGGAAAACTAAATTTCACGAAGGATGTTGAGATGGACCCTTCGAGAAAGATTCAGTCACAGGTCTCACAATATGTTACCAATGTTATCAATCATATACCATGACACATGACTATTAGAATAACCTTTATTGTGTCGGCTCAGCAAAGACACAGTCTCTCGGTCCTTTTAGATTCAGGCACCACCGGGAACTTTTTTGACTTAAGTTTAGCCAAAAAGCTAGGAATTCCACAAATTGCTAAGGATGCCCCTGAACCCGTAAGAACAGTTAATGGTTCAGCCCTGTCCTCAGGGCTTATTCGCTTCCATACTGCGCCCCTAACCTTGGTATCAGAAAATGGCCATACTGAGCAAGCCATTTTTGATTTGATTGATACTCCTACATTCGGAGTTATACTTGGGGTGCCATGGTTAGAGTTACATAACCCTAAAATAGACTGGGTGAAGGACCATTACCTTAGATTCAGCTTTTTGTAGAACACATTGTTACAAAGAAACTCAAGATCATATCATCCCTTTGCATTGTGCTAACATCCACACTAATCCTCCACCACAACTGCCCTTAGAGTATTAGGACTATGCGGATGTTTTTGATCCTATGCAAGCAACACAATTACCACCTCATAGGGTGTATGATTGTAGAATTGATCTGATCCCAGGAGTTGTCCTACCCTGCAGCAGAATCTATGCACTCACTGAGCCTGAGACACAGTATCTAAGAAAATACCAAGAAGGACTACTAGATTTAGGTTTCATTAGACATTCAACATCTCCTGTCTCCTCTCCTCTTTTCTTTGTGGCTAAGAAAGCAGGCGATCTTAGGGCTTGCACAGACTACCACACAGTGAACGAAGCTACAACCAAAAATAGGTATCCTTTACCATTAATTCCTGTACTGTTAGACCAAGTAAAAGGTTCCACTATTTACACCAAATTAGATCTTCGTGGTGCGTATCATCTCATTCGTGTAAAGGAAGGCGATGAGTGGAAAACTTCTTTTCGCACAAAATTTGGTCCTTTTGAACATACAGTCATGCCATTCGGTCTATGCAATGCACCGGCGGCATTTCTGTACTTTATTAATGAAGTACTCCATGACTTACTAGATGTCTGTGTGATTGTCTATATTGATTACATTCTAATTTTTTTAAAACTGAACAAAAACACGCTCAACATGTATGCTCTGTCTTGCAGAGACTCAGAGAACATTCTATGCTAAATTAGAGAAGTGCTTTTTTCATGTAAGGTCTGTAGAATTTCTTGGATATTTTCTCTCACCTGAAGGCATCACAATGGACCCAAAGAAAGTTGAGGCAATCCTTAATTGGCCCTCTCCCAGCTCAGTAAAAGAAATTCAGCGAGTTCTAGGCTTTGCTAATTTTTACAGACGTTTCATAGCAAATTTTTCTGAGATAGTGATGCCCATTACTCAATTACTAAAAAAAGGACAAGTATTCCACTGGACAGGAGAAGCAGAGAAGGCCTTTCGAACTCTCAAGACAGCATTCACTTCAGCACCTATCCTTTCTCACCCAGATCAACCATTTTTTGTAGAGGGAGACGCTTCCCAAACAGCTCTAGGAGGGGTGTTATTACAAAAAGATCCACGGACAGGACACTTACATCAGTTAGCATACTATTCACAGAAACTTCTTCCAGGAAATCAAAATTAAACGATTACAGAATGCGAACTCTTGGCAATTAGGGAAGTTTTCGCTGAATGGAGGCATCACCTATTAGGAGCAAAACATACCATAACAGTTTTCACTGCCATAAGAATTTTCAGTTTTTTACCTCAGTAAAGGCTCTCACTCCCAGACAAATGAGACAGCTACACTTTTTTAGTGAATTCGACTTCCTCATGACACACTGTCCAGGGCAAAAACAAATACTATCCGATACTCTGGCCAGGATAGAGGAAAAAGAAAACAAGACAAAGTGTTTCCCATCACAAAGTATAATACCATCTAATAAGTTTGTGGCCATAACACAGACTGATACTTTTCTAACTGAAGTTAAAAAGGAATCCTTAAAAATGAATAAAGAACAATGGCTACAAAAGTCACAAAATTCAATAAGAGATGGATATCTTTTCCATAATAATAAATTGTTTATTCCCAACAAAAAACTGAGACAACAAATCTTAATCTGGCATCATGATTCCAGTATTGCGGGACATCCAGGCATGCACAAAACACTGGAGTTATGTTTACGAAACTTCTGGTGGGAGAATATTCGAAAATATGTACAGGAATACGTTAAAGCTTTTCCCACATGTGCTCATAACAAATCACAACACATAGCCCCAACCGGTCTGTTGCACCCCTTACCTGTCCCATCTACACCTTGGCATACCATTAGCTTAGACTTCATTACTGATTTACCCAAATCCAATGGATTCACCACTATTCTTGTATTTGTGGACATGCTTTCCAAAATGAGTAATTTTATTCCTTTAAAGAAATTACCCACAGCCACCGAATTCAGTGACATATTCCTTCATCATATTGTTAAATTACATGGCCTCCCGAGTAAAATAATTTCCGATAGAGACACCCAATTCACCTCTAAATTTTGGAAAAACGTATGCACTGCACTAGGAATTGAAGTAGCATTATCATTAGTTCACTGCCCAACGACGATGGTGCCTGCTCCGCACACTGTTGGCAGAGAAGGGCAGTAGACTTGTGCTGCCTCTACCTTCTGTGTAACAGGACCATGGACATGCAGCATAAACCATAGGGTGGAAGCAAACCTTGGGAGTGCAGGGACCTGTCCGATCAGAGTTGACTTCAATTTAAAATTCATTCTAAGGAGCGGAGCACGCCAGAGCCCAAAATGACCATGTTTTTTTGGGACTCCAGTCATGGCTCCCTTCATTCAACTATGCTGCTTCCTAGGCCCCAATGCACTCCAGGAAAGAGCAGTGGAACACTGCAGAACCAATGTCGATCACAGTAAGTGATTAAGTGAATTAGGTGCTGTCCGGGAGATAAGGAACAGTGCAGCTGTGTGCCTCTTCCTCAGCCTGATGGTAGGCTTCCAGAACTGAATCCAGTGGTGGCAAGCTAGTTTCTCCCCTTGCTCATCTGATGTGGTGGGGTGGGTGGTGGGGTGGGGGCAGTAGCACCAGCAAGAGTGGAGATGACTGCAGAGATGCCCTGTCTGTTACTTCAGTGTCTAGTAGGTTTTACTGGCCCTGGGAGCATTTAATTCCACGTGGGAATTCTGATGAGGTGAAGGGGAATGCTAGGGAAGCTGAGGCTCTACAATTTTTATGGCTCTCCGGATGGTACCAGAAGAGCCACACTGCTACTCAGTGTGGTCACTCCACAGAGTGGCTTAGAAAGCCAAATTCTGGAAGTAGGCCTTGGAGTCTGATGAACCGTGCATATACTTTTGTAGAACGTTGGTCATTCATTTAAACACTTGAGTAGCCATCTTTGACTGGTATCATAACCCATTTGCACTGACAGACAGAAGAAAAACCGGAGAGGAGCTCTTTAAGCCTTAAGAAGTCAGGGCTAAGAAGGAGTGGAGCAGAGCCTCTTCTCACCTGGGAAGAATATGTTGCTGATGTGAATTATTATCCTGAATTCTAAACTCAACACAAAGATTGAACATATTTAGAATGTTGTTAGATGTATAGAGTGGAAACAGTCGGGGCTCTACGAGAGAGGGACCGAGATAGAAAGAGCTTAAGATAATTCAGAAAAGAGGGACGGTTCTTTGTAAAAGAGAGTGGCTGATTTATATTCCCAAGAGCAAGAAGCAGTGACCTACAGGCTGTGTCTGGAAGTGAATATGCTGCAGATGGAGTCCAGGCTGGAATCCAGGCTGGAACTCCTGGATGATGTGTCTAAAAGAACTGAGATGACTCAATTCAGTTGGTAGCCGTGCTGCTAATCCAGCGTTTGTGTGCCAGTGAGGAAGTAGGTAACTCTCCCTTGACAAAAGAAGTTCATTGAATCCCTAGAAAGGTTGCAGATTCTGGTAGAGTTGTGGGAGGCATAGTGATTGTGGTCCTCAGACAGGTGATCCTGAGGAATGACGTCTGGAGAGCAGTAATTTGTAAATAGAATATTCTGTGTGGTGCAAGTTGCATCCGATTTATTTCTGGTCCTGAATACAGCAACCTTAGAGGGCAAGTAATCCTTACTTTCAATGAAAACAGATTTGGACACGAGGGCAATATCCACCTCTCACACATACCCTGTGGGGCTTACAGTGGACTTTAAGGGCACAGGCTATTGACAGACCTGGAAGAGTCTTGAAATTTGCTGAGTGCGGAGGGTTGGAGTGTTCTGTAAATGCCTTTTCTCAGGGGGAGACGGGTGTGGTACTGCAGTGTGTTCTAGTTGCCTGTAAACATCTTTTTTTCCTACATGGTCCTATTCTCTCTGCTCCCCCTTCCCTGATGCGGTTGAATGCATTGCTCATACAACAAAGAAATTAATCTTAAAACCATTTTTACCAAAAACAATTCAATTGGGAAAAAGAAGCTGTTCTTCTTTATCACACATATCATCCATTTATGCAGCCACCTAATGTTGAGAGTTGCTTGTTCCTGTTGTCGTGGGATGGGATTGCTGTATGTGGAGCCCTTAACTTGAGAAAGTAAAAAAGGAAACCATTTGAGGGAAAGGATACGACAGAAAGCCAGAGCTATCCAGGTCTTGATGAAATAGGTGGTCCAGCTGAAATTTGAGCCTGAGACCTGCAGTTTACAACCAAATATCAGCTGCATGCATCATATGATCAGCATGCAACCTCCATAAAAGAGTTCAAGCTGAGACTAAACGCCATCCACTTTTTATCCACTACATTTAATAATGATATTACTCCGAGGAGCTATCTACATGATCAATGTTGCAGATGTTATCCCTACTTTATAAAGGCTCAGAAGTTTACATTCTAGATCATGTGACTGTAGAATGCCTTCGGTTTGAAAACCATAAAGCTCAGATCAGCATTTTCCCAGCATTCTAATTATTGCAGGCAACCTCTTTATCTATCCTGTTACGCTTTTCAATTTACTATACCTGTGTCTCTGTGGAACCACTGCCACCCAACTAGAGTCTAGGTTACATGATAGAAAAACAAACAAACTAAACGTCTGATCTACACTGTAGCAGGGGCCACTGCAACAAGCCCCATCACTCCTTGAGTTATCTTATTGTATGGAACCTTAGACCTGCTGATTAAACACACAGTGCCCTGCAGCAGATAAATCAAGACTGAATCATCTTACTAGGATAGGAGCTCTCTGTTGAAGTTAATAATCCTTAGGTTTATGTTACTGAGTTGCAAACTTAGACAAATCTTTACCGTATCCCTATACTTGACTTGCTTAATTCTGGGCACATTTTTTTCAGATCAGTACAGCATGTGCGCATCTCACTGACCTATCTAAACTATGGGGCAGATTTACAAGCCACTTGCGCCACTTTTGCCTCACTTTTAACATGGGAAAAGTGACGCAAAAGTGGCGCAAGGGGTTTGTAAATATGCCCCTATGTATTTTAATGTATTTTCGTAGCACGTGCAAAACACAATATGTTCCCTGAAGTTGGAAAGTTTCTTTCCTTTGTACTATTATCTGCAGATCTTCACAATTGCATTTGTATTTAGTGTGACAATTTTTTCTGGTGCAATTAAATGGCGTTACTTTGAAGTCTTTAGAAAGAGATTATTATGTGCCAGTTCAATTGTACTTGACGTGGGAAGGATGAATGTATGACTTGGCCTAGTGAGGATTTACACCCGTAGACCTGCAGGTTATTCACATATGTGCAGCCACCTACTGAGCTGCCTCGCCAGATTAAGGGATATGACGTAACCACCCGCTGAAATCGAGTTTAGTCAGATTTGCACTGAATAATTAATTAATTTACATTTTACTAGTGCATGCTGACAGTAATAGAGTGTTAAGGGGATTAAGGAAATGGACCTTAAGGAAGAAGCTATGTGTGCCTTGATTAGAAGGGATTAACTGAAACATTATTGCCCAGACCTGCCATGAGAACTGATGTTTTTGCTGTTCTTACACGTGGCACCGAATTGTCACGAGGATTAACGGACAATCGTTGACGATCTCATGCTGTGCCCAAGATGCTCCATGCCCTCGGCATTTGTAAAAAAAATAAAATAGTTTTATTGCCACTGCCTGGAGAAGTAGTAGGGTTCCTCTTAAATGAGGGTGGTATGGTTTATGATAAATTCTCCCCTCCTGAAAGCGTGTCAAAGATTTAACAGCGTGCCTCACTCACTATTAAGAATCCGGTGGAAAAGTGTGTGGAAGATTTTATCATCACATGCATTAGTGCAATTGTCTATCCCACCCCATTACTGCAATACTTGCAACAGTAGTATTTGGTTTATGTGAGCCTGATGTAAAATGTTTTTCTTAAATCATGCCTCCCCCCTCACATATTCAAGATGCCCCCCCCTATCTCTCCAGGTAGTTTCATCTAAATGTCAAGGCTTGGAGCAGCTCAGCTCAACAGCAGCATGCATGGCTATAGAATAAAGAGTCAGTTACAATCAGATGCAGCTTGCACAATCTGAGGCTGAGGGCCCCCCTTGAAGTTAAGAGGCTGCCCCACTCCACCCTCAATAACACAGGGGCTGCTAAAGCCTGTGGAATGCCCTTGTGTGGGAGTAGTAAGGAGTTGTGCTCTGGGTTAGGTAGTCTATATTGAAAGTATGGAGTTTTAGGGCTCAGGGATGTGACGTGATTACAGGTGGTAAAGGGTTTTCAAGGTTTAAGGAACGGTAGTTGAAAATATAAAATTAAAATTAAATTATCTTAAAATGAGCACTAATATTAAAGGGTAAATTTAAATTTAAATTAATCAATGTCATTATTTTGTATGTATGTATATTAATAGCACAAGAGACCCAGCACCCAAGACATCACAAAATTATATCAAAACAAGAGTGTAAATCATCAAACATGTTAGACGACTGATTTGCACTGAGTCACACAATGTGAAAGCTCGTTCAAATGATTTAAAAGGTTTCTTTATTCATGATCTTCTTAAAAACCTCTTTTGACTGTAGCCATGGCCAACGCATTTCACCCCTCGTTGGACTTCTTCAGGGCTACAAAACACATACAATATGTACAGAATTAAAAACCCATCATATATATAAAAATACAAACTGGCAAAACATTTCTTTTTACAAAGAGAAGTGCAAGAAACAGATCCATTCATTTCGTACATATAGCCTAAGGGAAGCCCATTTGCGCCCGTCAGAGTCCCAGAAGCAACCAGCGCCAGGCACAATGCTTGTGCCCTTTCAGAAAGTAATCATCATATATGCTATAGCCAAGAATAATTGTTTAGTCTGGCCCCAGCACCAAAATGCACTTTAAGGCCCCCTTTACCCTCACTAATGGATGGTTACTCCTGCTTGCATTGTGGGTTCCAAGTGAAACTCACATTTCAAGACAGGGAACCTACTCTCCTCCTAAGACTGAGACTGGTAAGAATACAAGGTTCGCCACAGCTCTAATCATTGTCAGGTCACTGCAGAAACATGCTGTTAATATTTCTGATTTTCTGCATGAGGAAAATCCGGACATTTTATTTTTGACCAAAGCATGGCTATCTGAGTCGTCCAACCATGGACTTGCTTCAGCCATTCTAAAGGGTTATAAAGTTTACAATATGGACCGTTTGAGTGGAAGAGGAGGGAGGTTGCTGTAGAAAACTACAACTGCCTAGCAATTCCCATTAATGGTCTAGAAAGAGCTGAGGCACTTGATTTCTGCCTCACACAATCACATTACCAATCAATAGCTGGGGTTCTAATATATAGATCTCCGGGCCTCTGGGTCCCTTCCTCAACTCCCTGGGCAATGCCATGGCATATTTGGTATCACAATATGCTCACTTTACAATATTGGTGGACTTCTACCTTTACATGGATAAAATAGAAGACAGTGAGGTCGTTTATGTCCTCCCTGGAACTTACTAAATTTGTGTTCAGCCCCACTCACCAAGCAGGTCATGTGTTAGACCATATCTTCTCCAACCTAATGTTGAAAGTAGGTGATCCTATTCCGCAAGTCTGACCACCACTTGATCAAGTTTTTTTAATTTTTTTTATTAATCCTCATTTATCCACAATATGCTTTGAGTTCAAGAAAATAGTGTGCCCACCAACTCAAGTAGCGTAAATATTGTGTAATCCCGGTCACTCCACATGAGAGAGGAAGATAGCATATATCTCCGGGTCCACAACTTCAATCACTTGGTTGGCATCTAACACTTAGGGGCCGATTCCGATCTCGGCCGGTAGGGCTCCGAATCGGATTCGGATTAACCGGATCCGATTCGGAGCCCTATTCCCCGACCGATCCGTACGCGCGTCCGGGCGAGCGAGTACGATGCGTATTCGCCGACCGACTCGTCCGGGCGTCCCGACCGCTCCGACCGACTCGATCCCGGGTCGAACCGTACCGACCGACTCGCACGGACACGACTTCGCACCGCGCAATGGAGACGTTCCCCGGCCGGGTAAGTACGATGCGCGCCGCGGCGCAGTCCGACCGAGCCGCGCACTCCGGCTCGAAAGAGCTGTCGGAGCCGTACTTTGGGGGTCCGTGTCAGACCCCCTGTACGCGTACCCGCGCGGAGTCGCACACAGGGGGGACCCATGGGTCCCCCTACCTGTGCGTGTACGGTGCGAATCGCTTCGCCGCGTACACGCTGTAGGGAGCGCACTTGTCCGCATCGCACCCATTGAGTCAATGGGAGCCCGCGTACGCATTGTACGGCAGGCTCCCATTGACTTCAATGGGAGTCCGACCGACTCGAGTCCGATGGCATACGTGCGCATCGTACTTGTTCGGTCAGACTGCACGGGTCCGATTCGGTCGGAAATCTCTCTGGGTCCGGCTCGGTCGGAGAGATTTCCGGCCCGAATCGGAATCGGCCCCTTAATCTTGATTCTACTCTTGGTCTGTTACTTTCCTCCTTATGGAGATAAAGGTGGGTCTACCACCAAAGCATCCTCTAAAGCATATTCTTAATCATTGGACCAAGAACACAAATACGAGAAGAAGAGAAAGAAGTAGCAAGAATAGCAGACAATAGCACAAGACTAGGCAGGGAAGACAGCAGGGGACATGCATATTATGTGCGATTCTAAACTGTTAGCTTTGAAGTGCCAATTTCCACCCATTTATCCCAAATTTCCCAATATTTAGTTTTTCTATTCTGTTTACAAGATTTATCTAGTGAGGATACCCTTTGGATGGAATAGATCCATTCTTCTTCCGTAGGGGAACAGGGTAAAATCCATTTAATACAAAGTTCTCTGCGAGCCAACAAGATCAATGTGAAGAAAAGTGCATTATGCTTTTTTGTTAGGGGACAATTATCTAGGTCCCTCGGTAGTATTCCGAAAATTACAGATATTATAGTTAATTTTAATTCGTGCCCCATAATGTCTGAAATAATCTTACCAACTTTCTGCCAATAAGAATATATTGCAGGGCAACTCCAAAACATATGGACCTTGTTTACATTGTCTTCTCCATATTTTGGACACTTCTTGATCTCCCGACTCCCCATTCTTGATAATTTCTGTGGTGTCCAATAAGCTTTGTGTACTGTGAAAAGGTGATTCTTTTTTAATGGTGCAGAATTCACATATGACCATAAGAGAGACATAGATACTTGCCCTGTTTTTTCAAGATCTTCATTCGGCAGGTCCTTCTTCCAGATCTCTGTAATTGAGGCCTGTGTCTCTTCTCCATTTTGAACTAATAGCCAGTACCACTCTGCCACTTCTTTCGGTTTCGTTTGACGTGAACATATCTTTGACGCCAAGTCCGATTTTCCTTCTAACTCTTTTCCTATTGATTTTACCCAGCTTGACAGTTGATAATATTTAAATTTCGAAACCGAGTTCTCACAGATCATCGAAAAATGAGGCCAGGAAATTAGTTCAGCGTCAACAATTAGTTGCCCCCATGTACTAATACCACATGCACGAAGGGGAACAGCAAGGGCATCTTCCAAACAAACCGGTGTACCTGGGGAATCCCAGATCGGTGCAACGTCATTGTAATACGGGATTTTTAGAAATCGTCTCACCTGAGACCAGAGCTTCATGGCTGCCACCAAAATCTTCAATTTAACCTTCTTAAAACATTTTGGATGGCCAAATTTTAAAAGGAAACACCCTGCTTGATGAGAGAAGTCAAATGTAAGGGCCTTATATAGTGGAGAAAAAACTGAACTCTCCATCAACAGTTGTCGGAAGTTTTTTAGGTGGAAGGCACAGAAGTACAAATATAAATCGGGAGTAGCTATGCCTCCATAAGCTTTTTTCTTTCTCAATTTTTTTAGAGCTATTCTTGGATTTTTGTTTCCCCAAATGAAACTGGAAAAAAGCCCTTGCACCTTCTTAAACCAAATTTTTGGGAAGTCTAGCGGGATAGCATTAAACAGGAAAGTATATTTTGGTAAAATTGACATCTTAAGTAAATTCGACTTGCCCAAAAAGAAAGTGAGAGAGCACCCCATGATTGTAATTGTGAACTGACCTTCTTTGTGACTTTTTCAAAATTAACCTGGGCTATCTTATCAATGTTTTGGACTATTTGGACGCCTAGATATCTAATTTCCTTCTTCGTGTAACCACTCCTAAAGGGAATATTCCATTTCATCAATTCTGTTTTTTGTTGATTGATCAAATAACCAGAGGCCCTCCCAAAACTCTCTATCTCCGACCATATCTCCGGAAATGATTTTTCTAGGTCGCCAGTGTATATTATAAGATCATCAGCGTATAAACCGATTTTCTTTTCCCAGCCATTGCATTTGAAGGGAATAATATTCTGGCAGGCTCTCAGTTTACATGCAAGGGGTTCAATATAGATATTAAAAAGTAATGGAGAGGGGGGCAACCCTGTCTGGTCCCCCTTCCTATCTGTATTGAACTTGTAAGTTTACCGTTAATGAGAATTTTGGCAGATGGATTTTTGTATATAGCTTTGATTGCTGTTAAAAAGGTTTCTCCTAGGTTAAAGCGTTGAATCGTTTTAAAAAGGAAAGACCAATTGACCCGATCAAATGCTTTAGCAGCATCGAATGTCATTACTGCTAGTTGGGTCTTGTATGTCTGCGCCATGTCTATTGCCCCGATTAAGGGGCCGATTCCGATCTCGGCCGGTAGGGCTCCGAATCGGATTCGGATTTACCGGATCCGATTCGGAGCCCTGTTTCCCGACCGAATCGTACGCGGGTCCGGCCGAGCGAGTACGATGCAGGCACCCGCGAAAACTCCGACCGACTCGAACGCGGCTTCAACACGCTCCGACCGACTCGCAGGGACACGACTCGCACCGCGCTATGGAGACGTTTCCCGGCCGGGTAAGTACGATGCGCGCCGCGAGCGCAGTCCGATCGACTCGCGCCGTCCGGCTCGAAAAAGCTGTCGGAGCCGGACTTTGGGGGTCCGCGTCGGACCCCCTGTACGCGTAGGCGCGCGAGTCGCACACAGGGGGACCCATGGGTCCCCCCTACCTGTGCGTGTACTGCGCGAATCGCTTCGCCGCGTACACGCTGTAGGGGGGGCCCTTGTCCGCCTCGCACCCATTGAGTCAATGGGAGCCTGCGTACGCATTGTACGACAGACTCCCATTGACTTCAATGGGAGTCCGACTGACTCGAGTCCGATGGCATGCGTGCGCATCGTACTCGATCGGTCGGACTGCCCGAGTCCGATTCGGTCGGAAATCTCTCCGGGTCCGGCTCGGTCGGAGAGATTTCCGGCCCGAATCGGAATCGGCCCCTAAGTCGTGTGTTAACTCACTGAGCTGCCTCCCTTTCAAAAACCCTTTCTGGTCTGGGTGTATTAGTGATCCTATTACCTTATCCAGGCGTTTAGTAATAACCTGAGTATATATTTTATGGTCGCTATTCAAAAGCGAAATAGGCCTATAGGATTCACTGGATCTTGGGTTCTTATTAGGTTTCAGCAGAATCGTTATAATGGCTTCTTCCCATGACACGGGGAGACCCTGACCCTCTATGAAGGACAGATTAAACATTTGAGAAAGAAAGGGCGCAAGTTCTTCCTTTAAGATAACATAAATCTCGTCTGGGATGGAGTCCGGGCCAGCAGCTTTCCCCTTTTTTAAGGTGCTAATAATTTGAGTGACTTCCTCCACAGATATGGGACGATTTAACTGATTTTTTTCATTACTCTGAAGAGAGGGGAGATCTAATTCTGAAAGGAAATCATCCATATAGTCTTCATCTAGTACCGTCTCTTCTGTGTACAAATTTTTAAAAAATTGAACAAAGGCCTCCTCAATTTCAAAATCCTCCGTAATGATGTTACCAGTATTTGAACATCGGAGATCTTTTATCCAATTTCTTGACTGGTCAACTTTAGTTTTCCAAGCAAGGAGTTTACCGCACCCCTCCCCGTATTCGTGGTGGGCTAGCTTGCTGGCTTCCCACTTTTTTAATGATTACTTCTAGGTAATCTGCGAATTTATGTTTCGCAGTTGTTAAATCTCTTAAAATATTAAAATTCCCCGGATCTTTCTCTAGATCTTCCTGGAAACGATATATATCGGCTTCAAACTTTCTAGTCTCCTCCTGCACTCTCTTAGTTTGAGCAATGGATATTGTTGTTAAAAGACCTCTCAGGTAAGCCTTGTACGTGTCCCATACTACTTGGGGTGAAGCTGAATTAAGATTGAAATCAAGAAACTCTTTAGTTTCTACTTTTAGTTTTTCAATTACTGTATTTTCTAAAAGTAACGACCGATTTATGGTCCACCTACGAGATGAAGGGCTCTTAACCATAGCTATTTCTAAGATGACCGCAGAGTGATCGGACATATGTTCCGGGACGTGACTAACCTTGATGGTATTTTTACATGTAACGACGTCAACTAAAAAGAAATCAATTCTAGAACGGTGTCCGCACTTTTTATTGTGAAAAGTAAAATTCCCTCCAGTAGTCCTTGTCTTATGGCTCATCTCTCTCCATATATCTAAAAGCCCTATATCCAACATCAATTGTCTCAGGGCGACTCTCATATTTTGTGTGTTTAACACTGCTCTACTTGAGGTTGAGTCTTGACTAGGATCTAAGGCCAGGTTAAAATCGCCCCCAAATATAATAGGATCATTAATATTAGTTAATTGAAGAAGTAAAGTATACAATGAAGCTGGATCATCTAAATTTGGTCCATAGTACCCTACAAAGGTCAGCCATGAGCCATTGATTTTGGCCCTAGCAATTGCCCACCTACCTAAGGGATCAACTGTACATTCACCTAACATAGCTTGAGCCGTTTTTCTAAACAAAAGGGCGACCCCTTTTATTGTACATGTTTGGGTTGTACAAATACAATGTTCTATCCGTTTTTGATTTTTTAAAATTGATGTCCATTCTTCTTTGAGCAAATGCGATTCTTGAATAAAGAATACATTGCTATCAGAGAGTCTTAAATATTCTAGAATTCTCTTTCTTCTGGAGGGGACCCTTAGACCATTAACATTCCAGGACATGATTTTCAAGCTTTTAACTTTATCTGACTTAGCCATGTTTATCCCAGGAAACATAGATATTACAAGGATACATTTTTAAAATATTGCTTACATCTAAGGAGGAAGTCACAATATTATCTAAATCAATTTGATGAATTTGACTGTTGCTTAAAAATGAGGACTTTTTTTCTTTTTCCCACATGCTCCCCCACCCTGTGTATAAGAAAAAAAATGTAATCTTTGCATTTTATTTGTGCCCCTCCCCCCTGGGGAACCCTCCCTTGATACTAGAGGTATAATTAAATACCACTACATTTCGGGCTCTATCTCTAACCGGGCAGGAATTTAACCTTTCTCATTTGGATGTGCTTTTTATCTGATTGATCAGGGCATTTGCCTCTATGGGGTCCTTAAAGTTAAACATTTTGTTGTTCCACATCACTTTTAGAGAGGCGGGGAATCGTAGATTTGCTGTAGCACCCAGGCTTCTTAATTCTTGCATGGATTTCCCTAACTCCCATTGTTTATCCTGAGTGATGTGTGAAATGTCTGATCTGACACGAAATGACCATCGCCCTTTTTTTATACACCCCTGCTTTTAGCCCTCCTGCCAAAATCTTTTCTTTTAGCACATAGGACTTGAAATTAACCAAAATCCTTCTCGGATTTGTTTTCCCAGGTCTTTTGGAAAAGGGGTCCCGATGAACTCTTTGTATGTCGTCCTCAAGGAGTTGTTTGTCTATGTCGGGGTGCAGTTCTCTAAGGAGGTTGATTATGAAAGATCTTATATCTCCTCCCTCCACGTCTTCTGGCATGTTCAGAAACCTGATGTTATTCCTTCTTGCATTATTTTCTAAACTTTCCAATTTCCCCTCAGATCTTTATCATTGCCCTTCAGCGTTTTGATTTCTAGTGCATTTTTATCTACTTGCATCGTGAGATCTTCCATGGCTAACTCCATAACCCCTACTCTTTCCGACATGGCATTCATTTTGGTTTCTAACGTTTCACAAACTGCTTGAATTTTCAACTGGTTACTTTCGGAAACAGCAAATTTTTCTCTTATTTCCATGAGAAGAGTAGTTAATAGCCCTTCCGTGGAGGGCGAAACCCCTATATTGAGGTCTGTGCTTGATGGCCTTGACTCTTCTGTTAGTATACTACTCTGCGAAGGACAGTGTGACTCAATTCTGGCAGTTTGATTATCGCTAACAGTATTATCATTTTCAGCCAAGGTTAGCAAAGGGGCACTGGCGGCGTTATCGTTTTCAGCCAAAGTTAACAAAGGAACATACCTATTTTCGAGACGTACAGGATCCATTTCTGATCCTGCTCCTTTGTTGTTTATTATTTTGGGTATTTCCAGTGGAGGCTGATCTCTGCCAGGACTTTTTTGTATTGCCTTCAAGATAGAATGCATAGCTTGAACCTTAAAATATGACCTTAAAGAGGGGTTAACACGAATATTTGCAGGTTTGATTTTAGATTGTTTTTGTTTTTTTGACTCTTTATATAGGGGATTTTTTTTCTGTCAATGTCTTTTTATTCTGTGATGCACTAGCAATTTTTAGGGGGTTAATTTGCGCCGTGAATGAAGCAAAATCTTTATTAGCGATCTCGGGGGGGGACTGATTTTTGCCCCAGATATCCCTACTTCTTAGGGTATATCTATTTAATCTATTGGCCCCTGTGTAACTTTCGCCATCCTGCTTCTCCTCCCTTGAAGCCCCTCGTTCTAGATCCAATTTAGGCCCCCTGTCTCCCCCTCTCCTCCTTACCGGGGTCATTGGTGAAAGCCATAAACAAAGTCCTGCCTTCTTTATACACGCCGAGTCCACTTGCTCCATCCGTGTCCACCGGAAAATCTACTGTGGGCTTCCACAGGTCAACAAAAACTGCAGACACGGAACCACTGAGTCGGCCGCTCGACCCCCGCTGCCCCGGAAGCCAACTCTAGCAGCGGTGCGCCTGCCTCGCGCAATCCGCACTGCCGCTTCCGACCAGCGGCTTCTCTGAGGCGCCTCCTCCCCTCCGACCGCCACCGTCACTCACCAGATCTCCGCAACCGGCATAATGAAGAAACGCCAGAAAAGGAGTCAGATACGTAAGTACATATTCCCGCTGAGAACAGCCCTGATACCTTTCATTAAATTTTATATATCCCTCACATCCCTTTGCGTATACTCCGCCACGGTAGAGCGAAAGCCCGCGACCGCTGTTTAACTAGCGGCCGCCATTTTCCCCATCGTGATGTTTTCTTGCAAGTAACTGTTTTCTTGCAAGTAAGCCCACTTGATCAAGTTTGATTGGCAAGTCTTCCAAAAAGTGCAACTTCTGGTAGTTAAAACCCATTGCGCCTTTTCACAGAGTTCAATAGGGGGAGTTCACTAGGTCCATGGGGGAGAGCACTCCCTCCTACTTGGGTGCTGTGGAAAATGGCGCTTATCTTTTGGACTAGCTGGATTCGTGATACTGTCCATAAGCTTGTGCCCAGTAGTTCATCATTTACCATGCAGAGCCAAGCCGTCTAGCCCTTGGTACACAGATATTCTCAGAGATGGAAAGAAACAATTTTAAAAAGACATTGGAGGAAACACGATAACCCTATTGCCAAGGCTTTATACAAAGTTGTCTTTAATAAATACAATATGGAAGTCAAAATAGCCAAGAAGACTTTTCTGAAAGGAAGAATAGATCCAGAGAAATCTTTAAAGTTGTTAAAAACGTTATGTCCCCTGAGGCCTGTTCGAGACCTACTTTCATAGCAAGTTCTTGATTATTCAAGCCAGCTTCTCCTCCAGCTCACAGTGTGAAGAGGTTATGTTGGAAGTAATGCATCCTAGTATAGCTATCACATCAATAGCAACTCTCTTATTAACCCCTTGGTCAACTAACTACTGAACGAATCACTGTCTTCAGCAACAGTACCCTCTTCCTGGAAACAGGCTAAAATGTTGCCCCTGCTGAAAAAAAATCAGGTGGACCCGGAGGAACAGTCTAATTACAGACCCAAATCACTACTTTCAGCTTTGTCTAAAGAACTAGAAAAGCATGTTAACCAGCAGCTCTCCCAGTACTTGGAAATTAATAACTTGGTTCACCCGAGTCAGTCAGGCTTCAAACCCAATTTCAGTATGAAGACAGCATTAGAGGAGGTTGCTTACTACATCAGAGGCACTTTAGATGCTGGGAGAAGGCAGTGCTGATTATGTTAGATCTATCAGTGGCCTTTGATATGGCACCCCATGCCAAACTCCTAGCGCGATTCCCATCCATCGGAATAGATGGTCATGCCTTGGACTGGCTGGCCTCTTTTTTGGAGGGCAGAGGTCAAGAGGTCTGTATCCGCCCCTTCTCTTTGGAGTCTCTGGAACTTTCAGTGGGAGTGCCACAGGGTTCAGCCTTGAGCCCTACTCTGTGTAACGTATATCTCACTCCACTAGCTCAACTAGCACAAGCCATGGCAAAAGTGATCTCCTATGCTGACAATGCTCAGCTGTTGTTCTCCTAGAGCAGGTAGGCATAATTATTTGGCAAATCCATCAGATCCTGTTCAACAGCGGCTTTCCAGTGGCTAACTCACCATCAGCTTAAATGCAATGCAGACTAGACCGAATTTCTATTCTTTCATCTAAAAGCCCAAGAAACATGGCAGAACTTTTGGCCAGTTGATGCCCCCCACCCCCCGCTGTCACTGATGAATGTCTCTGTTTCCAACCTAAGGTGAAAATGGTGGCGGGGATTTGTTTTGGACTGCTACGTATTCTAAGGAAGTTTTGACCTTTCCTTCATTCGCAGCTAGGAATCTGGTCATACCGCCACTGATAACATCAAGGCTGGACTATGGCAATGCCCTGTATTTGGGACTCCCTGTCTACCTTATTAATAGATTACAGGTGGTCCAGAACACAGCAGCCCACGCCCTTCTGGGCCTGCCTCTGAAAATTACATTTGCGGGCTCTTTACTGGCTCCTGCTAAAGAAAATAACAATAAACTTGTGTTGGTTCACAGGGCTCTCCACCACACAGGTGCAGGCTATCTCTGGGCAAGGATTAGTTTCTATGTCCCCTCAAGGAACCTTCGATCAACCAACACCCTCCTGGCTAGAATTCCTAGGATTAGACGTATTAGAACTGGGGCAGAGTCCTTCTCTTTCTTAGGGCCGTCAGCATGGAACAAACTTTCACTAGAGTTACAAGCAATTGTTACAATGTCTTTCTTCAGGGAAAATCTGAAAACGTGGCTCTTTAACTAGAAATAATTGGCTGAAATACTCTCTGTAGTGATGGTTTTGTGTGCAGAGTGCCAGGACACCCTTTGGAGTAACCTTGCACTATACAAGTTACCCACCATTCAGTCATTCATTCATTCATTTATTCATATATATATATATTGCGGTCACCAGTAGGTAGTTACAGGTAAAACCTAGTTTCCACAGGAAAAACCTTTTTTGCTTTTCTAATAACTTTGGTGCCGTTTGATGAATCATAATGAAATTTTCAAAACTAGTTTTGCAGCTCATTTCAACTGTTGTCTGGGAAGTTTCAAGGTGATTTGTCAAGCGGGGCAGAGAAAAAAGGGGGACCCAAACATGTTTTTCCCTTCAATTTCCCGAAGGCATTTTAGATTCGACTATAGCCTGAACCGCTGAATGGAATTACACCAAATTTGGCAGAAAGCTAGAACTTGGTCCAGAAAGAATGCTTTTCATAATTAGGAGTAAATCTGCTCAGTAGTTTTTAGGTGTTATTAATGAAAAAAGATGATGTATATTTAGAGATGAGGATCAACTGTGGATCCATTGCGGTGGATCCGTGGATCCACTCACCAACAGCAAGGGAGTTCCTGTGGAGGAAATAGAGTCTAAATAGAATATAAGGGGTCAGGATAGAGGGTTCCTGACCCCAAGGAATGGATGGAGGGTATGTGAGGGACCCCTCATGGGCAAGAAATTGTCCAATAACTATTTTGGGGGGGTGGGAGAATCTGCAGATTCTCTGTGGCACTCAGCGCTGCTCCCCGTGTGAATCTGTGGCAGATCTGCAGATCCAGGCCCCAATTAAAAAAACAAACACATACACCCACTCACAGACCCACTCACACACTCACAAAACCACTCACACATCCATACAGCCAGTCACACACCCACTCAGAGACCAAGAGAACCACTCACACACCCATTCACAGATCCAAACAGGCACACACAAGCCCACTCAAACACCCATGTTCACACCCACACAACTACTCACACACCCACTCACACACCTGTACAGCCATGCACACACCCACTCAGAAGCCCACAAAACCACTCACACCCACTCACAGTCCCACACAGCCAGTCACACATGCACTCACATACTCACACATCCACTTACACACCCATACAACCACTCACATGTCCATTCATACATCCATACAGCCACACACATACCCACTCAGAGATTCAGAGAGCCACTCACACACCCACTCACAGACCCACACAGGCATCCACACACCCACTCACACACCCAAGTACATACCCATGCAACCACTCACACACCTACTCACACACCCATACAGCCACTCCTACACCCACTCAGAGACCCAGAAATCCATTCACACACCCATACAGCCACCCACACACCCACTCAGAGACCAAGCAAATCACTCAATCACCCACTCACACACTCATACAGCCACTCACACATCCACACAGAGAACCAGAGAACCACTCACACACCCACTCACAGACCCACACAGCCACTCACACACCCACCCACAGACTCATACAGCCAGTCTCTCACACACATTGACATACTCACCACACACTCACACACCCACTTACACACCCAAACACCCACTCACACATCTACTCACGCACCCATGTTAAAGTGATGTTATAGGTAGGAAATAGCATTAAAAAGCCATATAAATTCACAGAAAAAGCCAAAGGTTACAGGATCCTTATTGATAGGAAATCGCATTAAAAAACCGTAGAAATTCACTGAGAAAACAAAGGTTACTGAGACATTATAGTTAGGAAATACAATTAAAAAAACCTTAGAAATTCACAAAAAAACAATGGTTAAAGGGATGTTATGGTTAGTTCAGATTTTACACATGCAAAACCATAGAAAATCAGTGGTGATAGTTATGGTTATCTCAAGTAACTATAACTCGCGCCCTCGCCATGCACTGCTGATTATCCCATATATAACATCCCTCATGACATCATCTATGATGAAAATCTCTGGTTGTGAGACCTAATATTATTAAGCAACTAAAATATGCACTTATTTCCAAAAGCAGAATTTTTTTCCCAAAGTATGCACCAATGTCCTTTCTACTGTGATTTCAAGTAGTAAGAAAAACCTAAACTAAATATTTTCACATCGAATATGTGTAAAATGTTCAAAAGTAAATAATTTCCTTATTCTATTTCTTTTTCTCATGCCTGCAATTCCCTTCTTTTCTCGGCAGCCTGAAGAAAGGAGATTGCCCCTTGGGCTGAGTTAAACATCAGTATGTTTTCTGTGTGTCTGTTACACAAGGACATCATCATCATCATTTGTGTGGGTGGTGGGTGGGGGAAATCTAGCAAGCAAAGCAGTTTGTTGAAGGGTTTAATGGGAAGCCGTGTTTAGAAAGGGGAAATCTGTGTGCACGAATGGCCTAATTGGGGACATTCTTAAAATGTAGGACCAAGTTGCCTTTGCCTCCTGTTAGCCTTTTCCTGTTTACACCTACACTATGTCTTAGACACTGTCATGATATTAATTGGGTGCTGGACAGGGCTGGAATGTTGTGGGAACTCTCCAGATTCCTGTCTCTGCAGGTATTATTACTCAGGAACCAGGGTCTTGGTAGGTGGCAGCAACTTCTCCCACCTATGAACGTCATTTAGGTATTGACAGGAGTCACAGCTGCGACCTCTGGCTTGCTCTTTGATACCCCTGGCATTGGCTTTGCAACCTCTTGCCTCAGAAGGGGCAAAATCAGAGCCAGGAACGCAGCAGGGGCAGCTTCGCATTCCATGTTTTACTTTATTTTAATACTAAATAATATTCTGATATTCACTCTTGTGTAATAAAACACGGAGTGCACTTAGCTGGCACAGAACCCTTGGTGGCAGCTGTAGTGAGTAAAAATATTTTTTAATGTATGTTGTATGCGCTTCTGGGTGAGAGTGTGTTTATGTGAGATAAGAGCATATGTATGTGTAAGCATGTGTGAGTGAATGAAAGTGAGTGAGAGTCAGTGACAGGTAGTGAGTGAGATTATGTAAAATGGATGCCCACATTTTCTGCTATTTCTTACTAAGGCTATGCTACACCAAAGATGCTGTGCTGTCTGGCATCAAAGGTAGAGAAAAAAATGCACCATGGGTGGAGAAAAAAATGCACCATATGTACTAAGGTATGGTGCATTGTTTCTCTCTGTGTGCGCTGGAGCACTTTTCTCAGCCATGCACCAACGCACACACACTTTGCCATAGTGTAACGCTGTGTGCTTTCTCTGAAGCATAGGTTTTGTAGTGGAAACTGGTACATTCCAGTACAGAACTATGCTTTAATGCGTTTCCCACTTTGTGTGTGTGCTGTACAATGCAGCATACTTGCTAAGTTGGAAAAATGAGGAGAAATGAAAATATTTCTTCTCGGTTTGCCTGCTTCAAGCAGTCCTCATTATCAATGTTTCTCATATACCAATGTTTGTAGATAGGAATTTGCCTAAAAACCTATAGGAAGTTGTACCATCCATGGAATGCCCACTCAGTGCAAAACACAAAGCAGTGCATAGTGCAATTTTCCGTTACTTTGGGATACTATCCAACTCAAATCAGGGTTTGTGTTGGATAGTAAATCCCACCCTAACACTTTGCACCGTGTTGCATCACAAAAGTGACACAAACACAGTACAAAGCATTACTAAACCTGGACCTTAGTGTCAATAAGTATCAGTGAGTATGAGTGAGATTAAGAGTGAATGAAAGTGAGTGAGATTGAATAAGAATGAGTGTAAGGGGATGCAAGATTGGGACTGTGATGTTGGGGTCATGTGACATGCCTTCCTGGTAAAAATCTGGGTCAAGGGTCATATGATGTCACTTCCTGTGATTTCATTAGATCAAAGGGTATGTGATGTTAGTTCCTCTACTCATGGCATTTAGGTGAATCAATGCCCATGCTCCCACCTATGTCCCAAACCAAAGACACAGAGTGTCCTGGGCGAAGGCAGCAGACTCTCGCACGTAGTGGTTGGCTTTATGCAGGGCAGTTGCCTGCAGGGAGTTGATGGGGTTCTTTTACTCCTCTTCATTGCAGTGTGCTGCATGATTGACAATTTGTCTTTTCATCAAGGAGTAGTTGCTTTTGAAATTTGTTGCAGTTCTTTGTAGAGTTCACTATTGTTAAAGCATGGGGTGGGTCATTCTACATAGACCCGTCTGCATAGTTCACAGACAGTTAATTCCTTTTCAATAGGTTGTCCCTTTGCTTGATGCAAGTGCAGAATTTCACCTCTCATCTCCAAATGAAGAAGCTAATTAGAGGTACAATGAGGCAGTTTATCTGATATTCTGCCATGGGATAAACTTTAGTGTACTGGTTTTTGCATCTGTGTTTACGTGTATTTTTGTTCTGTGTGAAATTCTGGTGTGTCTGATGTCAATGTAATGGTATTGGTAGTTACAATAGTAACCGTTTCTGGGAAGGGTATGCCCAGACGTGGGTCCCGTGCTCACTACACCACTGGATTCAAGCTAGCCTGGCTGATGAAGGGTGATGCCCTGAAACCGGTCCCAGGATGCTTTGTTCCGGTCCAGGGAGGACCTAGTTTTGCAGTTCGGGCTGGACTGTTCCCACAAGGAACAGGGTCAAGACTGATTTGCATATGGCTGGGTCCAAACTGGGGTGGTGTGGTGAGCAAAAGAATGATGGATTAAACCCAGATCCTTGTGACTGGGGGTGAATGTTTGCATTGTCAAGCATTCCGTCCATCAAATGTTTCTTTTACATATGTCGCCCTAAGTGGGAAGGGTATGCCCTAATGTGGGTCCCGTGCTCACTACACCACTGGATTCAAGCTAGCCTGGCTGATGAAGGGTGACGCCCTGAAACCGGTCCCAGGATGCTTGTTTCCGGTCCAGGGAGGACCTAGCTTGGCAGTTCGGGCTGGACTGTTCCCACAAGGAACAGGGTCAAGACTGATTTGCATATGGCTGGGTCCAAACTAGGGTGGTGTGGTGAGCAAAAGAATGATGGATTAAACCCAGATCCTTGTGACTGGGGGTGAATGTTTGCATTGTCAAGCATTCCGTCCATCAAATGTTTCTTTTACATATGTCGCCCTAAGTGGGAAGGGTATGCCCAGACGTGGGTCCCGTGCTCACTACACCACTGGATTCAAGCTAGCCTGGCTGATGAAGGGTGATGCCCTGAAACCGGTCCCAGGATGCTTGTTTCCAGTCCAGGGAGGACCTAGCTTGGCAGTTCGGGCTGGACTGTTCCCACAAGGAACAGGGTCAAGACTGATTTGCATATGGCTGGGTCCAAACTGGGGTGGTGTGGTGAGCAAAAGAATGATGAATTAAACCCAGATCCTTGTGACTGGGGGTGAATGTTTGCATTGTCAAGCATTCCGTCCATCAAATGTTTCTTTTACATATGTCGCCCAAAGTGGGAAGGGTATGCCCAGACGTGGGTCCCGTGCTCACTACACCACTGGATTCAAGCTAGCCTGGCTGATGAAGGGTGATGCCCTGAAACCAGTCCCAGGATGCTTGTTTCCGGTCCAGGGAGGACCTAGCTTGGCAGTTCGGGCTGGACTGTGCCACAAGGAACAGGGTCAAGACTGATTTGCATATGGCTGGGTCCAAACTGGGGTGGTGTGGTGAGCAAAAGAATGATGGATAAAACCCAGATCCTTGTGACTGGGGGTGAATGTTTGCATTGTCAAGCATTCCGTCCATCAAATGTTTCTTTTACATATGTCGCCCTAAGTGGAAAGGGTATGCCCAGACATGGGTCCCGTGCTCACTACATCACTGGATTCAAGCTAGCCTGGCTGATGAAGTGTGATGCCCTGAAACCGGTCCCAGGATGCTTGTTTCCGGTCCAGGGAGGACCTAGCTTGGCAGTTCGGGCTGGACTGTTCCCACAAGGAACAGGGTCAAGACTGATTTGCATATGGCTGGGTCCAAACTGGGGTGGTGTGGTGAGCAAAAGAATGATGAATTAAACCCAGATCCTTGTGACTGGGGGTGAATGTTTGCATTGTCAAGCATTCCGTCCATCAAATGTTTCTTTTACATATGTCACCCTAAGTGGGAAGGGTATGCCCAGACGTGGGTCCTGTGCTCACTACACCACTGGATTCAAGCTAGCCTGGCTGATGAAGGGTGATGCCCTGAAACCGGTCCCAGGATGCTTGTTTCCGGTCCAGGGAGGACCTAGCTTGGCAGTTCGGGCTGGACTGTTCCCACAAGGAACATGGTCTAGACTGATTTGCATATGGCTGGGTCCAAACTGGGGTGGTGTGGTGAGCAAAAGAATGATGGATTAAACCCAGATCCTTGTGACTGGGGGTGAATGTTTGTATTGTCAAGCATTCCGTCCATCAAATGTTTATTTTACGTATGTCGCCCTAAGTGGGAAGAGTATGCCCAGACGTGGGTCCCGTGCTCACTACACCACTGGATTCAAGCTCGCCTGGCTGATGAAGGGTGATGCCCTGAAACCAGTCCCAGGATGCTTGTTTCCGGTCCAGGGAGGACCTAGCTTGGCAGTTCGGGCTGGACTGTTCCCACAAGGAACAGGGTCAAGACTGATTTGCATATGGCTGGGTCCAAACTGGGGTGGTGTGGTGAGCAAAAGAATGATGGATTAAACCCAGATCCTTGTGACTGGGGGTGAATGTTTGCATTGTCAAGCATTCCGTCCATCAAATGTTTCTTTTACATATGTCGCCCTAAGTGGGAAGGGTATGCCCAGACGTGGGTCCCGTGCTCACTACACCACTGGATTCAAGCTAGCCTGGCTGATGAAGGGTGATGCCCTGAAACTGGTCCCAGGATGCTTGTTTCCGGTCCAGGGAGGACCTAGCTTGGCAGTTCGGGCTGAACTGTTCCCACAAGGAACAGGGTCAAGACTGATTTGCATATGGCTGGGTCCAACCTGGGGTGGCGTGGTGAGCAAAAGAATGATGGATTAAACCCAGATCCTTGTGACTGGAGGTGAATGTTTGCATTGTCAAGCATTCCGTCCATCAAATGTTTCTTTTACATATGTCGCCCTAAGTGGGAAGGGTATGCCCAGACGTGGGTCCCGTGCTCACTACACCACTGGAATCAAGCTAGCCTGGCTGATGAAGGGTGATGGCCTGAAACCGGTCCCAGGATGCTTGTTTCTGGTCCAGGGAGGACCTAGCTTGGCAGTTCGGGCTGGACTGTTCCCACAAGGAACAGGGTCAAGACTGATTTGCATATGGCTGGGTCCAAACTGGGGTGGTGTGGTGAGCAAAAGAATGATGGATTAAACCCAGATCCTTGTGACTGGGGGTGAATGTTTGCATTGTCAAGCATTCCGTCCATCAAATGTTTCTTTTACATATTTCGCCCTAAGTGGGAAGGGTATGCCCAGACGTGGGTCCTGTGCTCACTACACCACTGGATTCAAACTAGCCTGGCTGATGAAGGGTGATGCCCTGAAACCGGTACCAGGATGCTTGTTTCCGGTCCAGGGAGGACCTAGCTTGGCAGTTCGGGCTGGACTGTTCCCACAAGAAACAGGGTCAAGACTGATTTGCATATGGCCGGGTCCAAACTGGGGTGGTGTGATGAGCAAAAGAATGATGGATTAAACCCAGATCCTTGTGACTGGGGGTGAATGTTTGCATTGTCAAGCATTCCGTCCATCAAATGTTTCTTTTACACATGTCGCCCTAAGTGGGAAGGGTATGCCCAGACGTGGGTCCCGTGCTCACTACACCACTGGAATCAAGCTAGCCTGGCTGATGAAGGGTGATGCCCTGAAACCAGTCACAGGATGCTTGTTTCCGGTCCAGGGAGGACCTAGCTTGGCAGTTCGGGCTGGACTGTTCCCACAAGGAACAGGGTCAAGACTGATTTGCATATGGCTGGGTCCAAACTGGGGTGGTGTGGTGAGCAAAAGAATGATGGATTAAACCCAGATCCTTGTGACTGGGGGTGAATGTTTGCATTGTCAAGCATTCCGTCCATCAAATGTTTCTTTTACATATGTCGCCCTAAGTGGGAAGGGTATGCCCAGACGTGGGTCCCGTGCTCACTACACCACTGGATTCAAGCTACCCTGGCTGATGAAGGGTGATGCCCTGAAACCGGTCCCAGGACGCTTGTTTCCGGTCCAGGGAGGACCTAGCTTGGCAGTTCGGGCTGGACTATTCCCACAAGGAACAGGGTCAAGACTGATTTGCATATGGCTGGGTCCAAACTGGGGTGGTGTGGTGAGCAAAAGAATGATGGATTAAACCCAGATCCTTGTGACTGGGGGTGAATGTTTGCATTGTCAAGCATTCCGTCCATCAAATGTTTCTTTTACAATCGTTTCTGCAGCACACAATAATGTAGTAGTCAAGGACAGATTTTAGGTAGCGTTTAATTAAACAAAATATGTCAGCATAATTTAAATTTCGCCCAGGCCTACCAGTAAACCACCAGAATTCATTAAATTACCCATAGATAGATGGCTCTCATGATAACAGGCACATTCATCAGCCTAGTGGGAGAACAATGCAGGTTACGAGAATGACAGCTCTTATTGGCATGAATAATTGTGCTGAGCTAGTAGTGGACAAGTGCCCTGCAAACTAGACTATTACAAGTTCTTCATACCATGTCTGAAGAATTTCAGGTAATACAATATTTTCAGGCTTTAATGCAGTAATTTCTTCTTGCAAGGGCCCCAAAATACTGGCCAGAGGAGTATGATATTTTACACGGGGAAAATGAATAGCTTGAACTCTGTAAAGAGATAGTTGGAGGTTTTTGGGAGTATTAGGACAATGGAGAGAGGTGTGTAACAGATGAAATGATCCAGCTAATCCCCACCCTAAAACCACTGCAATCTACACAGCAGAATGTGAGTGAGATTTAATCCATATGAACAACACTTCAACTCCTATTAGGAATGCACTTCACATCAACAGAGTATGCATCTTGTTATTTGTGCACTGCAATGGCCTTCACCAAACAAAGTTCATACCAGAAAATTATGTGCGATCTTGGTTACTCCAGGACAGGGCGTAGCCACGGGGGGGGCTAGCGGGGCCGGGCACCCCCAAAATCATGTTTAGCCGCCCTAAAAATCACGGGCCCTAATTGAGCTCAATTAGACTGCAAGTCCTCTTTCTCTCAGCAACATTCTCCATGAACCCAGCCAGGAAGTGTGTTATTATCGGGCCAAACTCATGTCCTGCGCCTCTGACTGGGCCAGCGTGGGGAGGGGGAATGGCCACACCCTTGTTCTCCAGGCAGCACAGCTTCTTCTCTGACCTGGAAATACACTGCACAGGTCACACGGGCTGCTCCACGCCCATCCCCTCTTGCTGCAGCATGCTTGCCTGCGATGCCCATGTCGCTGGCCCCTCGGCCCTGTCACGGGGCTGTTGACACCCTCAGGGGCAGAATCTACCCCTCTTCTTTATTCTCCAGTCTGCAGTCTGCACCCTGTCAGGGCACTCACCTGCAAACTGTTACTCCTGGCACGTGGGATCGGGGAACGGCCGGACGGCATGCTGGGAGTTGAGCAGGCTTTTGCTGAAAGTCTGCGACCCTCTCCTACTAACTGCAAGATAGCCCGAGGACTCCGACACACCATTGCAAAGAAAGGTAGTGCCATTAAGTGAGTGGGGTTGCCACCACTTCATGGGAAAAATATTGGATGCCTTTTATGATTCTACAAAGGCCCGACCGTGATCTGAAGCGGAACCTCATATGTAATCGTATGTATTCAGTTTTAATTTGGCCTTTCAGTCTTCTTTGTTTACTTTAATTATATCTGTTAAGAGTCATTGAGGCAGCGGTAGAACACATTTTAAAGTGATTATTTTTATCTGTTTAAAGTTTGTGCTGATAAGGGGAAAAATACTGGCTTTAGGTGATTTTCTTACATTTGTATCCTACATTTGTAAATGACTCATTTTAATTCCACTTTGACTCGCTGTCTTCCTGAGTGGCTGTCACTTTAGTGGGAGGGAAATTAATTCAAGCATGAGAGATTTTTCCGTATGGCTCTATCTCTGTGATCCCACAACTTGCTTACTCCAGAACCAATTTGACAGTGCTTGCATGGCCTGTGATGGCGTCTCTCGCGGAGATACACTTTAACATATATACATATACTCACTCCCAACATCAGCTTCTGACATACGCCTGTCTAGTTTAGTCATCAACACCTGCAGCAGGATAAATCTGCAAACCTATATATATATAGTGGTTAATTCCATAGGTTTGCAGATTCATCCTGCTGCAGGTGTTTTTATTACCTTGATGGTACTAATTTTTCTTGCCAGAATTTAAACCGTAGGCTTGATGAATAAACTAGACACACATATGTCAGAAGCTGTTGTTGGGGGTGAGTTGGGTTGATAGGGTTGGTGGGAGAGGCTGGTGGAGTTGTCATGTTACTGCACCTGCTATAAGATTCTGTCAGCAACGAAGAGAGTACCTGTTTTGAAATGTCTCCTCTTTCCCCACATGAGCTTCTCTTGGCTTTTAATAGCTTCCCAGGTCCTGAATGCCTGGTCAAAGTCACTGCACCTACCTCCCCCCTATATCTTCGGCTTAATCCTGAAACCTGTTAGACCTTTCCATGATCTTCTGGTAAGCTGGTTTGTGTCAAAGAATCACTCTGATCTTTCTGTCCATGGCTCCCTGTGCCCTGAGATACAAATTGGCATATTCAGTCTTCTGCATAAGGGTGAAGTATCATTCTTTGAAAGAGGGCAATGCGTGCACATGTGCACCAGACCTCTGTTCTGTCAATCAGTTGTGGTATTGCACACACATCACCACACTGTGCTTGCACACTTTGGAATATAACCTGAAAACCTGCACCCCTTACACGCTTTTTACTCCACTTCTGCTACTTAAAGAGATACAAGTGGTTTAGCAAGGCTGTTAAGTGTCATTATGCAGGCAAGTAAAAGTGGCTCTCAGTGCCTCTAGGTTGTGTGATAAAGGCATTCATAGTGGGGATGTGATTCCCTCAGAACACTGGATCCTGGAGCCATTACCCATGCTGCACTAATGATAGCTACTTCCCTGTAACAGCAAACGTCACCGACGGGAATTTTTTTTATACTCTTCAGAAACAGGGCAAAGACCATGGTAAGGCAAGAGTTTCTGTAAACAGTGTTTTGTCCCAGTGGTTTGCAGCCGGGGCTCTGTGCATATTGAGCAAAGTGCTCTGCAGACCAGCATTTCTATTACCTAGCAGTACTTAATATCTGTCTTCTCAATTGCTTCTACTTGCCTGGCCAAAACCGATACATTAACATGACACAAAATTAAACATCCACTTTCTGTGTTTCCAGAATCCGTCTAACAGTGACCACACACTGCGGCTGCAGGATGGCCTTCTATCCTGGACCTAATTATGTGCCAATAAAAAGGGTCAAAGCTGTCTTTGCATAACACAAAGAAAACAAAAAAGAAAGGCAGCTTTAAATAGACATTGGTGCGGTGATTTTCACCACTCTCCTCTTTACATACACACATGTTGTGCAGGTGCTAGAGAAATGTCAGATGAAAAGTGATTGACTTTGACTGATCATTCTGTGTGAACAGATCTCTTGCTGAGCCTGCTTGGGGATGTCTGTGAAGTCACCGAAAAAGTCCTAGCGAGTGCGATCACTGGGTTCATTCATCAAGGCTGAGCAGAGATGCTATGCGCGCAATGGTAATGCATTATAATTCTTTCAGCATGGCTAAACGATGGGGCTGTTGCTGACTCTTGAGTCTCAGTGGATTATTGCCTTCATTCCACTGTAAGAGTCTGTTTGACCAGGTGATCTCGGGTTCAAGCCCTTGTTGGTCCATGTTGGGATGGAAAGTCCCCCGTATGGTGATGTGCATGAAACCCTACGCTGAGTGCCCCAACTGTACTGATATTTGGATCTCTAATGTAGATTTTTATTGTGATAGGCAAATGCAGATCATGCATGTGTGTATTGACACAGGTGTGTCTCATGGATTATGTCCTTGTTGGACCAAGAGGGATGCCCAAAGTGCTACTCTCATAGTGGTGAGAGGTTGCTGCTTTCACCAGGAGTTAAGCAGTGCTGTGGTCCTACCATACCGTATAGTGATCAGTAGGAGTGAGCATGTCCTTTTTAACCTGTGTGATTGCAGTGAGGCCCACAGGCTCAGTCAGTTACTGTGCCACTGCTGTGTGCTTAACTCACCCTTGGCTTGCTTTAGTTTGGTGTTTAGTGCTGTGCAGTGCACCGTGCTTAATTTGTGCAAAAAATAAGTGCCAGGGCCCTTGTCAGGAGGCGACTGTAGCTTGCACTACTCATTGCTTCCATTAGTGCTGCCAATGACAGCACTATCACTACTAGCCATTACCCTCATACAAGTATGATAATTCAGACTTTAAGTATTCATTAAAATAACTAATACATGCCGCTCAAGCTATTCGTATAGCGTTGGGTGGCAGGTATAATTGATTTCAATGTATATTGAATTATTAAAAAACAGCTGTTGTGCTCCCCAAAAAAATAAGACAAACAGCACCACCATGTAGCAGGCTGTCATAAGAGCCGATGTTGACAATAAAGTGCTGGTGCCGAGCACCGGAAACCACCGGCTCAAATTAAACACTGGCAGCGCATGAGTGGTGTATCTGTTCTGGGTGTATGTGTGCCTGGGAAGGGTGCAGTACAAGGATAATGCAGAACTGTGCAGTTCGTGCAAGCTGAATGCATGTGCTGGATGTATGTGTGCCCATGAGTAGTACAATGCATAAAGGATGTAGTGCTGTGCTGTGCTGTGCGTGCATGATAAATGCATGCACTGGATGTATTAGTGCCTATGAGTGGTACTGTACATGAGGGTTGTAGTGCTGTTGAGTGCATGCATGTTAAATGTATTTGCTAGGTGTATATGTCCCTATGAGTAGTACAGTGCACAAAGGATATACTGCTGTGCAGTGTGTGTATGCTGTATACATGCACTGGGTGTATGTGTGCCTGTGAATGGTATAATACATGGAGGATCCTGGGTTCCATTTTGGGAGAATCAGGCCAGCATGGTGAAACATGAGGAGGGGAGGCAGAGAAATCCCCCCAGACGGATTTGTGTATTGCTGCATTCCTGTAAGCTGGGTGAAAAACACACTGGAGAGAGGTGAGCCAGTAAGTACACTTCGGGGGCTGCTCTTTGATTCAGAGAGATGTCACAAGGAAGGGGCTGGGCACATCTCAGTAAGGGGATGGTGCTAATAAGAGAATGATAAATAGTAGGGCTGAGGGGCTAGGCTAACCTTTTGATAAATATATCACTGTGGCTGACATCCAGGTGTCCCTCCCATGGCCTGTGTTGTGGGGCTATCTGCTTTGGAGTCACTCCTGCTGTGACAGACTGCTTTCAAGAGAAAGAGGACAGAGGAGTAGGCAGTTCAAAAGAAGCAGACTCCCAACATAAACCTCAAAGACTCAGACTCCAAATCACAGTTGGTGTCTGAAAAAGGACTATATGAATGGGCGCTTGACACCCCAAAAATGTTAATCTGCCAAGCAGCCAGACAGGCTGTTGGAGGAGGGGAAGCTCTGCAAAACATCTGCCTGTGACCAGGACTGGGGCGAAGGCCTGCTAGTCTCCCGCATGAGTGAGGTGACATCACCTAGAGCACCTGCACCTTCAGGCTTGCCCAGAACAATGTTTCCTGTGAGGAAGATGAGACCATTGGAGGGAGAGAGTTCCAGTGGGGAGCACTGTGGAGTGGACTCCATTCACGAGGTGTGAAGAGACGGCTGCTGCACAATTCAGGCCAATCCTCATATGTCAGAGGGCTGCCATGAAATGAGCCATGGGCATCGCTGCATCTATAGGGCTGGTATACAGTGAGAATCAGGCGGCCATGATAAACCTGCCATACTGTGAGAGCCGTAGCCCTTGTGCCGTGGTGAGTCCCAAAACCGTATGTCAGGACGTGTCACAGCTGAGCACTTTGCTGTGCCCAACGGACTGGAGCCCATGTACAGGAAGGATATGGTGACCCTATTTGCCAGAGGAGGTCACCGGGAGCACAAAGAAGTGCGAACTGATTGACAACCCCTGCTGGAGAAGTGAGACCCCCATGGGAGCACCTGCGCTCTGTCATCAAGGCGATGGACCCGCTTCAGGATCGTCGCATCACTCCCTCTGGCCATGGGATGGATCAGACACTTATCTTGCAAGGAGGTGCTGCAAAGAACCTCTGGTCACTCTGGTGGTGTGACCCCGTGTGAGGAACTCTGTGGCCACTGAGTGAAGACTGCCGGGCCCATGTGCAGAAAACTCACTTGATTCAGCTGCTGCCACTCCAATTGCCTGCAGATGAGGCATGCTCAGGAACTTCCGATGCTCCAAGACTACAACTGTGGGTAAGACTGATTTCGGGCCAGTCAGCCCTGGGGAACTTGCTTGCTGGTTAGCGCTGCAGAGCTAGAACACTGACTGTAAAATAGTCAGAAGGGACACTTTAGACTCGGACAACTAATAGGGTTTGCTCCGGATGTTGCCTATAGTCAATGGGGAAAAACCACTATTGCACGGAGCCAGGAGGGAGTGGGTCCTTAGGGACCACCTAAAACAATGCTAGGGCCCTGACCTCAGGGGGACTGTGTAGTTGTTTGTGAATGTCGTATTTTTCCTTTGTATTGTTAGTGGTAGAAATAAAATACTTCTCTTTTTTTAAAATAAAAATTAGTGTTTGGCTAGACCAGGGGTCTCCAACCTTTCCTTTAATAAGAGCTACTTATGTTCAGTGAAAATCTTCCCGAGCTACTAATATCATTAGCAATGTAGTAGTCACCACATCAGAAAAAACTTACATTAGTGGTCACCATATGCATGATTACCAGCACTGATCACCTTCGTGCTAACGGCGTGGTTGCCAGCAGTAATGTAAAAAAAAAATTGTCAATGTGGAATGCCTCTACATGGGTAATGCATACTTCTATGGCGGCAATGCCCTCAGCACCACGTTAATACAATTAGTTTGGTTTTTATCACTCAAATGTAAGCTTTATATATATTTTGGAAATTCAATCATTTTCCTCTAAACATTGGCTTATGAATTCTTAAAATACACACAGTTTAATTTCAAGTACGTGTGTTTCAATTTTAGCATACATATATTTAATTCAACCAAGCAAAAACTTCTAACTTAATTCACTGGGCTGCACACAGGAGAGCTACTTAAAGGTAGCTGGAGAGCTACCAGTAGCTCAAGAGCTACTCGTTGGAAAAAGCTAGACATTATTTCTTGCTGCTGCTGCGGCATGCATTTTGAGTTGTAAGCCTGTGTACACTCCCCTGTATCCACACCTCCCCCGAGGGAGCCTTGGACAGCTCAAACAACGATATTCCTGAGAGTCAAGTGCTGAAGGGGTACTTGGCCCAGTTGCTCAGGATCCTTAGTAGGTGGGGACTGGGACATCAGAAGTAAAAGGCCTCAAATGCCACGGCTTTGCCTAGTAACTCCTATGTGGTCTTTTGAAAGTGATTCTGACAGACCACTTAGCTTTTCATTCTCCCGAGGATAAAAGGCTAAGCTTGATTAAAAAAGTGCCACTGAGTTATCAAATAATAAATATGTTCTTTTGCTTCAAGACATTAATTGGTAACTATGTTCTTTACATACACACATTAGTGTTGTTAATGTTTCAGGAACAAATATACATAATATTTTTGCACTTGTGATTTTCAAAAACTCCCAAAAAATGTGTTACAATATACAAAGCACACTTTGTAAGTCTATAAACTCTTTCCATCTTACAAAGTACACTTTGAATAACAAAGGACAGAGATAGGGTAGTGAAATAAACACTGGTGATGGGTAAAATGCCTGAATAAATCTCAGCTATTGGAAATTACTTGGGTCACATTCCAGGCCATTATTTTTTCCCACTTTGTCATTGTAGACCGATTTTGTGTAAATCAGCATTGATCTTACTCCCAGGTCCTTCCAAACTGCCAAGACTATTTGCGGTTGGCAGCTTGAATGTTTGCTAGTGAATGATATTAATTCAAACATTCCTACTGTTGCACCTGACACCCTAGGCTTGGTGTTTCCCCCAACATTTTGCCTTCACTCGTCCTCTTTTTGCAGACTTCATTTTTGCAGGCCTTAGGACTCTGCACACTTTACACCTGCTAACCAGAGCTAAAGTGCTTGTGCTCTCTCCCTAAAGCACGGTAAAACTGGCTAACACCCAAATAGCACATTTAATTTACTTGTAAGTCCCTAGTAAAGAGGTACTACATGTACTCAAGGCCTGTAAATTAAAAGCTACTAGTGGGCCTACAGCAACTAGGGTGTCACCCACTTAAGTAGCCTTTTCACCATGTCTGAGGCCTGCCATTGCAGTCTGTGTGTGTAGTTTGAAACTGCCATTTTGACCTGGCAAAATCAACCTTTTGCAAGGCCTAACCCTTCCTTTTTAATTCATATATCACCTCTAGGTTAGGCCCAACATAGCCCAGAAGGCAGGGTGCAGTGTATTTAAAAATGTGGACATGTACTTCTAACTTTTACATGTCCTGTTAGTGAAAAATCCCTTGCAGGCCAGCAGATAAACATACACCCTTATACATAACTCTAAGGGCACACAATACACCAGTTATGCAGTCACTCATATACAGAGACAAAAGGGCAGGTGAAGTATGTTATGTTGGTTGATTGTAAAGCACTTTATGTTGCTCTCAGGCCACACATACTGATAAAAAAACAAGACTCAAAAGGAATGACTAGGAGAGAGGAAATGAGGAAGGTGCCTTGTGAATGGAATGATCTTCCCAAAGATGGAGAAACATCTTAGGTATCTGCCTGTCAATGAGGAAGCATGAGAGGACAAACGTGGTAGAAGAGGCAAAGAGAGATCAGGAGAGTCTAGAGGCCATAAATCTTGAGGGACGAGCAAAGATTCTGAGGAAATCGGCATAACAGAAGTTAAAGAGTAGTGGCCTGGTAGGAAAGTGGCAAGGAAAGTTAGGGACCCATGTCCAATAACCAACTCAGAAAAACTGAAGCCAAAGACAGGATCGCTTATGGCATAGATACAGTCAAATAGTACACAAACAGTTACATATTCAAGGCAAGAGAATGAACAGCGGACAAAAAGAAGGAAGAGCAAGTGTGTAGCTACAGCTTTCATGCGCACTTATTGCTTAGACTCTGCTGACAAAATGAAATTAGAGGTAAAGAAAATATTTGTGTCAATCTCTAATTAATTCTAGGCTTCTTCTTAGGGAAATCCCTGATAAACGGTGTTGGAATGCTTTGGTCTCCACACCTATTCAGTCACTCCCTCTTTTCAGTTATCATCTGTCATAATAATGCATAGTTTTCTGCAAGCCCATTCCATCCATGGTCTCTTTGGTATAATAATACTGCAAGTCATTGACTTCATTGGTTTAATTGAATGTATTGTATGAATTTCTGTTCAACAAATATAGCCTCTTGCTTGATTGATGCTTACATTTAGATGATTTCCACATGTTCCCCCTTAGTTCAGGCACTTTAATTCTTTGCATCTTTCCATTTTTAGGCTTGGCATTAGCCACAACCTTTTTATTTTACTAACATTATATAAATATACTCACTTAAGTGGCTTTCAGCTAGCCCTCTTCTTCTATCGTCCTGTTATTGTGGCATTCACATATTTCTGTCACCCACTACAGACTGGAGCAATGGGTCAGCCCACTTCAGCCATTGGCTGAATTCAATGTAAGTGACGGCATTCTGGTCTTTCACAACTTTTCACAGGGACCATATCCATACAAACAGTAGTTCCCTTCAGTACCAGAGACTACTATGTCAATGTGTGCTTTTTTTAATCAAAAAATATTTTTGTTTTCAGCCAACAGTTTTTTGTATACATTGACGTGGGCTTGGTAGCTAATCCTATAATGGCATTTTGCAAAACAAATGACAAAACAATCAATAACAAATACAAAATATTGACAGCCAACGCCAACTCTAAAGCCAGAAGTTTATTTTACTAGAAATATCTGCACAGGGAAAACAACTCATAATCCCAATTTGGGCAAAACCTTCTTTTCTTGCCTCAATCAAGATTTCCACCAAACATGAAATGAGCACTTTAGTATTGTAAGGGTACCTGCAGCATGCTTTCAAAACATGTCAGGCAAAAAAAAACCTCACTTCCTTGTGCACTCAAATTGAATCTTCGCTTGATGCCAATACTGGGGGCCATGCCCCCTAAATAAATATTCCTGGCTACGGCCCTGCTCCAGGGACGGCGTGGTACTAAATACATAGCTGAAAAGACACAGGAACATAAAGATCACAATAATCAGAAAGGTAATATTTGGGTTATACTGTAAACTGTCTAATTCTTTTGTGTCAGCAACATGCCTGATTTTGTTTCCACCAGATGTGGATATTTCTGCTAAGTGAAGTGATTGGTTTGTAAATGTGGTAAATAGGAGACTGTGCTGGCTCGCTGTATGCTGATTTCACTTGCTGGGGGCCGCTTTTGAGCTATCAGCCTGGATTTCTGCTGCAGGGGGGAGCACCCTTTGCTATCCTGATTACCCCACAGCACCTGAGATTGGAGCCATTGCAGACCCTGACCACTGGGGACCACGAGTCCCACAATCATTGGCTGGGCTACATTTGAGGACCATCAGTGCTACTAAAGGGAGAGTGAGTCCTGCTGTGCAGGTCGCTCATGGGCCACGCCTGGGCTTTGCCCGGGCCAAGGGCGCGCCCTTCCTGTGTCCGTCAGTGACAAGAAGAGGCAGCACAGGGCCACTCCCCTTGGCTCAGCGCATAGGACGAAGGCCCAAGCCAAGTAAGAGTTTATTGGTTTCCTATATTTTCTTCTAGATACTTTACTCCCCCTCAAATTGACTCAGCTAGTGATCAAAAGGGAGTCGGTCTGGCTCACTCTTTCCCCTTTCTCCAGTCCACCTAGAAACTCCACTCTTATTATTTACATCTTTTATTATCTATGGGGAAGCGTAAGACTACAGTAGCACCCAGGGGAGTGCAGGGACTTATCTGGACAGTTTTTTACAGCGGGCAGCTGTAGTCATCTCAAAGGAAATCGAGTTGGCAGAACGCTGCCTGTCTTCCTCCTCACCTGTTAAAGCTCACCTGCCCCCTACTTCAAACAGACTGTCCATATAAAATTGCAATACAAACAATGAACCTATCCCCTTAGAAGATGAGCTAAGCCCTGAGCTATTGAAAGCTGCACCTCCCAGTACTTCCGCAATCCATAATGCTCTTGAGTAAGGCATCAAACTCACAAATAGGAAATAGGGCAATTGGGGGCCAATCGTGAAAAAGGGAAAGGCTTGAAGAAAGTACAAAATGCAAAAGGCCTCACATCAGCGCCCCGTCCCATGCCCCAGAGAAGCAGCTGGTAGAAACTGATGCCCATCTTGGGGCACTAAAAATGCTCATCAGTGAACTCAAATCCTCTATATTGGATTCCATATCAAGCAAAATCTAACCTATTAGGCCCACCTGGGGGTTTTCAAACTTAAATAATTTGAACCTCCTGATACCCTAGCGCAACAAACTGAGGCACCATCTAACCCCGTTTGTTGGATGCAAGACCTCTACCTGTAACTGAAAACCAGAAAACCGGTGGCCTCTAACCTCTCCCCTCTAACTTCCCCACACTTCTGCTCATGAGTTCCAAATGAGACCCAGACAGGGACAGGGCCTCCAGCTAAGCTGGATACAGATGAACCTGCCAGAAATGGCCCAAGAAATGTGGTTTTAAACCCTGTAGAACATGCACATATATATCCACAACTTCCACCTGAATGCACCCCTTATGTCTTAGTATTAAAAAATATTCCAACTATTCCCACATGAGCTCATGAGGATACCATGGCCCTAAAAATCTAAACTATTCACTGGCTTAAAAGCAAGGTGGGAGGGATGGTTGACTTATCTCCTGAAATCTTGATGGGCAGGTGAACCCCTTGGCTAGGCCCTGGCAGTAAAGAGTCAAAGGGGGATTGTGTGATAGTTAATTTCACATCAGCTTTTGTGGCAAAATCTCTCTTGGACTCCCTTGGAAATTGACTTCATACACCAGGGTCCATCCAGGTACAGCCTTTGGGCTACATTTATAGCCCCACTGTTCTGAGTAAGGCAAAGAGCGTTGCAGCCATTGATCACTCAATCCCAACAAGCCATAGGTACAATATACCCACTAGAAGCGCATTTGGACCGCTGGCTGCACTTGAAGAACTTGACTGATGACATATCAGCATGCCTCCTTTGAATGGAAAAGCAGTTTCATTACTCTCATTGCAGGATACATCCCGCAACTTGGCCAAAATGGAATCATTCTCTACTTGGAATCCCTAGTCTGAATGTGGCCCTTGTACATTAATTCCGCCAGTGCCGGATGCAATCTCCCCGGTAACCTGTAAATTATCCCAGGTTGAGAATGTCCTCAGCATTGCTACATGGAATATCGCTGGAGCATGCACGAAAATTGTAAACCCAGACTGGATCAATTTTATAAATACCTATGATGTAATATGCTGCCAAGAAACTTGGATGACATCAGACTTTCAGATTGATGGGCATCAGGGTTTCTTTCAGTATGCAATCTCGTCTAGGACAGGCAGAGCAAGTGGGGGACTGGTTAGCATTTTCTACGTTAAAGTTATCAATGTCAAAATCTCAAAATGATGGGCCTCTCTTCATTTTCTCATCTCCCTTTTATTTTTCACCACTGAATTTGACATCTTACTAATTAATTTTTATTACATTATTTTTAATCACTCAATTAGGGACACCATTGACCAACTTGATGAACTCTTACAGGACTTTTATTATCAAACCAAATGCACTGTATTCATCATTTGGGCTGAGGATTTTAATGTCTTGACTTGTAAGTTTTCAGATTCAAGGGTCTGTGGCTTTCAATCAATCAATAAGAATTTGTAATGCACAGCTGCTTCACCCGTAAGGGTCTTGCGGCGCTGTGGGGTTCATGCTGCTGGATCATCCTGCCTGTGCTTATTGGTTGAACATCCAGGTCTTGAGGTCCTTCCTAAACCGCTGAAGCAATGGTGAGGCTCTGAAGTGCAGGGGGACTGTGTTCCAGGTCTTCGCTGCCAAGTGGGAGAAGAAGCGGCCTCCGCTGTTTGATCAGTGGATGTGTTGGGTGGCTGCTAGGGAGAAGGATACGGAATGGAGTTTCCTTGTAGGTTGGTGGAAATTCACTTGTTTGTTGAGGTATGCCGGTCCTTCGTTGTGTTGTGCCTTGTAGACGTGGGTGAGCAGCTTTAACTGGCATCTTTTTGCAACTGGTAGCCAATGGAGTTTCCTGAGGTAAGGGGTGATGTGCGTCTGTCTGGGGAGGTTGAGGATGAGTTTGGTTGCTGTGCTCTTTATGGCCTGAAGTTTCCTCATGATTTGGGCAGTGATTCCTACATAGAGTTGCCGTCCTTGCTGACGCTCTTCCCTTGTTCCTGGCTGCCTGGTATCTTGCTCTGGTGGGACTGTAGTCCCAGGGTATCCCTCTGCCTCCTACGTCGCTGTATCCCGCATCCTCACCCTGGTAGGAACTCCAGCGTCCAGGGTGCAACGCGAGTGGCATCAGGTGTTGCTAGCGAGGGGGAGGCACCGGACCATCACCGCGCATAAAGCGCAGCCTTTCCCCCCGCAGTGCGGGACGCGTGCGGGACGCGCCAGGCTAAGCCCGGGCCAAGGGCGGGCCCGTCCTTGCCCGTCATTGTCTGGAAGAGGCTGGGCTGGGCCACCTCTCTTTCCCCTAGAGTAGCTTGTGAAAGTTCCCCTTAAAGCGTAAAGGACGTCGATTGAGTTTACCCCTCACCAGGTACAGACGAAGTTGTATGTTTAATTTTTCTTAACTGGAACTATTGCATTTTAACTCTCTCCCCAAGTGGTGTTGCTTTTTTGGACTATCAGGACTTAATAGTGTTGGACAGTTTTACTTTGTCTGGACATATTTTATCTTGTATATTGTTGGCTTTCTTTTCTCTTTTTTTTTTTTTTTTTTTGTATAAACCTATGATAGTTGTTAGGTTTTATTTCTCGCAGGCACCATAATAGTGCTGCATGTTGTTTGTTATACTCTGCTTATTTTGCACAAATCATTGGTTGCTCGAACTGCTGCTAGCTCTGTTTTTCCATAAGGACTGTATGTCTATTATACATATTGTATACACTGCTTATTTTGCACATTGAAATTTTACTGGTACAAGTCCTAATCTCTGCTAAACTCTACTTTTCCCCTGGAACTGTATTATTATGCCTATTGTAAATTAGCTTATTTTATATTAGGTGTTCGAATTTGCTCTTAATAGTGTTTTAACCGGGTTTTTTTTTTTTTTTACTTCTTGGCATTTTATGAACCTGTAGTCTTGCCAAGTTTTATTAAGCGCCAATCCTTTGCTGCTTTGCCCTTTCTCTTGCCATACATCTTGCATTAGTCTTATTATTTGAAAAATGAGCAAACGGAAAATGACCCCTGGTAAGAGTGTGATTGGGACTCTGGACGCATTTTTCTCAAGAGCTGAATCAGTTCTTATACATGAAATTCAGCTTACGGAAAGGAGATTATCATTAGAGCCTCTGTCTTTAGAAGCTAGAACTCCTATTAAATTGGTAGCTTCCGTAGTAGAAGGGATCAGGAATGCCGATCCTTCTCGGCATAGTCTTCCCTTCTCTCCGGAACTAACTCCAGTCTCAACGCAAATTTTACCTAGCCCCGGCATAGAGTTGATAACTACTTCTAGCCCAGTAAAAGCCAAGACAAGAGGTCAAAAGGCCAAATTAGGACAGCTTAATAGTAGTGACCCACAGGCAAGGAAAAGAAAAGGGAAGAATGGTGGGTCTTCGAAAAGTAGTAGATTAGCCCACAAGATAGATAGCGGTATTGAGGCGTCTTCTTCTCCCCTAGTAACAAGCAGTTCGAATGACTTACCTTTACTCATCCCTAATACATGTACGTTGCCTGGGTCTTGTTCTATTAAAGATCATGAGGACCATTTTTGGGGGAAAATGGAAATGTTGTTGTTTTCTTCTCTTGATCCAATAAGGCAGAAAATTGGGGCTATTGAGGAAGCTTTATCCAAACTCGAGGGACAGACCGGTTGCAATTGTTTAACCTCGAAAGTTGCAAATACTAACAGGACATGTGTTACACAGACTGCTAGGGATGTAGTAGTGGGAAATGCACTGCAGGGGGATGTTGAGGCGGTCATAGACCCAAAGGAATCAAATAACGATAAAGTTACCACTAGTAGTTGTGGTGGAGTGATTTCTCGTCATCCATCCAGGGTAGTGACGCCTGGATTGAAGGACATGACAGGGTTAGCACTCAGGGATTCTCAACCAACTTGTCTTCCTGTAATTAACCTCCCACCTGAATCTACCCCCTATGTTGTTGTTTTAGGGGATGTTCCACCTCTTGAAATAGGGGCTACAGAGGATTTTAATCAACTAAAAAACAAATTAACACATTGGTTTGCCCAAAATACAGCTACTGGTGTGAGTATTGCTAATAACATCATCATGGCACGTAGGGTGAGTTGGGTAGGGCCATCTGCTAAAGTGGGTATTAAAGATTGTATTATTGTGAATTTCAATAACCCTAATCTAGTGGCTAGAATCCTCCATAAGGGCGCTAACCGCAATCCCCCCTCAGGTGCTATCAGAACTTTCCCCTTGGGTTTTTTTTATAAGCCCAGGGTTTCCACATGTCCTATTGACTATAATGTAAGGACAAATACTGGACTAGGAAGGTCGTATAGTTCCGTACCAGCCGCACAGTCAGTAGTTAGAATGCATCAACCACTCTTCTCGCAGGTCCAGCCGGCCACCACTCCTTTTTTGGAAGTACAAAACAGATTTTCTGCATTAAGTGGATTAGAAGACTGCGACTGACTATTGCCAATAGTAACACAGGAGCCAGGGGGTGGTCACAGTGCAGTGCCCTTAGTTGATGCCGTGGGGAGGCCAAGCGTAGTGACCTCTCGCAATTTTATTTCTTGGAATATTGCTGGGCTGGCAACCAAATTTCGAGATCCCTCTTTAGTCAATTTCTTAAAAGAGTTTAAGATAATCAGTCTTCAAGAAACCTGGCTGGTTGAAAGTAATCTGTTTTTAGAAGGCTATAAGGCTTATTTTGTCCCCGCTACCCCGTCTTCCAGTGGGAGAGCTAAAGGGGGCTTAGTCACATATGTGTCTGTGGCCTTAGACAGCCAGATCCAGGTTGTTCCTATTCTGTGTGGAGGGATATTGGTGCTATTTTTTAACACTAGAGGCATCAGATGGGGACTGGTTAATTTTTATAATGCAGTATCCAGTCCCGTATGTGATTGTAATATAGCTGCCTTATGCTCCTTTTTTAGACGTCCTAACAGATTCCCAGTTTCTGATTTTTGGTCTCTGGGGATTTTAATGCTCACCCATGTGGTAACCCTGCGGTGTCCTGTTTATCTGAACTGGGATGCCCGCGAAGGAGTGGTTTCCATTTTGATCACCACACACAAGGGGAATTGATTAACAACATGATCCAGGAGTTCAACATGGTGTGTTTGATGGCTCTCGTGGCCCCAAACATCAAATTTTTAACTCCAACCTACAAAGGGGTTAGGACAGGATCTTTTATTGACTACATATTAATTTCCTCCCCTTGCAGTTGTGGATCACAGGTTTCTCTATTGATGAGAGTATTTTTAGTGATCATAACCCGCTTTGTGCCCATATAGACGGACCACTCATTAGTCACATCGAAGGAGTAGCCACGAGGGGCGTTATGACTCTGACTGACAATAAACGCAGATTGAAATGGACACAGATTGACCCCAAGCTGTTTTATGACAAGGTTAATAGGTTATGTGCCCCTGAACTTTTAACATGTCAAAATCCCTGTTCGTCCCCAGATTATTTGTTGGCAGCTTTTGTGACCTTAGCAGGGAAGATGGGAGACCTCTTAAGTGCTCCGGCCGTAAGGGCTAGAAATCTTGGGCCTAAATGGTTTGACTCTGATTGTACTCGAGCAGCTGGTAAGTTGAAGGCAGCTCTTGCATCTATACCTAGAATACAATCAGTGGTCTGTAACTATCGCAGAGAATATAAGGCCGCTTTAGCGGGGCGCAAGACAAAACTAAAAGATGAAGCCTGGCGGGACCTTATCGAGGCAAGTGTATTGAAAAATAGTTCCAAATTTTGGCAAGTGGTGAATCGCCCAGCCATTGGTATGGATAGGGACCCCGTTTTAGGAGCCTTTATTACAGAAGAGGACTGGGTGTCCCATTTTAAAACTATTTTTGACTGTCCCCCCGATTGTTGTGGCCCAGAGATAATAGATTTAAATGCTCCAGCTTTATCTTTTAGTATTGATGAGGTTATTGCAGGGATTGAAGGGCTCTCTGCTAAAAGGCCCCTGGACCAGATGGGATTCCCCCAGATTTATTTAAATCTGACCCTTCTTTTTGGGCCCCCATCTTGGTTAATGTTTTTAACGCTGCAGCAAAAATTGGATGCCCCTCTTCCTGGGCTATTTCTACTATAGTTCCCGTTTTTAAAAAGGGCGACCGGGTAGCCCCCATTGTTATAGACCCATCTCCCTTTTAGATTCAACAGTTAAGGTGGTGGGTCGGATATTATTACAGCGGCTGCAAACCTGGGCAGAGGAAACCGAAATATTGTCAGATGTCCAATATGGTTTTCGCCCCGGTCGTTCCACAATTGCCCAGTGTTTAAATATTCTTATGATTTTCAGTAAATATACTATTGCACGCTCGGGGTCCATATTTTGTGCCTTTATGGATCTGTCATCAGCTTTTGATCGTGTTAACAGAACTAAACTGTGGCAGATCCTGAGGCTAACAGGAGTGGATCCTAGCCTAGTGAACTTCCTGGTGGATCTTCATAATTCTACCCAGGCAAATGTTAGGTTCGCTCAGGATTTGCGTGTCACTGAGAATTTTGATATTAAAAGGGGCGTCCGTCAAGGTTGCATTTTAGCCCCTTTTTTGTTTAATTATTATCTTAACGACTTGGAACAGGAATTATTGGAAACCGGGGTTGATTACCCGTATGTTGGACGTCGCGGCATCCCGATATTGCTTTATGCAGATGATGCCGTCCTTCTATCCAGAACAGAGGTTGGTTTACAATCTCTTTTAAAGGCTTTTGCGGGGTACATGGGTAAACGGGACCTGTCAATTAACAATTCCAAGTCCTATGTGCTGAGAATAGGTAAGCAACCTGTGAAGCCCTTTAAATTTGCAATTGACTCAACTGTGGTCCCTCTTACGAATGTTTTCTCATATTTGGGGGTTCTTATTGACAACAAATTAAAATGGGGACCCCAAATTGAGAAGAAGAAGGGGGAAGTGGTTCGGGCCAACACGGCCATTTTTAAATTTTCATCAAGAATAGGGAAAAAACCAACTGGGGCCATGTTACAAGTTTATAAGGCTAAAAGTCTTTCCATTGCCACTTATGGAAGTGAGATATGGGGATATACAGTTGCAGATCCTCTGCAAGTGGTGGAAAATAATTTTTTAAAACGCCTTCTGTGCGTCCCTCAGGGGACCTCTAATTTAGCAGTGCATGAAGAACTGGGGGTCCCCTATATTAGTGACATCCTTGCATTACGTCCATTGATTTTTTGGTTGAAATGTTGGTTAAATCCAGATCTGTCTTTTAACCATTTATTATTAAGAGAGTGTATGCTGTTAGAACAAGCCTCATGTATCCCTTGGCTAAATTATATTCAAAAGAGTTTTAAAGGGATAGGGCGCGGCGACCTGTATAGCAAGCCAGAATGCATAGTTAAGCAGGATGTCGTATCAAGCAGAATAGCTTTTATGAGTTTGTGGAGGATGGAAAGAGAAGCGAAGGAGTTGCTGAAACCCAGTGTACGTAATTTTATATTAACGAAAACCACCTTGTCAACTGAACCCTACCTTATGGGGTGTTTGTCTTCTCACGAGAAATATCTTTTAACAAGGTTCAGGATGAATCTATACCATCTCCTGTTGGTTAGACCAAAAGACCATAAGAGGGCAAGTGTGTCACTATCCTGCGGCTGCGACGGTGAGTCTCCGCAGGATTTGTTGCACTTTATGTTTGTTTGTAGATTTTATGAAGTTCCTCGTAGGATTTTTTTGGTCCCTTATTTAAAACGATTGAATTTTAGACAGGTTCGCCCCGCACTTTTGCACCTACAGATGTTGTCAACGGAGTCACTGTTTTTCACACTTGGCTATTTAAAAGCTTGTGTTAAATCGCGATCCTTTATGGATGTTTAACTTGTTATTTTATCAATGCATTTTTATTGTTCGAATGTATATTTCTATGTTTGCACTCATATAACGTGCATAATTTATACAAATGCTCCTGGGGGTTGCAGTTTTTAACATTCTTGTGGACTGTACATATGTATTTATCGCACATTGCACTTTACATCTTGAATTGCACTTGGGGAGTATGATTTTAATCTGACTTTTTTACCAGTTTAAGGAGATTTGACTTATATATTTTAATGTCTTTGTGTAACTTTTATGGTTTTGTTGTTAAAACCGAATAAAGTTTATTGATTGATTGATTGATTGAGTTGCCGTACTTGAGTCTGCTGGTGATGGGAGCTTTTGTAACAGTTCACCTGGTGTTGGATGTGAGGCATCTGAAGACTTTCCTGAGCATTTGAAGGGTGAGGAAGCAAGCAGAGAAGACATCACTGACCTGCTTCTTCATGGATAGCTGTCTGTTGAGGATGATGCTGATGTTGCGGGAGTGTTCAGGTAGTTTGTGGGTAGGGCCCAGCTCAGATATCCACCATTCGTTGTTTCACAGGGTGTCCTTGCCTTTCCTGAAGTCGAGTACTTCTGTCTTGTCTGTGTTAAATTTGAGACAATTGTTCATCCAGCCGGCCACGCCCTTCATGCATCTTTGGAACTTGTCTTTGATGGTTGTGGGGTCGTTTTTCAGGGAGAGGATGAGATGGGTGTTGCCGGCATAGGAGATGATATTGAGTCCGTGGCTCCTGACGATGTTGGCCTTCGCAATACTCAATACGAAAATGGCACACATTTTTCCCACTCTGTTTATGGTGAGGAGCTAAATAAATTACTGTTAACATACAACTTAGCCTCTGCAAGGGAATGTTGTGGTATAAAAAAATGCATGCGTTCCAACATTTATAGGAAGCACAATAAACTACATCCTTCTGAGTTAACTCCTCACCTAATTGATTTTGTGGTATCTCCTAGCTGTGTGAGTGATCACAACCCTCTCTCTATTAAATTGGACTGTCTCATTTAAAAGCCAAAACCTAAGGGACCCGACAACATTGAGTGCACCAGGAATGAAGGTTTAAAATTAAAATGGGAGGAGGTTGACCCTGCTGCATTTAAAAACACTATTATTGAAGATTCTAGAGTGTCCATAATGTCAATCGGAATTTGTTAAAATCTGCAGGTTTATTTCTACGAATCTCACATCCTCAGTCACCCCACGAGAGAAGCCACCTTTCCGTTGATTTAACGCAGCGTGTTCAGCTGCTCATAGGCACTTGAGGGTTGTACTTTAAAAGCATCCATGGGTAGCTTGTGAGGGTAAGAAGGCTAGGGAAAACTATAAACACATCCTCCAGGAAAGGATATCAGCAATTAGAGCTAAAGCTTGGGGCGATTTGAAATTGGCTGGGGAATTGAGGGACAGTTCAAAATTCTGGTAAGTGGTCAAAAGGCCTTTGTTTAGGCATACGGATGCTTCCAGCATCAACTCCATAATCTTGATGGAAGCATGGGGATCACATTTGAATAAAATCTTCTCACCAGAAGACTCGCCCATACCATCAGAGTGTTACTATACCACAGTTTTGGAGACCCTTTGTGGTCTTCATAATCCTTTTGAAGTACATGAGGTATTTAGAGCCATTAAAAGGGCATCCCAGGGAAAGTCTCCGGGCCCTAATGGGGTACCAGCAGATATATTTAAATCATATATTGATATATGGGCCCCATTACTTACAAATGTGTTCAGATCAATAGTCCAAGGGCCCATCCCTGAGTCCTGAAAGACTGCCACTGTAGTACCTGTATTTAAAAAAGGGACTGGTCCCAGCTGACTTGTTATTGGCCGATCTCCTTAATTGATTCCAGCCCCAAGATTTTGGGTAGAGTCTTATTGTCCCACCTCGAAGAATGGGTCCTGTCAAATAATGTCCTTTCAGAAGTCCAATTCGGCTTCAGACCCAGTACAGGTACAATTGAACAATGCCTAAATCTCTATTTAATAGTGGGGAAGTATAGCAAGGTAAAAAAGGGTTCAGTGCACTTGTCGTTTATCGACTTATCAAGTGCCTTTGACCCTGGAAAACGCTCCAAGCTGTGGGAATTGATGGGTAACATGGGAGTAGAGTCTGAACTGCTAATACTTATCAGACAACTCCATCAAGACCTTACAATACGAGTATGTTATGGCCCCCAGGGAGAGTGCTTTCCCCACATTAGTTCCTCAAGGGGTGTCAGGCAGGGGTGTATCCTGACCCCATTCCTCTTTCTACTCTATCAGAATGGGATTAGCAAATTCCTGGTGGAAAGAGGAAAGGATATGCCACGTATGGGAAATAAGCCCATTCCCATTTTATTATATGCAGACGATGCGGTACTGATCACTCGCACTGCAAATACCCTTCAGACACTTTTAGACCTGTTTCTTATGTACATGAAGGATCTAGATCTTTAAGTAAATTTCTCCAAGACTTACATTATGTCATGTGGCTGTGCAAGCACAAAAAAGACAAAACATTTTAAAATGGGGCATTCAAACCTAGCAAAGCTAGACTTCTCATTTAATGCTCAGACTTTAGACTTTTTTGCAGGAATACTGTGGCTCTATTTAGATGTGCTCATAAGTTAAGAAATAAACCCATCGCAGACATGTGGAGCCTGTACAAGAGTAAGTGCATCACAGTGGGAGCCTACGGAGCAGGCTTTTGGGGATATAACAACTTGGGCATCCCCCAACAAGCAGAAAATCACTTTATGCGTAGACTGCTGTCAGTCCCTGGAGGCACAGCTACCTTAATTTGTCACGAGGAACTCAAAATGCCATATCTGGAAGACCTGATTGGGCTAGCACCTTTATTACTTTGGATCAGAATCTGGGGTACATCCAAAGCTGGCCTACCCAGTACTTGCATCTCTGACTGCCTATCACTTGATGGGGCTGATCAATTCCCTTAGCTCTTATACTTGAAGGACTCATTCAATAGCTTGGGACTCTTGGACCTATATGAAAATCCTCTTTCAATCAGGCCAGATTCTAAATCTCGTATCAAAGAATGGTACATGAAACACTGTCTGAACAAGCCTAGAACTAGCCCAGGGAAAAGAAACAATTGTTAATTATGCCCAAGTATCAACAACATTTGGTGTCGAGCTTTACTTACAGTGGATGGCGAACCCTACGTATTGCCATTGACTAATCCTTTTTAGGCTACGCACATTGCACTTTAAACTTGTGTTCCCTACGCCTGGGGTTTGGAAGCAAGACATACCACCCTGCGGGTGTGACAACATCTCGACACAATGCACTAGCCACCTTATCTTGTTTTACACTCTGTACTCGGGGCTGAGACTATTTCTTAACAGCGTTATTGCACAAGTCAAAAACTGAGACACTATAAGGATGGGTTAATATTCCTGTAGTCATTAGGGTCCCAAGAAATATGTTATGTGATGTGAAATCAGCTTTTTAGGTCGAGCCTCGAGTAGCGCGCAAGCGTTGCTCTGCGAGACTTATAGTTAGGGAGTTTGAAAAGCTGACCAGACGCTCGTGCGTCATGGCCTTTACCTGCGGTTACGCGCGCGGCAGACATGTGTTTCCAATTATCGTGCCCAGACGCGGGCGCGATGGTGGAAATACATGCCTGCCGTGCGTGTAATCGCAGGCAAAGGCCATGACGCTCTGGCGTCTGGTCAGCTCTGCAGGCTGCCGCGCTCGCCTCGCCCCCGCTCCTCTCTTGTTGCTCTATTGCACGTAGTCTGTGATGCGATTCCGGTGGTATTGTCCGCTCCTGGTTTGCACGCCTGGCTATAAATAAAAGTACCCCTCCCTGTTCAGGGGAGGGAGGCTCCCGTGTCTGCACGCGCAGTCTCTCTAATGGGTTAAGTGAAAAATTACTCTATCCGCCCCCAGGAGTATTTCACTCTCCACTCTTAATTTGAGTGATCTTCAGATTTCTGGTACAGGGCCTCGAATCACGCAAAGTGCTCCACCGTCTTTTATCTCTAAATGGTAAATAAGATTGAAACAAAAAAAAATTCCATTAGCAATCAATAACGCTGGGGGATTTCTTTCCCCTTTGCGATTTTTCCCTAATGCATGTTCTAAAATTTCAAGGCGTGTTCGTTCCCCTGATTAACATTATTGTTGCTAACTGCTGTTGGATGCCTTTTTCAGCTCTTCTGCCCGCTGTCCCCTCCCCACGGATATCTGGACGTTAGCTGGCAGGAAGTATGAGAAATTGAGAAATAACTGCAGAAAGTGATGCTGCCAGCGCATATCCCATCCCCGGGCCAGTAATGTGGCTGCAGCGCTTTCTGGAATAAAATCTCGCGCACCTTCCCGGGCTCACGGGTGCACGTGCAAATTTGGCACCAGGGGGTCACGGAGCTTTGAGTTTACATACAGCTGAAAAGAAGTAACAAATGATAAACTTAACAAGAAGCCACCACCGGGAGGGAGACTGTTCTGTATATGTTCATAGGGTAAGACATAAAAGCGCCGTGACTCAGCAAAGTATGATAAAATAAACCAATTACGCAGCATAAAATGGGCTTTTGGCTTAGATGTAATCCTCATTACGCCAAAATATGAGATCACTGACCCAGGCACGAACTGACCTAGTTTAACAAGCACTGCCAAAGCCAATCTGTCTCAGCTTTTGTCTTTGCCAACGCAGATCTATTGGTTTTACCAATGGTTTTGCTGATGCTGTTCAGCAAATGTAAGAAGAGACAAGCATTGGCATAGCCAATAGGTCTCGCCTTTGGGACCTTATAAGTGTTTAGCCATGCAACAGTTGAAGTTGTTGCACCAAGGATATTGTGCTGCATAACTAAATACTTATAAGGTCCCAAAAGCGAGACCTATTGGCTATGCCAATGCTTGTTATATTAGGAGAAGGTATGAAACTTCTGGATGATTTTAAGTGCACAATATGCTGCTTGATTTAAAAATATATTTTTAATTTCATTGCATGAAACCGTATGATAGTATTTTTAAATGGATGCTTGTATTTACCACATATGTAATTTTTATATATGCTTTGGCGTCCCGTGTTTATCAAATGGAATTTTGTTTTTTTAGCTGCTTTTGTTCTATATTGATCTCTCTCTATGTACCTGAGTTTCTAAAAGTGTACTCGGTTATATATGCGCCGACCTTTTACTGTATTATGTTATTCTTGATCTTTGTAATTTTATGGCTTTGGCCCAATTAAGACTGGTTTGACTTACTGAGTGATTGACTGAGACGAATAAAATATGCCAGTACAGCTTTCTATTTGTCAATTTCTTTTGGAGCAGAGTTTATAATAATAGCGCATATATGCTTTTAGACTTGATTAGACGTTAGGGTGGCCTTCTGACTCTCCCTTGCTACCCTGCTTCCTGCACCCCCCCCACCCCCCCTCCTTTAACCCCACCTACGCAGTCTCACTATTTTAGGGTTCCCGGAGTTATTGTTTTCCAATTCCAGCACCGGTAGTGGGGGATTGGAAGTTCACCCTTTTCTGTTGCTGAAATTCTTAGCAAATAGTTTTTTCTGATTTGACTAAGGCAAATGGCATGTCCGTGAAATCCTGTCCAATTTGTAGTAGGCGCGCAAAGCGCCTAAAGTATGAGGGCAAACTCTGTAGGTGGGCCTAAGAAAAAGATGCTTGGTTGTGGCTCGTTCCATCTGGCCTACTCTGGAGCAGTGCTCGCTTGTTTATCACCCTTCTCCGAAATTAAATGAAAGGTCAGGCAGGAGACCTAACTTAGCATTCCTGCACCAGAGCACACAATTACAATCTTCCAAAGCATGTCATGGGCAGTAATGACACATTATGAAAGAATCAATACCGTCACGCTCCTCGAACTCAGATAACTTGCTGTTCTCCGAAGGGTTTGGTTTCAGTTATGTTTCTGTAACGCTTCAACAAATGCCCCCGCTAAGTCGAGATGACAAATTCCACACAATTATGGAGGAGGAAGGCATTCTGCTCTTCTGCTCCATTGGGGTTACTTGGAGAGACTGTAATGCCACAGAGAATATTTACAAAAGCTATATTCGAGCCGTGGGTGACGTGGGAGAAACTATGCAGATATCGTTACTGTCCCAAAATGGCATGTGGGAGCAAGCACCTTTTAACTTTACTGTCCTGATCACCTCTTCGCATAGGAATTCTCCAAGCCCCATATGAGATACATACAGGATAGATAACCTTAACCTATTTTGATTGTTTCGGCAAAGGTAACTATTATGAGAAAGAAAATAACAAGCACAGTAACTAGAATCTATAGACCTTCATTTGGTATCGATTCAGGCATGAATACATATCGATTTCACTACTTCAGGTATTAAGAACTTGAATTTCGATGCAGGCCACAATTCTTCATTATAAGAAGGCGAAAAACAGCTCATGTTCCATCTGGTGGCACGGCTGTAGTGAGCGGAGGAGTGTTTTTCACAAAGGAGTATGGAAATGGAAGAAATATTCTGAATAGGATCATGTCTTATTATACACAAGAGCGGCAGATTTCGCCCCGTCTTTCAACGTCGTGACACTTAGATTATATGTATAAATCTAGTAAATGTGTTTGTTTTTTCAAATGCAAAAGAAAGCTCATTTTTAAAAATTGATATGGAAGTCAATCAATCAATCAGGATTTATAAAGGTGGCGAACCACCCCTTAAGGTATCCAGGCGCTTGCAGACCCCAGAAGCGTATTCCAACACCCAGGTCTTGAGGGCCATTCGGAATTCCGGAAGTGAGGTGATGGTCTGAGGTGCGTGGGGAGGCTTTTCCAGGTCTTTGCTGCCATGTGGGAGAAGGTAGTATGTAATTAACGCACAATGAAGCGTGCACCAAATCCTAAGAGTTCCTAAATGAAAAATCCCTTGGTGTAAAATGAGATCAAACCATTAGTCAGTATTACTCCTTAATCTCATCATCCTCAGGTGTGCTACAGATACTTATAAACAGTGCTTTGCTAGCTAGGAAGAGCATGAAACCATTCTATGCAGCACGACATGATTTCTACGGTATGCATATCAGGGATGTCTCAAATGCAGATCCTGGTCGATATATCTCATGCTTCCTGCATTGCCATACATATATATTGATTATTTGTATTAAACCAGAGGTTCACTTAATACATGAGCATTTCCAAGCTCTACAGTAGCTTCTTGATGATGACATATCACACTTTGGGAATCTGCAAGACTCGCTACATATCCCACACCAGGATCTTAAAATGTTTTTGCATTCCAAAAATGTATACCACCAAGATCCCATTCTAGCATGGCATCATAATACCCTATATTGGTCTGTTTACCTGGGATGTGGGCGCATCCCAATGGCGAATCAAATACATGAAGCTCCCCATTCCTGAGCAGATGCTCATCTGCCTATTCCTTCACAATTTCACAGATCTTGCTACATTTGAAGCACATGTTTATGGTAGCATTTATACCCAAACTACTATGAGGAACTGTGATTCAGGCTCTGCACTAGCATCAAAGTCAATGCCTTTGACTAACAAACTGTATGCGAATAATCCTACTCGATACCACAATGATCCGTTCTCAGAGCTAGAGTAGAATGGGCATTATTCGTTCCACCAGACATCTTGGCAAACGCAGTCACATCATGTATGTTCAATATTAATAAACACATGAAATATAATTTCTACCATCAACGTCCGGCATCCTCCCAGAATGGTCGGTTTCATTTTACAGAAGAGGATTACAATTGGTCAAGCATGGAATTAATCAGCACCTCACAGACAAGGACTGAGTAGGCCAAAGTCTGTTTGAAGTTGCTTATCCTTTAGTGGGGACCCGGGCTGGCATTCAAGCTGGACTGTCTGTCCCTATTGGAGCTGAAACAAGATAGATTTGCATATGGCTGTTTTCTGTCTAAGGGGGCATGGTGGAAAAAAAAGATGGAATGGAATGCGGCCCGTTTAATTACAAGTGGCTGAGATTATTGAAGCGTTTCACGCATCATCTTTTAACCCCCGCACTTGCCCACTCTCTCTCCACTTCCGTACCTCGTACTCCTACTCGTGAATAAGCCAACATACCATCTTGTCTTGTGGTGGTCCATTGTTGGCCGCAGTTTATTAGGAATACACGCATATATATATTGCATTACTTTGTGTGCGTCATGCATAAGTCTTCTCAGCGAGCTGTCCTGTACTTTGCAGGCTTGCATTGTCTCTTGGCCCTGCTGGGTCGTTGCTTCTTCCGGTTGGGTTTGCCTTCTCTTTGCGTGGAGGGGTGTGGTTTCTGTCCCGGAGTTAGGCTACAACTCGCTACCTTGTCCGATTCTTGTTGTGCCCTGCCATCCGGCGGGGGCTGGGCAGCGCGCGCCGTCTCCGTTTGCTACCCCCCTCGTGGTAGGCCACCACACCCTGCCGTATGGCATCCCAGAGTGAGTGGTCCTACCTGCCGCCCTTAGGTCCAACTCACCCAGCCGTGTGGCATCCCAAGGTGAGTGGCCCTATTCTGGCACACCGCCCTCCGGTGTGCCTCTGTACCAACCATTATCCCCCGTAGTTTCCGCAACGCCGCCAGGGAGGCTACCGTCGCCCTGCGGCTCCCCTTCCTGCCCCTTCTGTGGCTTGGTCATCTGCATCCTGCTAGCACCATCGTGCCCCACAGGTTGTCCCAAAAGACCCGCATTCCCTCGTCCGAGAGGTGCACCCCATCTTTTGCATAGAATTCCGGGCGGCCCGTGTGGATGAGCCCGTGCCGCACTGATTCCATCCCGTTCGTTCTGCAAAACTTGCTCACAGAGAGATTCAGCTTCTTCCGCGAGTTCTCGACCGCCTTCTGTGAGTAGGCCCCCTGCCACTTGTGTCTGCTGATCAGTTCTGACCATATGATGGCGGATCCCTTGAAGACCTTGCCTGCCTCCGCCAGGTCTCTTTGCACGTCGTGTAGAAGGTCTTTCCTCCCCCGGCCGGCCAGGTCGTTCCCCCGAGGTGAATGATCAGGATGTCGGGGTGCCATGCTGCTTCTGCCTGCAGTTCCGCGATGGTTGTCGGCAGTTGCTCCCATTTCATGCCTGGCTGGCCAAACCACCGTATGCAGGTGTCCACGGGTCGCCCCTCCAGCCTGTGCCCCCTCTGCTGCCACCAGGAATGCATCCGCGTGATGAACGAGTGGCCCACTACCCATACCAAGCGTGGTCTCCGTCCTGCCGGGGCAACAAAACAAGTCATTCGGCCGCTCTTGCGGGGTGACCCCATGCTCTGTGCGTCTACCCCCACTTCCCCCGGCCGGAGCTGTGTCTCACAGCAGCTGGGGCCTTACATATGTCCAGTATGCCCTTGACCGCCATCTTCCCACAGCTTGGATCCCGGCCTCGGGCATCCCGTGTTGCGCGGCTGTTGTGGCGGCCCCTATCCGGAATGAGTGGGACCCAAAGCCTCCTGGCGGCAGCCCTGTCGTGCCGAGTGTCAGGCGCATGACAGCGATGAACTGGAATTTGCTCAGGTGTGTGCCGTCGCTGTGTTGAAATAGGGGGCCACCCCCAGCTGGTCGCAGTGTTAGGTAGGCGCGCAAGGAGCACACCGCGCAGCAGTTCCTGTCTTCGATGCACCACAATCTCACCACTACGCCTCTGCCAGCCTGATCTGTCTTTGATCGCCTCAGTTTTATCTCTATCTCCCCAGTCTTTGGTGTCACATCCTCGGCCTGGAGGCAGCGCGTCGCTGGTCCCTTCCTGGCTGGTGCTACTAATTTGCTGATGCGGAAGGCCCCGAAGAACACCGCGGCGAAGGCCGCCCTGAGCAAGAGGAGCTCGAAGTTATCCTTTGCAGTGTCCCACAGTGCCCCCAGCAGTACCCTTAGTTTGGTGTAATCTAACGGGCGTCTGCTGTCTTTCCGCACCCCCTCCGTGCGTTTCCACCCCTTCATAGCGGCCTTGATGTATTGTGTGGCCACGGGGTCCCACCCGGTTTCCAGCTTGGCGTAGTACGCCACGGCGGATAGGTGGGCTTGTGCCCAAGATCTAGATTTCCGGGAGTTGAATGCCCACTGTATGAAACGTTCTGCCGCTCTGAGTGTGGCCTGGGGGTCGCCTAGGGACTGGATCCCCCCCACCCGTAATACGGTGTTAATATAAGTCCTGTATCTCCTGGCCACCTCCGGGGCAAGGGCCTGGCCGACCAGCTCTGACAGATCTATTCCCCCAGGTCCCACAGAAGGCCCGGGAAAGGGGTCATGGTCTGTTCTGCTCCCGGAGCCAACTCCCTGAATTTCTCCATCCTTGCCCTGGACAGGGCGTCGGCCACTTCGTTTTCCACCCCTGGGACGTGGCGCGCTCTCAGGTCTATGTTGCCTTCCAGCTGTAACTTAACCAACCTGCGCATTAGTCGTAGTGTACTTGGGCACCTGGCCGTTCCCTTGTTAATTGCCTGCACTACCCCTTTGTTGTCAGACCATAGGGTCAGCTTCATGCACTGTAACTCTTGTCTCCAGATAGTGAGTGCCACTATGATTGGGAATAGTTCTAGGAAGGTGATGTTGTTGGTCGTGCCCTTCTCGTGCCAGCTGCTCGGCCACCGGCCTGCACACCATTTAGAACCCAGAATTGCCCCAAAACCTGTGCTGCCGGACGCGTCCGTGTAGAGTGCGATCTGTTTGCTCGATACCCAGCCTTCCCTCCAGATCAATAACCCGTTAAATTCCGTCAGGAATGTGTCCCACATCATCAGGTCCTTTTTAACCTCAGCACCGAGCCTGATGTGGTGGTGCTTGTGGGTGAGCCCGCTCGTTAGGCGTGTTAAGCGCCTGGCGAATGCCCTGCCTGCTGGGATGACCCTGGCCGCAAAGTTCAGCTTGCCAATGAGCCGCTGCAGTTCCCTCAGTGTGGCCTTCTCTCTCCCGCAGAGGTTTCTGATCTCGCCCTTAAAGTCCTCTACCTTCTCTGGTGGGAGCCTAGATGTCCCAGCGACCGAGTCCAATTCTATCCCCAAGAATGTGATTTTTGTCGTTGGGCCCACTGTTTTTTCGGCCGACAGGGGGATCCCCAGTTCGCCAGCTAAGTCCACAAATGCCGTCAGCGTGTTGCCGCACTCGGCTGATGCCGCAGGACCGGTGAATAGGAAATCGTCCAAGTAGTGGATCTTGCCGCCCGGGGGGTGTCTGGTGTGTAGTGCCCATTCTATGAATGTGCTAAATAGTTCGAAATAGGCGCACGAGACCGAGCAGCCCATAGGCATCGCCTTGTCAAAGTAGATCTCCCCCTCCCATTGGAAGCCCAGTAGGTGGAAACTTGAGGGGTGGACCGGGAGTAAACGAAAGGCCGACTCGATATCCGCTTTTGCCATAAGGGCCCCCCGGCCCGTAGCCCTGACTAGGTCGATGGCATCGTCTATTGTGGCGTATGTAACTGAGCATATGTCTGTGCTGATCCCATCATTTACTGACTCGCCGTCTGGGAATGATAGGTGGTGAATCAGCCTGTATTGCCCTTGCTCTTTCTTGGGAACCACCCCCAACGGGGAGATCACTAGGTCCTTCCTCATGTGGGAGGGGAGGGGGCCCTCTATCCTACCCAGGGACCTTTCCTTCTCGATTTTTTGCGCTACCACCCCAGGGTGCTGGATGGCTGACTTTAGGTTGCTGGCGCTGCCTGGCGGGAGGGGACCCGTAAACGGGATCTTGAAGCCTTGATCAAAACCGAGGACTAATGCCTCGGCGTCCGTCTTGATGTGGTAGTTATTGGCTAGCCTGCGCAACATGTGTGTGTTGATGGGGGACCTCGCTAGCTTGTAATCTTCATACCCCTTTGGCCCCCTCGCACCCCTCCTGTATTGCTCACTGCTTCTTTTTCTCTTTTTTGTCCCCTCCGTGGTCCTTACTGCGCTTGCACCCCGCTGCTGGGTGGCCCCCGCCGCACGCGGAGCAGATATGTTGAAATTTGCAGGCGGCTCCGTATGTGCACTCGTTTGCTTCGAACTTCCAGCATATCGCCGGTGCCCTGCTGTGTGGAGCCCTCCCTGCGCCGCCTTGTCTGGTTCTTTGAAAGGGCCTCCCCTTCCCTCTCTGTGCGGGCCCGCGAAAGGACTGCTCGGACCTACCTGCCCAAGACTTAACCTCCCTCGCCACCATCATCTTGTGGATGAACCCTGACACGTCCTCCTCGTTCCACTCCATCTCTGGGTGTGTCTGCATCTTTAGCCTAAACCCCTTGTCGTACTCCAGCCACGCCTCGCCTGGGAACTGCCTCTGCGCGTTGTGGATGGTGGCCTCGTAGAGCCATAAGTCGGCTGCGCGGGAATTTCTCCACTATTATGCAGGCCATTATGCGGAACGCGTCTAGCCAATTATCAAAGATTCTCTCCTTACGCTCCTTCCTCCTTTCCCTCTTATCCTCATCCTTTTTGTCGCAGGTGGTCAGGTCCAGGCCTTCCAGCTGTATCTCCAGGAGTGAGAAGATGTCGATAAACTCCTTTCTCCAAATTCTTTCTTTCCCCGCTAGCGGTATGAGGCTGGCTAGTCCGGTGGCCCTAGTGGTCAGTGACGCTGGCCCTGGGGAGGGCCGTGTGTATGCCCCAAGAACTACCGTCGCGGCAGGTGCCGCTGGCGCCGGGAGGGTGTACCCCCATGCTGCTGTGGGTGACCCAACCTCCCCCTCGCGAGTGGTTTGCCCCCCTAGGCGTTGCTCGTGCGCCTGGCCCGGGTCTACCAAGTGCCATGGTAACCCGGACGTGTCCTCCTCTGCCAGCGCCCCCATCTCGCCTATGTTCGGCGTGCCTCCCTGCTGCCTACCTGCCTGTACCCCTGGCCCCCCCGCCTGGATGCCTAACCCTTTTAATAGCAATGGCGCCATATTTTTAAAGCATTCTTGCACAATTGCGCTAATATGCTCACCACTTTCCGCTGTGTTTGTGGGCCCCCGCGTACTCCCGCCGCCGCCATGCTGGCTACAGGTGGCTGGGCATTCCTCTGGCGGGGAGGCCGTCTTGGGTGCTGCTGCTGCCTCTGCCAGCTTGGCCGGTGCCTTCCTCTGTCGCTTGGCCCTTGGCGGGGCAGCCTCCCGCCGGCTTGGGTCTTCTCCTCCGTCCTCCCGTAGGTGGGGCTGCAACCAGCTGCTCCCGTGCACTTCTGATGCTGCGCGAACCCTGCGCAGCAGGTCGTTGAGGTCTTCCTGCTGCCTCTTGCTCCCCCTTTGCGCCATCTCCCACGATGTGAGCGGGGTGCTGCCGCTGAAATATGCACCAAAGCTTTGCCCACAACTACCAGGGCTCGAACCCTGATTTCAGGTCTGCCGTTTACCCTGTCCAGCAAACTGCGCAGTCTTTCCTGGGGGGGTCGCCAGCAACCTTGTTTTTTTTTAAAAAAAAATTTTCTCGGTCCCCTGCTAGTCTGGTCCGCTCACCGGCCGCCGCTTTTCTTTCCTTTTTTTTTTTTTTTTTTTTTGAAAATTGAGCCTCTGCCCCTTTAAATCCTGAGTCTCTCTCAAAGTTGCCGTGCGCCCGCGTCGTTGGTTGGGGGCCGCTTCTCTTGCCTCTGTTTCCGGCCTCCTGGACGCACTCTCGCCGGCTCTGATGCCTCTGGGCAGACCTCACCTCCCTTGCGGCGGCCGGGGTGGGCTCCCGGTCGTCAGCCTGCAGTCGTCGGAACACGCCGGGCCACTCCCACACCGGTGAGACTTCGCGGCGGCGAATGCCGGCTTCTCCCTCGGGCGGCAAGCGCCGGTGGTCGGGTGGGCTCCTCCGAGCTCTTGCGCCGTTCCCTCAACCTGGAGGCCGGGGTGGGCTCCCGGTCGTCCGGTGCTTGGTCAGGGCGCCTGTGGCGGGCCGCGCAAGGCGGTCGGGTTAGCCTCCTGTTGGTCTGGAGCAGCGGCGGGCAGCTCCGGGTCCCTCTCGTTGCGGTGGCCGGGGTGAACTCTCGGTCACTCGCCTCTCGTCCTCGATGGTCTGGAGCAGCGGCGGGCAGCTCCGGGTCCCTCTCGTTGCGGTGGCCGGGGTGAGCTCTCGTTCACTCGCCTCTCGTCGTCGTCCTCGATGGTCTGGAGCAGCGGCGGGCAGCTCTGGGTCCCCCTCGTTGCGGTGGCCGGGGTGAGCTCTCGGTCACTCGCCTCTCGTCGTCGTCCTCGATGGTCTGGAGCAGCGGCGGGCAGCTCCGGGTCCCTCTCGTTGCGGTGGCCGGGGTGAGCTCTCGGTCACTCGCCTCTCGTCGTTGACAAAGAACCCTCGCGCCGCTGCTGCTCCCCTGTTCGTGGTCAGTGCCTACCTGGGGAAGCAGCAGGGCTTATATCCCCCCGCGCGCTCTCCCGCCACTCTTGTGGCCTCCCCCCATTGGGGGGTTCGTATGTTGCTCGTGTCCCCCATTGGATGGGGGGGGAGCTGCTGCTGAGCCGGTCTGTGACGCGCGGTGGGGGCGGGGGGGGGTCCCCTGGTTGTTCGCGCCCTTCGGCGCGACCGCAGTGAACTGGTTCTGGCCGGGGCTAGGCGTCGGTTAAGGCGCCGGCCCTCTAGGCTCCCTCCGGGTGCCGGCCTCTGCTATTGTCTGTGTTAACAAAAGGCATTGGTTTAAGTAGCAAAACATTTTTTGTTTTTGTTTGGGAGTTAATTTTAATGATTAGTTGACAAACAGTTTTGTTGTAGAAGATTAAGGCAAATGTTAAATGTTGCAAACCAGTGCCATGGCAAATCATATTGCAATACTTTTTTTTATTGAAGGACTGCAATATGTTTTATTTAGTTATTTTAATTATTACAGAAACGCAACGTTCGATCAATGGGGTACAAAAGGATTCAAACAGGAACCCCTCACGCGTTCTCTTTAGTGAAAGTAAAAGTTTTAACCATCCTTGATTTTAATCACTTTTAATTACAATCCTTACAATCCTTCGTGTTCAGCATGGTGCTCTTTTCTGGCTGTGATTGACTGCAAGTGTGTCTGCTGGAATTGCTTGAACTGCAGAATACACTCAGCAGGTGGGGATGCAAATAGAAGCAGGCTGGCTGATTGAGCTGTTCACAAGATGTGAACAGCTGTACCAGCAATAGGAAAGGACAAAGCCTGCTGGATGAAGGGTTCTTATTAAAAAGGTGGCTTAGGATTTGTGCCATACTGCATTGTGGGACCAAAGAAACCAATCCAGGATTACTAGATGCATTGTGCAAATGAGCGGCACTTGGCAACCTAGGTTGTCTCATGCAAAAGAAACAAAGCAAAGAATCCCTTTCTCTGGTTCCTGAACAGAAAAGCACGTCTACTCCCTTTGTTTTAGCAAGACAGGTGACGCCAGCAAGATGTATATTTTCTTTCATCTATAGAACGGCAAACAATCAATGTTTCAAGCACTCTATGCTTGTATGTCTTTCAGGGGGCATGTGTTATTATATTAGGTACTCTAAACTGCCTTATAACTTTTCTAGTTTGGTGAGGAAAGGATATTACATTGTCAAACTTTTGATGGAATTTTGTTCAGTGAGATGCTGGTGTTGCTAGGAAACAGAATCTCTTTCTCGCCCGTCTCTGGTTTATTTGTTCCTTTCAGTCGTTTGGAACTTCAAACCAGCATAAACCATTCAGCATAACATCATGTGATCTTGTTCATACCAGTAAAACTGGATATATAACAGCCAACTGGTAATGCTTGTGAGTGTATGATGGTAGGAAAAAATATCTATCTATCTATCTATCTATCTATCTATCTATCTATCTATCTACCTACCTATCTACCTACCTGCCTGCCTTCCTGCCTGCCTTTCTGTCCTCGTCTGTATATCTCTTTATGTCTGTTACTTTATCCACCTTTCTAGCTAACTCAATCATTTTTCATCTGGCTATCTATATCTGTCTCTATGACAATGTGTGTTGAGCAAAAAACTGTTGTCATGGTTATTCAGGAGAAAGTCTAAGTATAGAAAATAACATAGTAAGAAATGGAACCTTATCCTATTTATATGACGTTCAAGACGGATTTATAATCAAATCATTTGCAAGTTCGGAGTAGAAATGCCAGAAGTTCAGCAATTTCTATTTTTTACAAGTGCTTCATCTTTTTTTGCCATTAGTGGTAATAATCCAATAAACGTTGATGCAGTGAAAGTGAACACCTTAAAAAAAAGAGAATGAAATTAATGGTTTTTTATTCAAATATAAGATTCTCGTACCATTTCAACCAGCACCAGTTTGTTCATAAGGGCACCTCCAGGTGACAAAAGATCCCTATCACATGTAGAGTCCTCCAGAGTTCCATACTGTATCCTATCCTTTTCAACCTTTACCTGGAGCCACTTCATACTCTACTCACAGATAACTCCATCATGATTCACCAATATGCAGATGATACACATGAAAGTCCCCTCTGCTTTGGATAACAAATGCCTTAAAAACTGCTTGCACATTATCCAAACCTGGATTACTAGCACCTATCTGAAGCTCATCTAACAACAATAGAATTACCAAGAGCAACAAACAAGAAAAAGTATAAGCTTGGCTCAATGACATAAACTTTGACGACTTCAAACCCCAATGCTCACTGAGTGCCAAAGCATTTGGCTTCTCTCTGGACACCAAACTCTCTCTCAAGGAACACATTGCCAAATGGCCAAAGACGTCTTGGTACCAGCTCTCTCTTCCAAAGAAAGTCAAACTGTTTGTTCCAGAAAGCAACTTCAGAACTGCTGTTCAAGCCCTTGCTCTCCCCATTTGGATGGTCTTATGGCCATACTCTATGGCCTCACCAACTCCCCACTGGCACTCCTTGGGGAAATCCTACATGCCTCAGCATGTCTCATCCAGGGTCTGAAGAAATATGAACACATCACCCCCACCATGATGGAACTCCACTGGCTCTCCTTGTCAGCCCACACCATCTTGAAAACCAGCTGCATCAGTTACAAAGTCATCACAACCAGCATTCCTGCTTGTCTTGCAGACCAGCTCACCATCTCTGGTGGTTCTTGGCACACCTGCAGCCAGGGCACCATCAGAAGTGTAAAAAAGAAAAAACAAGACAACAGGCCTTTTGCATCAAAGCACCCATAACCTGGAACAACATCCCTGTATCCATCAGGTCCACTTCAATGCTGCTCAAATTTAGGAAAGAGTTGAAGACTCACCTCTTTAAGGTACACTGCATGACAATGACTTAACTCTCCACAACTCCCCTTCCCCTCCTATTATTCATCATTTTTAAGCTTGCCTTTGACCATGTATAGTGCTGTATAAATACCAGCTACATACATACATACATACATACATGCATACATACATCATACATACATACATACATACAGACAGAAGTTAAAATATATAAATTCACCATATCATTTTGCTGTGATGGTTCGTAGATTGTGTCACAGAGTTTCGTCATCACCAATGCGATCCTGCTACTGGCCAAGAAATGATACATCCTTTTCCATATTGCCACGAACCAGATGTTATATCTTTGAAAAAATGATCAAGTCTGTCTGCGGCTAATAGCAGCGGCGGTTTCTCTCTGAGGGCGTTGGGGCTCTACCCCGTTACATTCTTCAATATTATATCAATGCTCATATTTTGTTTTAATAAAAAAAATACCCCCTTTGTTCTTTTGTATTGTAGTGGTCTACTTACTAGTTAATACTCGAACACGGGGCACTGTCTGCCCCATTCACCGACATCGCGGCTGTTGTCCAGTGACCATTTGTGGACACTGTCACGTGACTCTGCTTGGCTGCTTGCTCGCTCCCCCGCGGGTCCAAAGAAGCCTCAGTGTTTGCCAGGCTGACAACCTCACAGCCCTGAAGGCTGTGATGTCATGAGCTCGGCAAAGACCTAGCTTAAAGGCCCAGTCTCCACCCCCTGATGACATGGAGGTAAAGTTAGCCCCCAGCGTTTTAAGTCCAAGCCCGGTATCGCTAACCCTCCACATCAATCAGAGTGAAGAGCTTGTCACCACACCCTTTTCCAACTCGTTACAGGGCGAGGTGGGACCCACCCTGTGACGAGTTGGCAAAGGGTGTGGCAGGTGGAAAGCAGGAATCGGGTCTGCGCAGACTCAACCTGAGCCTGCATCCCGAGCGTGAGCCTTCGTCAATCGGAGTTGGACAGCATGTTTTTTGGAGCCGAGGGCCCCAGGGCAGTCTGAATTCGAATGGGATTCAACATTACTGAAGTGCCGGCAGCAGCTGAGCCTGAGCTTGTCCTGGTTGCTTGTCGCTGCACACAGCAGGTTGTTGTCTGGAGTACTAGGACAGTAGGACTACTTATGAACTCGGGACTTCGGGAGTCGGGCAATTCACCAGGCAGGGCCCAGGCGGGCATTTTTTAACTTATATAGGCATGTTTAGCCTTAGGGCCTTGTCGCATGGATGGATGATTGTCGAGGTGGGGAAGGGGGCAGACACAGTGCATTGCATTGCCATAACAAATATTTTAGTTCAGTTCAGTCTCATATCTTTGCCCTCCATAAATGGAATGAAACGTTCATTCAAATGCTGTAAACCGTGAGCGGTTTGTGATATTATAACTACGTCATGGGCGTACAGGAGGACAGGAGTTGGACTCTTTCATGTGCTGGCAATATAGCACTGCCCACATAGGTTTTGGGACAGGGGCAGAACACACATCCATTACACATTCTATCTTACAGCTCAGGGCTGCTTTTCTCTAGAGCACTCTATTAAAGATGTAATAATCTCTGTTGTGTCAATGCCATGGACACATGCCTTACATTTATTATATTTTGTGAACCCATTCTGTGGTTTTAGCCTCTGTTCTTCCTTTGTCATCACTTCCCTCATGTGTCCCTCATTGATGGTGCCTTTCTGAAGGTGATCTGTGGTCTCATACTAACCTCCTTACCTATAACCGGATCCATCCTTGGGGATAAACAAACTATGTTTAGAGCGATTTAAGTAGACACATAATGCATCACAAGGGCCTTGTAGACACTGCTGAGGCTGGGGTGTTGGTGGTGGTAGTTTGTTTGCAGAACTCCTAGAGTCTGGTTTTGGTAATTATGCGAAATTATAGAACCGACAGTGTAAGGGGAAGACGAAGGCATGGGGACTCCACACGGTTTAGTATACAGGTCATCACAGCGCTATAGAAGTCTGTGCTGACATAATGTGTACGAGGCGCTGCATCTGTCTCAGTCAGTGATACCCTTGATTTGTTTCAGAGCCCATAATAATGGAGGGGTCCCCCGAGTTCCGAATCCTCGAAGATAAGTGCTAGTGACAGTAATAATGCTGTGACATGCCACTGGAGTCAAGCTATCCTGGCTGATGAGGGGTGAAACCCCGAAACCGGTCCTAGGATGCTTTTTTCCAGTCCAGGGAGGACCTGGCCTGGCAGTTCGGGCTGGACTGTTCCCATTGGGTGCGGGGTCAAGACTGGTCAAGACTGGTCAACTGGAATGGCATGGTGAGCAAAAAAACGATGGATTTAGGCCCAGATCTCTGTACTGGGGTGAATGAATGACATTGTTCTGCATTCTGTCCATCAATTGTTCTTTTTGCATGTGACATGCAGTGCAGCACATCGGACTTCTGACACTTCTAAGTGTATGTGTAGTTTAGGACCTACTGATGATTTGGCCGGCCTCTGTGTGTATTTATAATGACTGGTGAGGGGTGCAGAGAGGACATGTGCTGCTTTCCTCAGTCGGAACACATGATCCGAGGGTAACCTTCAGAAAGGAGGCCTGCACCCATACACTGGTGCCCAGATCCCAGGAGAGAGCATGGTGATGTGACAGACTGTGGAACCTGAAACACTGGTCCCTGCCAGCAGTAAACCAGAGCAAGATCCTTCTTGCTGCGCATGCTCGGTAATAGTGGCAGGTGATTTCATTGACTGTGTGAAATGCTTTTTTGTTAGGTGATTAGCACATTATTCTGACAGGTGATATTGTTTTTTTTTAGCATTAATCATCCTACGTCTTTACCTTAAAATGGAAAGAATGGTCTAATGTATTTTTAACAAATGCAGTGAAATAGGTGAAAAGGATTTATAGAGTAATTATTTGGTGAGGTTAACTTTGTGTTCGAAGAATGGTAGAGAAACTTTCACTTGATGATTAGCCCTCAATTCTTCTGTCACTGTTTTTATGCACTTACCTTGCTCATCACTCACTAAATAACGTATACAAGGAAGACATTGTTTGAGTCACACAGTTGTTTTACTCACTCTAAGTGACAATGTCAGCAAACAGTCAAAACATGTAGTGCTTCAAAACTGCCTCCTATGACGCTTCAGGAAGATGTTGAGGGATTATTGTTTAAGAAATCAGTCACATCATAGAGGAAGAATAGCAATGGAGCGACAGCTGGGAGGAATGGTAATTGAGGAAAGGTTAGTGAGCAGCACAGAGGTAGATTGCATTAAGAAAGGATTGAGTGGAGACAGGAGCAGAGACTACAGAGAGAATGGATAGCAGAGTATAGGGGAGACGGCAAAGAGGAAGGTCAGAACGCGAATTACTGAGGAGAGCAGAGCAATATTAAGAAACAGCATAGATGACGAATAACACAGGAGAGACAGACAGCAGAGATTAATAATAACAGAGGCAAGACAGTGAAACACTGCAGGGAGGGAGGAACAGTAGCAGAGGAAAGACACAAGCAAGAAATGAAGGTTCTGCAGAAAAGAGGGATAGCAGAGTTAAGATCAAGAAACAGGCAAAGAGAGAAGATTTAGCAGAAAGACAAACTGCTGAGAGGAAAGATACAATAGGCAGACTGAGAAAGCATAGAATAGACAGACATCAGAAAAGATTAAAGCAGTGAAGAGATAAGACAAACTACAGAGAAGTAAAATGGGGAAGAAATGTAGAGAGAGGCACACTGCAAATAGCACCACAACACTCTTTTGAGTGCAAATGTGTGGTTTATAAGTCTCTTTTATTATTTCTGCTAATATGTGAAAATTGTGCCACACCATTTCTTCAACAAAAATTCTCCCCAGGGAAGTCAGACTTGTTTCCTTCACTTACCCACATGATCTATGTTACACTTAGGGGCCTATTAGGATGGCGGGCGGACCTGAGTCCGCCCGCCATCCTTGCGGTGTTGGGACCGGCCGCCAGACATGCGGCGGTCCCGCACCGTGAATTAGGATGAGACCGCCACCCCGGTGGTCGCATTCCGCATTTTAACATTGCGGCGGGTGCTGCTTACAGCAGCACCCGCCGCAATGTCAAAAAGGCATGCCTGGCATTTCCCTGCACCACGTGGCAGGCACCACGCGGTGCCTGCCACTTGGTGCAGGGAACTGCAGGGGGTACCATGGGTACCCCACAAGTGCACCCCCCACCCCCGGGGGCCCGCAACGGGCCCCCATAGCAAATCCCCGCCAGCCTTGCCTTCAAAACTCCACATCCTAATATGGCTGGCGGTGCCTGCTAGGCACCGCCACCATATTTGGGCCCCTGCTCCGCCTGGCCGGCAATCGTAACGATTGCCGACCGGCGGAAAAGCGGCGGACGCACTTTGCGTCTGCCGCAATTCCCCCGCCATCATAATTTGGCGGGGGGTATTTCACTGTAGGATGGCGTAACGATCGCCACCGCCGGGCCGGCGGTGGTGATCGTTACGCCATCCCTAATGACCCCCTAAGTTATTTACGCCTCACCACTTTCATAGTTCACCAGCCACCACTGGCTAACAGTTTACAGTACGTCTATAAAAACATAACTTTTTTCATTTACTGTCCTAAAGTGGTGCCTGTTTTCACAGTGCAAAATACTATTACTCCAGACGTTGCATACACATCATTATATTTATCTGTCATCAGTTGGGCCGCACTGTGGGGGTCATTAGGATGGCAGGTGGATCGCCACCGCCGGCTCAGCGGTGGCGAACCGCCCGCCATCCCAACTAGATTTACGCCCGCCATATTATTATGGCGGGGGGTATCACGGCGGACGCAAAGTGCGTCTGCCGCTTTTCCGCCGGTCAGCAATCGTTACGATAGCCGGCCGGGCGGACTTGGCCACTAATATGGTGGTTGCACCGCCATCCATATTAGGATGGGTGCGGTAACTGGCCTTTCCAAAGGCTGGCGGGGATGTGCTTTGGGGGCCTTTTGTGGGCCCCCAGGGGGAGGGGGGTGGGGGGTGCACTTGGGGGGTACCCATGGTACCCCCCTGCATACCCATGCACAAGGTGGCAGGCACCCCGCGGTGCCTGCCACGTTGTGCATGGGAATGCGCAACATGCCATTTCACCATTGCGGCGGGTGCTGCTTACAGCAGCACCCGCCACAATGTTAGAAACGCGGAATGCGACCGCCATCCTAATGACCACCTATGTATTGCTTTCTGTGCCTTCATATGAGCCCAAATAAGGTTTCTATTGGTCAGTTCCTCCAGAATCCTCTGTGTGTATTATGAAGATAGAGCACTAACCATACATATAAGCTGCTGTTTTTTCTAAAAAAAGGAAAGTAAAATGTAGACACATGCCCTTCAAGGATACATTTTATCTGAAAACATTTACACATTTCACTGTGACAATTTATCAACAGCACATAAATTATAGAGGATTCTCCTGGCCATGTTTAAATATTCATTGTGCATTAAAGTGTGGCAGCTGAGCAGAGGTCTAAAATGGCAGACAGGATTAATATACTATTTTTGACTCCATTTGTAGCAAATATTACCACAGGTATGGCATTCTAAAACATGTAAGTTAGAGGGTAAAATTTATTTACAGGACAATCTGGAAGTTACACTGAGAGCATACTGGCTTTCTCACTGGAGTTCCCCATGGGGACCACGCTTTGCTCTTTTCCATTCGATTATAGTACAATTGGATTCAATTAGATTGCCAAGAGGAAGTACAAGCACGCATGACCCTGAAGAGATGAAACGGGGTGAGTATGTCGGCCGTTGAAAAATGAAAATTGGTGGACGTTAAAACATGAAAAAATGTTAAAGAAAAAAGGGCAAACGTTTCTCAGGATCTAGGTTTCATCTATTTTTGGGAGGTGTGTGTTATGGTATGACATGATTGACTGGCCTATTGCTCTGAAACTCGTCTTTAAAGTAATTCATGAAGAAGTGTGGTAGGCTAGAAATGGAAGAGACGGTAAAGGTGTAATGTGTGGTACCTTGATTAATATTCAAATCCAGCTATTTACAAACAGAGGCAAGCTTAAATATTTTTAATAATCCATTGGCTCTTCCTTTCATAACATTGCCTTAGTTTGCGTCTTAAATATGTAAGAGATGCTGGCAGATGCAGGTATCAACACATGCCATGCTGTACAATGTCCACGATTAACCTAGAAATACTATATATAATAAACATTTTCCCACTAGATGTCTTTAATGGCCAAAGGCAATGAGAGCACAACTGTGATTAAACTATTCGTACTGTCCAGTATGATTTAGGGTAGGAATTTTACAATGAAGATCACTCTAAGGTTCCAATTTAAGGGCCGATTACGATGGCGGACGGACTGGAGTCCGCCCGCCATCGTAGTGGGGAACGGGACCGCCAGCCATGCATGCGGTGGTCCCGCAAACCAAATTAGGATGCGACCGCCACCATGGCGGTCGCATTGTGCAATTTGTCATTGCGGCGGGTGCTACTGACTGCAGCACCCGCTGCGATGTCAAAAATGCATGTTGTGCATTTCACTGCATTATGTGGCAGGCACCACATGGTGCCTGCCACTTGGTGCAGTGAAATGTAGAGGGGTACCATGGGTACCCCCCCAGTGCACAAACACCTCCCCCCAACACAAGGAGGGCCCACAATGGGCCCCGAAACCAATCCCCGCCAGCTTTTCCATGGCGGTTTTGCCGCCATGGAAAGGCTGGCTGAAGCCAGCATCCTAATTTGGCGGACGGTGCCTGCTAGGCACCGCCACCATTTAAGGGAATGCAGACCGCTCCGCCAGGCAATCAGTACGATTACCTGTGGCAGTTCCGTGGCGGACGGTCTTTGCGCCTGCCACGGTCGCAGTCTGGATTCGCCCGCCATCCTAATCTGGCAGGCGGTGAATCGTCGTTCGATGGCAGAAGGAATGCCACCGCACGGCTGGCGGCGGCAGTCCTTCCGCCATCGTAATGACCCCCTTAGTTTGGAGAAGGGATTCAGTGTTGTGTAAAGTGTTGACGTTGTAGCAGACATCTTCATCTGATGGCAGCTCTATAAAGAGCTAGTTCCGGAGAAGATCTATCAATCTGGCAAACAGCTTAGGATGAGCCCTGTGGGAAAATGTACTTTTGAGTTGAATCTTTCATGTAGAACAAAACTTTCATAAGAAGCTTTTGCATGGGGTCCAAAGTTCTTAAGAATAGTCACTGAAGTGGGTCAAAGGGTCTGTAGCACAAAGAAAATTGCAGGGAAGTGATTAATTGCTTATCATTTAGAGGAAATCACTATCTCAAGTGTGTAGTTTTCCTCTCACTTAGGTTTTCAATGAAGTGCTTACCATGATGTAGACCACACATACTCTTGAGTGCAGAATACCACAGATATGTCTCTCTCACTCTCTCTCTCTCTCACACACACACTCTCTCTCTCGCTCCTCACACTGTAATTACTACAGTCACTGTCATGGAGGAAGGATTATTCTCATTGTGATGTTTCAGGTTCCCATGAGCCCTCATGAATAAAGATGGTTGTGATCTGTGAGTAAGCCAGGTATATTAGCACCCTTGATCCACTGTCTCAAAGACTTATTATGTCTATGGAAAGATGATATTTAAAAAATTTTTTTTTAGCTTTTCACTCTTTCTGTGTATCCCACTAATGATGCCAAGTATGAACAAAAATTGACTACCTTATGAACATTTCATAGTGAGAGCTTGCTCTCCGCATAATTTTTACATACACCAGTAAAAACTATGTTATGTGTAATGTGGAAAATAGTTCCACATCCATACTTGGCTTTTGATGCACTCTTTCCAAAATAAATTGTGTAACATTTTTGGTACAGCTGCTGACCTGCCACCATTTAAAGCAGGAAGACATTTCAGGCATTGGCAATAATGATTTCTTCTGCATTCATGACAGGAGACATGCTGCCCAGGACTGTGGCTGTCACATGTGTGCTACCCAACTGCTATACCTCATCAGTACAGTCAATCCTGTCCCAAGCGGGTACCCCAAAAACCATGACAGTATGTCTCATATGAGTGGCAGTCTACAGTGGTATTCAAGAATCTTCTGCAGCATTGGAGGATCCAGGTATTCAAGGATCCTATAATTTCAGGATCTACACTGGAATTCGAGGAACCAGCAGTCTATAAAAGCTTCGGGTGTGCCGAATCGGCATAATTTGCTTTGGCAAAACCATGTTAAATACAGTGAAATTGCACGTAATTATGCAAAATGTAAATTCATCATTTTGTGCTATTTATTAGGCCGAAATAGATCCTTGCATCAGTTTTTGGTGTGAGGATGCATATGAACAAGCATGACAATTAACAGCTGCTTGCATTCTCTTGTTCCCATGTGTTTGTGGTAAATATTTACTGTAAGTTGCGTGTTCACAGTACATTTTTACAGTGACATAATTAGTGGAATTTAGCATAACAAACATGAAATTCGCAAAATCTCAGCGGTGTAATTTAAATTTTGATAAGGCCTAATAAAAACAACTTCTATGCATTGCCAAGTGCTTGGCTTTCCTCCCTGTTGATGAGAGGAAGTCTCTGCTTGGGCTCTGCTCTTCACCTGTCTTCCTCAGCTTGGGCTCACCTCTTCACACATTCCTAACTCTCCATTCGAGACTATCTTCAAGTGAGACTTGAAAACATCATCCCAGAAGTTTTCTGTTTGTGGTGATTCTTGAAATTCCTTCTGCAGCAGCACATCAAAGACTTTCCATGCATCCATTGAATTATTCAGCCTTTCCCAGCAATGTCTACAGAATATCTAAAGCTCAGGAAAGTTAGATATTAGTTGTTTGAATTGTGGAATTCCTGTAAGGCTCCTGTACTGTCTCCTTAACTTTGTACTGGAATACTGTCATGCCACTATAGTCGTGCTGAAGCAACTCTCTTGGATCTCTGCAATGTTACATTAGATCCTGTGAGAACCTTTGATTCTAATTGGTGTCTCAGTTTATGGAGCATTAACACCTGCTATGGGACAACGGAGCGAGACTAGTCTCACACAGAGACATTTTAAGGCATGGGCAAAGTGGGCGATTGCCCAGTGCCCCTACCTTCCAGCGGGTCCCCTGGTTATGTAATCTTTCTCTCACTCTATCATATCTGTGTTGATTTTTCTATCACAACCTCTCTACCTCCGCTTCTGACTCTGTTGCTCCTCTCTCTTTTAAAGACCCCTGATATATCTATAAAAAAATATGTGTGTGTGTGTATACGTCTGCATCTATACCATATAAAGATATCAACTATATAATTACTGCCACTCTGTAATATATATATATATGAACAAGGCCGCATGTCTGGTGGCCGAAACGCGTCATTTTGGACATTGATACTTAAATAAAGACACTTTGCCATCATCACTGCCTTGGAGTCTGTGCCCTCGTGTTGCGCCGCTGTGGCTGGATACTTTGGGATTCACATGCTGATATATATATATATATATATATATATATATTCACTGAAAAAACCATAGGTTTTAGGGACAGTTATAGTTAGTTGGACATTTCACTCGTACAAAACCATAGAAATTCCCCCGTTATAGTTAGTTCAGCTAACTATAACTCGCGCCCCGCAATGCACTGCTGATGACGTCACATATTACATCACTCATGACATGGTCAGTGACATCACTGATGACATCACTGATGACATCTCAAATGACATCACTGATGACATCATCCAGTGACTGTGTGTTTCTGTAAAGTTTAAATATGTTTAATATATATAGGGAAAGGCGTATTGAAGAATGAGTGGGTGTATAAGTGTCTGAATGGATGATTTAGTACGTGCGTGACTGACTCTACAAGTGAGTGATTAAACGTATCTTACTGAATGCATGGGTTAGTGACTAAACTGTGTGAATGTCTGTATCCGTCTGTTTGTTGGTGTGTAAGTGGATGCATGGATTTGCGAATAGCTACATGAGTGTCTATATGGATTATTGATTGGTTCTCTGAGTATCTGTATGGCTGCCTGAGTGTTTGTGTGGGTGGGGTGTGTGTGACTCTGTACATAGATGTGTGAGTGGGTGATTCACTGGGTGCATGATTTCAAGAGTGCATCTGTGATGGACTGCTTGGGTGGGTGAGTGTGTGTATGGGTGTGTTAGTCAGTGAATGTATATCTCAGTGGTACATGTGCGAGTAACTACATATGTAAAAGGCAGTATATATGTATGTTAGAGTATTTAAATGGCTATAAGTGAGAGTGTGTGATTGTGAGAGTGGCTGTATGGATGCGTGTGTGCTTGTATCAGTTATTGTATAAGAGCGTAAGAATGTGCTAGTATTTGTATGAGTAAGTGAGCTGGTGTGTGTATAACTGTATAGGTGAGTAAATGGGTGTGTGATTAATTTTTTGCATGACTGACTAAGTGTGTGAGTACCTCTATGGATGAGTGGCGGTGTGTGAGTGTTTATATAGGTGTATGAGTGCATATGATAGTCCTGTACTGAGTGACTGTAAGTATGAGTGACTGTACGGGTGAGTGAGTAGATGTGTGTGTGTAGACCTAAGAATCAGTGAGTGGATATGTAGTAATTGGTATTGGAGTGTGTATGGTTTTGAGAATGGCAGTCTGTAATTTAGAGTGGGTGTATCAAAAGTTATATTAGGGTGTGAGAAGATGCATGAAATTATCACATGGATGATGTCATCAGTGATGTCATTTGAGATGTCATCAGTGATGTCACTGACCATGTCATGAGTGATGTAATATGTGACGTCATCAGCAGTGCATTGCGGGGCGCGAGTTATAGTTAGCTGAACTAACTATAACGGGGGAATTTCTATGGTTTTGTACGAGTGAAATGTCCAACTAACTATAACTGTCCCTAAAACCTATGGTTTTTTCAGTGAATTTCAAAGGTTTTTTAAATGCTAATTTCTAACTAAAACGTGTCTGAAACCTATGGTTTTTTCACTGAATTTCAAAGGTTTTTAAATGCTAATTTCTAACTATAACGTGCCTGAAACCTATGATTTTTAAGTGAATTTCAAAGGTTTTTTAAATGCTAGTTCCTAACTATGCCTACAGAGGTAGGACATGTGAAGAAAGAAGAAAAAACGCACAGAAAGAAGCAAAAGAAATGCAGAAAGAAGCAACAGAAGTCCACAAAGACGAAGAAAAGTGCAGGAAGAAGCAAAAGATGTGCAGAAAGAACCAACAGAGGAGCAGAAAGAGGCCTTGTTGCAAAATCATCCTGTGCCCACAACTTTTTCAGACGGGTACTGGTGGTAACTGACTCTGACTAACCAGTCAGTGCTATGCTAAAAGACACTTAGAATACAGTGAAAACACCTACATACACTAGGGAACACTATGCGTTGGGGTACCCCTGTGATTAGCATGACCTCCTCTGTAAGTCCCTAGTACATAATAGGGCAGGGGGATTAAAACTACCTCTTAAAACGTGCTACAGGGCGCGTTTGCACAGTGGTGAAGGGAGGGGGGCCTGAGGTGACATGTGTGCAAACGCGCCCGGTGGCGCATTTTAAGTTGCGGGATTAAGTCCCCTTGAATCCTGAGGGTCCCTGGGGCCCAACTAGCCCCCCAGGTACCTACAGTTAGGACCACAGAGCTGAGTTGCAGAGAGGCGTTCCGAGGCCACGCACCTTTTGTCACCTCTCTGCAACGCAACTCTGTTGTGCTTACTGAAGGTACCTGGTGGGCTAGTTGGCCCCAGGGTCCCTCAGGATTCAAGGGAATTATTTCCCCAACTTAAAACGCACCACAGGGCATGTTTGCGCACATGTCACCTGAGGCCCCGCCCCTCCTTTCACCACTGTGCAAACGCGCCCCGTGGCGCGTTTTAAGTTGGGGGATTAGGTCATCTTGAATCCTGAGGGTCCCTGGGGCCCAACTAGCCCACCAGGTACTTCCAGTAAGCACCACAGGCCTGCGTTGCAACGCCTGTAACAAATTGTGCAGTTGTGTTTAGGTAGTGTAGGGAGTCGTGCTGGGGGAGTGTTTTAGGGTTTAGGGTAGTGCAGTGGTGTTTGGGTAGTGTAGGGGGTTGTGCTGGGGATAGTGTTTTAGGGTTTAGGGTAGTGCAGTGGTGTTTGGGTAGTGTAGGGGTTCGTGCTAGGGGTAGTGGTTTAGGGTTTAGTGTAGTGCAGTGGTGTTTGGGTAGTGTAGGGGGTACTGCTGGGGGTAGTGTTTTAGGGTTTAGGGTAGTGCAATGGTGTTTGGATAGTGTAGGGGGTACTGCTGGGGGTAGTGTTTTAGGGTTTAGGGTAGTGCAGTGGTGTTTGGGTAGTGTAGGGGGTAGTGTTTTAGGGTTTAGGGTAGTGCAGTGGTGTTTGTGTAGTGTAGGGGGTCGTGCTGGGGGTAGTGTTTTAGGGTTTAGGGTAGTGCAGTGGTGTTTGTGTAGTGTAGGAGGTCGTGTTTTAGGGTTTAGGGTAGTGCAGTGGTGTTCGGGCAGTGTAGGGGGTCATGCTGGGGATGGTGTTTCAGGGTTTAGGGCAGTGCAGTGGTGTTCGGGCAGTGTAGGGGGTCTTGCTGGGGGTGGTGTTTCAGGGTTTAGGGCAGTGGTGTTCGGGTAGTGAAGGGGGTCATCCGGGGGTAGTGTTTCAGGGTTTAGGGCAGTGCAGTAGTGTTTGGGTAGTGTAGGGGGTCATGCTGGGGGAGTGTTTGAGGGTTTAGGGCAGTGCAGTTGTGTTCGGGTAGTGTAGGGGGTCGTGCTGGGGGAGTATTTTAGGGTTTAGGGTAGTGCAGTGGTGTTCGGGTAGTGTAGGGGGTCGTGCTGGGGGTTGAGTTTCAGGGTTTAGGGCAGTGCAGTGGTGTTCGGGCAGTGTAGGGGGTCATGCTGGGGCTGGTGTTTCAAGGTTTAGGGCAGTGCAGTGGTTTTCAGGCAGTGTAGGCGGTCGTGCTGGGGGTGGTGTTTCAGGGTTTAGGGCAGTGCAGTGGTGTTTGGGCAGTGTAGGGGGTCTTGCTGGGGGTAGTGTTTCAGGGTTTAGGGCAGTGCAGTGGTGTTCGTGCAATGTAGGGGGTCGTGCTGGGGATGGTGTTTCAGGGTTTAGGGCAGTGTAGTAGTTTCGGGCAGTGTAGGGGGTCGTGCAGGGGGTGGTGTTTCAGGGTTTAGGGCAGTGCAGTGGTGTTCGGGCAGTGTATGGTGTCGTGCTGGGGGTGGTGTTTCAGGGTTTAGGGCAGTGCAGTGGTGTTCGGGCAGTGTAGGGGGTCATGCTGGGGCTGGTGTTTCAGGGTTTAGGGCAGTGCAGTGGTTTTCAGGCAGTGTAGGGGGTCTTGCTGGGGGTGAAGTTTCAGGGTTTAGGGCAGTGCAGTGGTGTTTGGGCAGTGTAGGGGGTCTTGCTGGGGGTAGTGTTTCAGGGTTTAGGGCAGTGCAGTGGTGTTCGTGCAATGTAGGGGGTCGTGCTGGGGATGGTGTTTCAGGGTTTAGGGCAGTGCAGTAGTTTGGGGCAGTGTAGGGGGTCGTGCAGGGGGTGGTGTTTCAGGGTTTAGGGCAGTGCAGTGGTGTTCAGGCAGTGTAGGGTGTCGTGCTGGGGGTGGTGTTTCAGGGTTTAGGGCAGTGCAGGGGTGTTCGGGCAGTGTAGGGGGTTGTGCACAGGGTGGTGTTTCAGGGTTTAGGGCAGTGCAGTGGTGTTCAGGCAGTGTAGTGGGTCGTGCTGGGGCTGGTGTTTCAGGGTTTAGGGCAGTGCGGTGGTGTTCGGGCAGTGTAGGGGGTCATGCTGGGGCTGGTGTTTCAGGGTTTAGGGCAGTGCAGTTGTGTTCGGGCAGTGTAGGGGTCATGCTGGGGCTGGTGTTTCATGGTTTAGGGCAGTGCAGTGGTGTTCGGGCAGTGTAGGGGGTCGTGCTGGGGCTGGTGTTTCAGGGTTTAGGGCAGTGCAGTGGTGTTCGGGCAGTGTAGGTGGTCGTGCTGGGGCTGGTGTTTCAGGGTTTAGGGCAGTGCAGTGGTGTTCGGGCATTGTAGGGGGTCGTGCTGGGGCTGGTGTTTCAGGGTTTAGGGCAGTGCAGTGGTGCTCGGGCAGTGGGGGGGTTCGTGCTGGGGTGGTGTTTCTGGGTTTAGGGTAGTGCAGTGGTGTTCGGGCAGTGTAGGGGGTCATGCTGGGGCTGGTGTTTCAGGGTTTAGGGCAGTGCAGTGGTGCTCGGGCAGTGTAGGGGGTCGTGCTGGGGGTGGTGTTTCAGGGTTTAGGGCAGTGGTGTTCGGGCAGTGTAGGGGGTCTTGCTGGGGGTGATGTTTCAGGGTTTAGGGCAGTGCAGTGGTGTTCGGGCAGTGTAGGGGGTCGTGCTGGGGGTGGTGTTTCAGGGTTTAGGGCACTGCAGTGGTGTTCGAACAGTGTAGGGGGTCGTGCAGGGGCTGGTGTTTCAAGGTTTAGGGCAGTGCAGTGGTGTTCGGGCAGTGTAGGGGGTTGTGCTGGGGGTAGTGTTTTAGGGTTTAGGGTAGTGCATTGGTGCTTGTGTAGTGTAGGGGGTCGTGCTGGGGGTAGTGTTTTAGGGTTTAGGGTAGTGCAGTGGTGTTTGTGCAGTGTAGGGGGTCATGTTTTAGGTTAGTGCAGTGGTGTTTGGGTAGTGTAGGGGGTCGTGCTGGGGGTATTGTTTTAGGATTTAGGTTAGTGCAGTGGTGTTTGGTTAGTGTAGGGGATCGTGCTGGGGTAGTGTTTTAGGGTTTAGGGTAGTGCAGTGGTGTTTGTGTAGTGTAGGGGGTCGTGCTGGGGGTAGTGTTTTAGGGTTTAGGGTAGTGCAGTGGTGCTTGTGTAGTGTAGGGGGTCGTGCTGGGGGTAGTGTTTTAGGGTTTAGGGTAGTGCAGTGGTGTTTGTGTAGTGTAGCGGGTCATGTTTTAGGGTAGTGCAGTGATGTTTGGGTAGTGTAGGGGGTCGTGCTGGGGGTAGTGTTTTAGGATTTAGGTTAGTGCAGTGGTGTTTGGGTAGTGTAGGGGGTCATGCTGGGGGTAGTGTTTTAGGGTTTAGGGTAGTGCAGTGGTGTTTGTGTAGTGTAGGAGGTCATGCTGGGGGTAGTGTTTTAGTGTTTAGGATAGTGCAGTGGTGCTTGTGTAGTGTAGGGGGTCGTGCTGGGGGTAGTGTTTTAGCGTTTAGGGTAGTGCAGTGGTGTTTTTGTAGTGTAGGGGGTCATGTTTTAAGATGCAACACTCCAATACCTGACCAGTCTGCACTACATAAAACTGCAAAAAAACTAAAAATAAAAAGTGTTTTGCACACTTTTGTCATTGGGCTATATGTGGGCTACATCTGGGTAATATTTGTGCTACATTTGGGCTCTTTTTTCTCTGGTGGCCATCTTGGAAGACCTTTGTTATGAAGTTTCCTAATTTCCTCATTTACTGCAGTCTCCTCAGTAGGAAATGCTTTCAGTTTTTACTTTGATTCCATCAAGAAGGCATTCAGATGTGTCTCACATTTGCCATAAATTCAGAATGTTAGCACTCTAGTTGCTCATTAGATCACTGTAGTAAAGCTACTGCTCACTAGGGAGTTAACTGGAAGTCTGCTGCTGGTATTGAAAGTGATTGTTTCAGTCTGCATGTCAGAATTTTCTAATGAAGTAGAAGAGGATTTGAGATCTCACTTAAAACATGCCCTCATTTTTCTTTCTGCAGCACTAACCATAATTTCTATTTCAAAAAGAACCCCCTCATTTTGTTCCTTTTTAAATTAAATGTTTTAAGTATTAACGGTTTATTCCAATCAAGATGGCTTCAGGTGTGCCATACTTTTGTCATAAGTAAGGCTGTTAGCGCTCTAGTTGTTCTTTAGAACACTCTGGGAAGCTGCTGTAGAACACAAAGGCATCAACTGGCAGGCTGCTCCTGTTGAAATATAACAGGAAGATATTTGAGATCACACTTGAAACATGTCCTAATTTTTCTTTCTACAGCACTACCCATAATTTCTATGACAAAATGAACCCCATCATTTTGTTCCTTTTTAAATTAAATGTTTTAAGTGTTACCAGTTTATTCCAATCAAGATGGCTTCAGGTGTGCCATACTTTTGTCATAAGTAAGGCTGTTAGCACTCTAGTTGTTCTTTAGAACACTCTGGGAAGCTGCAGTAGAACACAAAGGCATCAACTGACAGGCTGCTCCTGTTGAAATATAACAGGAAGATATTTGAGATCTCACTTGAAACATGTCCTAATTTTTCTTTCTATAGCACTAACCATAATTTCTATGACAAAATGAACTCCATCATTTTGTTCCTTTTTAAATTAAATGTTTTAAGTGTTACCAGTTTATTCCAATCAAGATGGCTTCAGGTGTGCCATACTTTTGTCATAAGTAAGGCTGTTAGCACTCTAGTTGTTCTTTAGAACACTCTGGGAAGCTGCAGTAGAACACAAAGGAATCAACTGACAGTCTCTGCCCTTGTTGGATGTACATGTTTTACTGAGAATGTCAGACTTCATTCTCACATGACTGAGAAAGATAATGTGAATTTACAGAAAATATGCTCTCATTTTACCTTCTGGAGCACCTTCCAAAACTCTATGGGACAAGCATGTGAAAATAGTTTTCTCTCAAACATGATTCATGATATCCCAGCAGAAGGTTTTTCACAGGGTAAAATCACCTTAGAACACACCACAATTCCTGAAATTAGTATGGTACCATCAACAAATGAATTCTAATGTAACTAGAGTCTGTTATCACCCTTTATAGTTCTCCTTTTGGTAACCCTCAAAATCTTTGATTCACTACAATGCATTTCAATGGAGTACTATCATTTATATTGGTCCCAAGATGGCTGCCAGCAATTCCAGGATGAAGTGCTGACAGCCAATCAGATCTCACGATGACATGTGTGGTTAGGCTCCGCCCAGATATATCTATCTTTTTACTTTTGATTTTCTCAGCAACTACTGAACGGATTTACACCATTTAACAAAAGGGTTCTTTCTGAACCAAGAACTACCTCTTTGCCAAATTTGGTGTAATTCCGTTCAGCAGTTCGGGCTGTAGCCGTGTCTAAAGTTTCCTATGGAAAATTGCATGGGGAAAACGTGTTTTGGGACCCCCTTTTTCTCGGCCCCGCTAGCGAATCCCCGAGACTTTCAGGGTAGGAGCGGACCGGAGCGCCCCACAAAGTTTGAAAATTTTGCGAAGATACGTCAACCGGCAAGAGAGTTATTTCAAATAGAATGTCGCGGATTTCCTATGGATAATAGGTTGTAACTATAACTATCTACTGGCGACCGCCAGTAGATAATATATATATATTATCTACTGGCATAGTTATAGGATGCGCTCAGGGCAGATAATATATATATATTATCTACTGGCGGTCGCCAGTAGATAGTTATAGTTACAACCTATTATCCATAGGAAATCTGCGACATTCTATTTGAAATAACTCTCTTGCCGGTTGACGTATCTTCGCAAAATTTTCAAACTTTGTGGGCGCTCCGTCCGCTCCTACCCTGAAAGTCTCGGAGGATTCGTCAGCGGCAGAAAAAGGGGGTCCCAAAACACGTTTTCCCCATGCAATTTTCCATAGGAAACTTTAGACACGGCTACAGCCTGAACTGCTGAACGGAATTACACCAAATTTGGCAAAGAGTAGTTCTTGGTTCAGAAAGAACCCTTTTGTTAAATGGTGTAAATCCGTTCAGTAGTTGCTGAGAAATCAAAAGTAAAAAGATAGTGATATCTATGGCCGAGTAGGGTCCGCGTACCCTCCCGATCACGAGCTGCATGTTAATTGGCTGTCAGCTGGCTGTCAACATTCCGATTCAGGAAATGTTGGCAGCCATTTCGTCCCTCGGTAGAACCGAGGGACAGAAACAAGTGCGCAAAGCGCACAAAGGGGGCAGGGTAGAAACACCCTGACCCCCTAGGTTTGCTCAGGGGTCCCACAAGGACCCCTGGGCAAAAATCGGCAGGATGCGCTCAGGGTGCGCGAATCCTGCCGAGAAAATAAATCGAAGCGCGGTCTCCCGCGCTCGACTGTATTTGCCCCCAGGTGGCCCAAGTCCCGGGGGCATGGTGGGGGTTAATTTTATGTGTGGGGGCCTCAAAGGGCCCCCAAGCCCGGGGACCGCCACCCCCGGGGCTTTTTTTTAAATGGTGCGGGAGGGCTCTGCATGTGTTTGTGAATAGCTACATGAGTGTCTATATGAGTTATTGAATGCTTGTCTGAGTATCTGTATGGGTGCCTGAGTGTTTGTGTGGGAGGGGTGTGTGCGACTCTGTGCATAGATGTGTGAGTGGGTGATTCACTGGGTGGATGGTTTCAAGAGTGCATCTGTGATAGACTGTATGGGTGGGTAAGTGTGTGTAAGAGTGTGTTAGTGAGTGAATGTATGTCCCAGTGGTACATGTGTGAGTAACTACATATGTGAAAGGCAGTATATATGTGTGTTGGAGTATATAAATAGCTATAAGCGAGAGTGAGTGATTGTGATAGTGGCTGTATGGATGAGTGTGTGCTTGTATCAGTGATTGTATAAGAGTGTAAGAATGTGCTAGTATTTGTATGAGTAAGTGAGCTGGTGTGTGTATAACTGTATAGGTGAGTAAATGGTAGTGTGTTTAATTATTTGCATGACTGACTAGGTGTGTGAGTACCTCTATGGATGAGTGGCGGTGTTTGAGTGTCTATATAGGAGTATGAGTGCATATGATAGTCCTGTACTGAGTGACCATAAGTATGAGTGACTGTACGGGTGAGTGAGTGGATGTGTGTGTGTAGACCTAAGAATCAGTGAGTGGGTATGTAGTTATTGGTGTTGGAGTGTCTATGGTTTTGCGAATGGCAGTCTCTAATTTAGAGTGGGTGTATCAAAGGTTATATTAGGGTGTGAGAAGATGCATGAAATTATCATATGGATGATGTCATCAGTGATGTCATCAGTGATGTCATTTGAGATGTCATCAGTGATGTCATCAGTGATGTCACTGACCATGTCATGAGTGATGTAATATGTGACGTCATCAGCAGTGCATTGCGGGGCGCGAGTTATAGTTAGCTGGACTAACTATAACGGGGAATTTCACGGGTTTTGTACGAGTGCAATGTCCAACTAACTATAACTGTCCCTAAAACCTATGGTTTTTTCAGTGAATTTCAAAGGTTTTTTAAATGCTAATTTGTAACTATAACGTCCCTGAAACCTATGGTTTTTTCAGTGAATTTCAAAGGTTTTTTAAATGCTAATTTGTAACTATAACATGTCTGAAACCTACGGTTTTTTTCAGTGAATTTCAAAGGTTTTGTAAATGACAATTTTTAAATGTATTGTTATATTTATTTTTTTGATACTGATTTACTACATTTTTTTAAACTATTTATTTTTACATATTTTATTTTTTAAATTACATTGTAATTACATTATACATTACATTACAAAATATACTTTCTCAGAATGAATTACTTTAGTTTAAATACTTTGGAAATAGGCAATAGACTTTTAAGTACAGTAGGTACAGTTGTTGCAATGGGCAACACAATTTCAAACACAATGCAACATTGAGCTCAATGTGAATTTCTAGTTAAATGCAATTAGTTACTTTATGGATTACTTTTCTAACCACAGGACTGGATCCTAGATTCAGTCCTGGGACATCTCCTGTAAACAGTTGAGTAAAAGCGTTTTGGTTACAGTAGTGATTTTTAAGGAATATTATTGTATTTTAAAAGTTGACACTTAGAAACTTTTTCACATAGAATCACCAATGTTATCCTATGGGAGGAAATTCACTTAGCAGGTAAGTAGTGTTATCGTTACTTTTCTTACTCAGTGGTGGATCCTGGATCCAGCACTGGTACATCTCCTGTAAACAGTTGAAAGAATGCGTTTAAGTCATACAGGCGATTTTTAAGGAATATTTGTAGTTTGTGAAAATCGACACTTTGAAACTTTTCTGCTGAAAACCAGACAATGGATTCCAATGGAAGGAAATACAAGTTACTGGTAAGTACGGTTAGAATTACTTTTCAGGGTCAGTGCTGGGCTAAAAGATGCAGCACTGGGTTCTCTCCTGATAACAGGTGAGTAAATCGGAATTCGTAGTTCGGCTGATTTTAGAGGAATTTGATAAAGTTCCAAAACTCCACACTTAGAAGAATTTCCAAGTGAAACCAGTCAATGTTAGCCTATGGAAGGAAATTCAAGTTACTGGTAAGTACGGTTAAAATTACTTTTCAGGATCAGTACTGGGCTCAAAGATGCAGCACTGAGGTCTCTCCTGATAACCGGTGAGTAAATCGGAATTCGTAGTTCGGCTGATTTTAGAGGAATATTTGCACAATGGTGAAGGAAGGGGGTGGGGCCTGAAGTGACATGTCTGCAAACACACCCTGTGGCGCGTTTTAAGTTGGAGAATTAATTCCTCCTCAATCCCGAGGGTCCCTAGGGGCCAACTGGCCCACCAGATACCTCCAGTATGCGCCAGAGAGCTGCGTTGCAGAGAGGTGTTCAGAGGCCACGCCCTTTTACAACACTCTGCAACGCAGCTCTGTGGCGCTTACTGGAGGTACCTGGTGGGCTAGTTGGCCCCAGGGACCCTCAGGATTGAAGAGGATTTAATTCCCCATCTTAAAACGCGCCACGGGGCCTGTTTGCACACATGTCACCTGAAGCCACGCCCCTCCCTTCACCACTGTGCAAACGCGCCCCGTGGCGCGTTTTAAGGTGGTGGATTAAGTCCCCTTGAATACTGAGGGTCCCTGGAGTCCAACTAGCCCACCATGTACCTCCAAAAGCGCCACAGAGCTGCGTTGCAGAGAGGTGTAAAGGGGCGTGGCCTCTGTACACCTCTCTGCAACGCAGCCCCTGGCACATACCGGAGGTTCCTGGTGGGCTAGTTGGCTCCAGGGACCCCCAGTATTCAAGGGGAATTACTTCCCTTCTTAAAACGCGCCAGGGGCGCGTTTGCAGACTGCTGCAAGGAGAGGGCATGATGCCGGTCTTTTTTGTTGTTGCTTTTTCTGCCCAGGGGTCCTTGTGGGACCCCTGAGCAGACCTAGAGGTCAGGGTGTTTCTACCCTGCCCCCTTTGTGCGTTTTGCGCACTTGTTTCTTGTGTTTTTTTTTAATCGGCAGGATCCGCGCACCCTAAGCGCATCCCGCCGATTTTTAAAAAATAAAATGCTTTTTTCTGCCCCGGGGGTCTTTGTGGGACCCCCTGAGCAGACCTAGGGGGTCAGGGTGTTTCTACCCTGCCCCCTTTTTGCGTTTTGCGCACTTGTTATACTGCTTTCTTGTTCCTCGGTTCTACCGAGGAACAAGATGGCTGCTAACACTTCCTGGTTTGGAGTGTTTTGGATTTTCTCAGCAACTACTGAACGGATTTACACCATTTTTAAAAAGGGTGCTTTCTGAACCAAGCACTACCTTTTTGCCAAATGTGGTGTAATTCCGTTCAGCAGTTTTGCTGTAGCCTTGCATAAAGTTTCCTATGGGAAATTGATTTTTTCACTCTTATTTTTTGAATTTCTCCGCAACTACTGAACGGATTTACACCATTTAAACAAAAGGTCGCTTTCTGAACCAAGCGCTACCTTTTTGCCAAATTTGGTGTAATTCCGTTCAGCAGTTCGGGCTGTAGCCGTGGCTAAAATTTCCTATGGGAATTAACATGGAGAAAACACGTTTTGGGACCCCCTTTTTTCTCGGCCCCGCTTGATGAATCACCCCGAAACTTTTAAGACAGGAGCGGACCGGAGCGCCCCACTAGTTTTGAAAATTTCGCGATGATTCGATCAAGCGGCGCTAAAGTTATTGAGAATAGAATGTTACGGATTTCCTATGGATAATAGGTCCTAACTATAACTATCTACTGGCGACCGCCAGTAGATAATATATATGTATGTATATATATATATATATTAACAATCCTCTCCAAAAATATCCGGTAGGGAAGGAGCCACACCAGTTGGCTCTGCTTTATAACAAGTTTAATTCTTAGGCAACGAAACAAAGACGCGTTTTGACCACACACGGTGTATATAATTACAGAGTGGTGGTAATTCTTTGGAAATTTGGTCGCTAATAACTTTGCGCACGTTTGACAAATCTCCTCAAAACTTTGCAGACCTATTCCTTTTTCTACATTGCCAGAGATTGCAAAGTTTCACATAGATTTGTCAAGGTGGTACAAAGAAAAAATGGACTTTGTACTCGCACATAGTGCAAAAATGGGAGGACAGATTTGAATGAAATTAGCAGGAAAATAGATTATAGTGTGGACCTGATCCTTTTCGGTATTACAGGCACATATGGTAAGTGTTTTTTAAGTAATAGCTATTTTTACTTAGTGATATCTGTTATTGCGGTATTTTACAAATGTACCTAGCGGTGACAAGTCATTATGTGATTGGCTAATGACTGCCTTTACAAACGTTAAAGGCCGTCATGTTGTTTTTTCACTATTTTCTGGGTTAGAGGCTTAGATATAGATAAGTATTGGTTTTATAATTTTCCCTTACCTATTATCACTTAATTAAAATGGTAAAAGGTAGTTAAAAACTATATATAGATTCTATATATTTAAAAAAATACCCAGAGTATCGTGGTATGAAGAAATATAGTGAATTACAGTGTTTTAGTTTTTTTTACATATGTAATTCTTTATAAAAAAACAAAGTAGACAGACACTGCAGAAATACAGAGAAAGTACCATGCAACTTAAAAACAATTAAAAAAATGTATAGGTTCATTTCTTAAAAAGTGATACTTCCTAGGTACTAGCATGGTACTCCGTAAACTTTTTTTTACAAATATATAAAAAAATATAAATAACTTTTCCTACCTAGTTTCACTTTAATAAAGTGGTAATAGGTAGGGATTGATAATAAAACTTACTACTTACCTATAATTAAGGCCCTACCCCAGAACACAGGTAAAGTGTATTAAAACAAAAAATATGCCCTCCTTTTAATTTTGTAAAGGCAGCAATTAGCCAATTATATACTGCCTTGTCATCGGCATGTACTACGGTATACCGCAAAGTTACAGCAGTAAACCGTGGCCCAATATATAACTAAGGGACACAGGTATTATTGTATTGCATTACCCTTGCAGCACCCTTAGTCTCACATGAGCAATGCAATACTTAAGTCACATTTACAAAGCAGCACAAGGACACCTTTCTTGGCCCTGCATTGCTTGGCAAATCTTGAGAAAGGCAAGGCAGCCAAAATCGCTGCCTTGCGTTAATCTGCACAACATATTCTACATTACTGACACATGTAATCTACATTCGTATGCCACTCCACTCTACGCCACTCCACTGTATGCCACTTCAGTCAACAACACTCCACAGTATGCCACTACACTGTATGCTACCCCACTCTATCCTATTCCAGTCTACCATTCTATTCAACACTGTTTCACTGTTTGCCACTCTACGCCAATCTACTCTACGCAATTCCACTGTATGCCACTGAACTCTATGCCTCTGAACTCTACTCTATTCCAATATACGCAACTCAACTCTATGCCACTCCACAGCACTCCACTGTACACCACTTTACACTATGCCACTCCACTCTACGCTATTCAACTATATGCAACTGTACTGTACTCTACTCTACTATATGTTAATCCACTGTATGCCACTCCACTCAGCGCAACACCATTCTATGCTATTCCATTGTATGGCACACCAGTGACGCTACTCCACAAGACGCCACTCCATTGCACATTATTCCACTCTATGCCACTCCAGTGTTTTCTATTCCACTCTAAGCCACTCCACGCTATACCACGCTACTGTATGCCACTCCACTGTACACCACTATGCTTTATGCCACTCCACTGTACACTATTCTACTGTACGCCTCTCAACTCTATGCCACTCCACTCAATGCTATTCCACTGTACGCTACTCCACTCTACGCCTCTCCAATATACACCACTCTACTGTACGCCACTCCTCTCTACACTATTCCACAGTACACAACTATACAGTGTGCCACTCTACTGTATGCAATTCCAGTCTACCCCATTCCACTCTTCGCCACTCCACTCTACGCTAGTCCGCTGTATGTCACTCCAGTGTATGCTACTGCACTCTACTCCACTCCATTGTACAACACTCCGGTGCATGTCACTCCACTGTATGCCACTCCACTGTATGCCACTCTACTGTACACTAATACACTGAACGTCAATTCACTCTACGTTATTCCACTGTATGCAACTCCAATCTATGCCATTCCATTCTACCCCACTACACAGTACACCACTCCAGTGTATGCTACTCCACTCTTCGCCAGTCCACTGTACATTACTCCAGTCTATGCTAGTCCAATCTATGTGACTCCGCTGTATACCATTCCACTACACGCTATTATGTAAAAGTTTCTTTTCCTAAAGAAAGTAACCGGGCACAAGTTCAAGGTACAATCGTGGATATTTATTTGCAAGCTCAAACTGATAGTCATGAAACGACTGGTTCTGAAGTAACTCTTGTAACTTGTTACTTGTAATTTCCTTTTGGCTATCTCATGCACTTGATGTCCAATATCATGCAAGTTTTCCACTGCTTTATACATTTTTGGGGCATTAATAAGAAGGTAGGTTCAGCATTCCGTTTTAATCATCCTACGAGCCTGCCCTTTCAGCTAGTATTATGTCTAAAACCATCTTGTTCTATTAAACCACGTTCCCCATGACAACCATCTCTACTGTTAAGTTATCTAATGCTGCTGATATTTCAATTATAGGTGCCTCCAGTAATCTACCCAGTTGCCTTATCTGTCTAGAATTAAGGGCTACTCCCAGAATTGGTATTATGCTCTTTCCGATGTCACTGGCTTCTTGGGCTCGTTTATCAGTCTTGTCTACTCTTCTTTTTATCCTAACTACAGAACTGTATTTTGTCAAAGTGTGTTTTTGTAAGCGGTCTTTTGGTCGGTGTAGCCTAGTAGGAAATACCAATCCTATATAGCAAAAACCTCCCCAACCCTTTGGTAACCAAGTGTATGCTCTCTCCCCACACATAAAATATACCTGCTTCCCGAGAGACATTGGATAGCCTAATGAGGAGGTGTTGCTTATATTAACATTCTGTTTACAGTTACTATCTCCTACTGGTACCCTTCCTTAATCCCCTAGACAGAGGTTCCCCTTCAATTTCCTCCTCAACTTCAAATGTTCCTAAATAGAAGGAACTGTATCATTCCAAATCAAATCTAGAAATTTGCTATGATGTGTTGCATTTATTATTAAGAGTTCTTCTTCTTTATTACCTGAAATCACCCATTCCATATATCCTGAAGGTATGGTGACCGGTCTATTGTATTCTGATAATATTTTTATCAAAGATGTTCTAACCTTTCTCTGCCACTTTCCAAAGGTAAGGGTCCTTAATAGAGACCAAAATGCAGAGCATGATGCATTAAATGTTAGCAGCATCTGTAACAAATGGAAACCCCTTATTCAATTTGGCAGGCATTTGCATACACATCCAACAATTTGAGGCATTCGTTACCTCATGGTATGCATTCATCATTTGTACTATTACATTGTCATGATATTCTTTGGTCTGGTGCTTATATAAGTCCAAGTCATTGTCCATTTTTATTCTTCCTGGCATTCCTTCCTAGCATTTGCCTTGTACATTATCACTATACAAAACACTAATATCATTATTAGGGTCATAATTATTAGTCCAAATAATTGTCCAGAAAAGAGAATTTTCTTCCATTCATTTCCCACCCATGGTCCAGACTCTTTAGCCATCATCTTCTGCGTCACTCGGCCCCCAGAGGTTTCTAGTATTTGTGGGACTTGAAATTCAGTATTTGCTACTGTTGGCCGAATTTGAAAGGCACTCATGATCGCAAATTGTATAGGGGTTTGTCAGTATATGCTGCTTGGGCAAACCTATTTGCTCACCAGGCTGTCCTTGACTCGTCACTGGAGGATCCCTATTTAAATGCAATGAATGCATCCAGGTTTTATAGCTTGTGCACTTTACTCCTGTGTTGGTCACCAACAGCACTGGGCCCTTCCACCTGGGCTGTAAGCAGTTGTTTTGCTGAAAGTTCTTTACCATTACCCATTCACCCGGGGCAATGTTGTGACCAGCTTCATGCAGAGGTATGGACAGTGCATTCTTCACCTGTTCAGGCAAAGTTTGCACGGTTTTAGTCAGTTGTATGCAATACTCTCTCATTAGGCCATCAGATAGATGCAATGTGTACTGCTTCGCTCCCCAAACCGGCATCAGTTTCCCAGTAACAATTTCATGAGGACTCAGCAAATGAACGTAGTTTGGGGTGCGGTGCATGCTCCTAAAGGGTGCAGAGAAAGAATATTGACTCAAAAATATTGAGGTGCAACAATATCGAGGTAAGAATATCGATTGTTTTAAATATCGAGGTAAGTAATATCGATGTTAAAAATATCGTTTTTAATGTTTTTTAGAAATATTGGAATTGTAAATATCGAAGGTAAAAATATCGACGTAATTAATATCGATTTTGTGGTTTCTAAATTTTCTAATTTTCAAATTTTTTTTAAAGCAAATTTGTATTAGTAATTTTATAATGTATAAATAATTTTTTTGTTTAAATAATGCTTATTTTTTATTTCAATATAAATTTTAGGAGCGGGATGTTGGGTTTATAGGGGATAAGGGTGGGGAGTAATTTAAAAATGCTGATTAAATTATTTTAGAAAAACTGAGGGGGTCATTATGATGTCGGGCGGATCGCCACCGCCCGACCGGTGGTGGCGATCCGCCTGACATCTTTCCCCACCCGCCCTCCATTTACCCCCGCCATATTACAATGGCGGGGGACAGCGGCGGACGGCAAGACTGTCCGCTGCATTTCCGCAGGCAGGCAATCGTTCCGATTGGCTGCCGGGCGGAACTCGGGCCGAATAGGATGCCTGGCGGTGAAGGCCTTTCCATGGCAGCATCGCCGTCATGGAAAGGCATGCAGGAATTGCTTCGGGGGCCCGTTGCAGGCCCCCAGGGGGGGTGGGTGGCTGCACTTGGGGGGTACCTATGGTACCCCCCTACATTGGCATGCACAAGGTGGCAGGCACCGCGCGGTGCCTGTCACGTTGTGCATGCCAATGCACCGCATGCATTTTTTACATTGCGGCGGGTGCTGCTGACAGCATCGCCCACCGCAAAGTAGACAATGCGGGATGCGACCGCCACGGTGACGGTCGCATCCTAATGGGCACAGCGGGACTGCCGCACCTCTGGCGGTCGGTCCCGTTTACCGTTAAGTTGGCGGGCGGACTTTGTCCGCCTGCCATCGTAATGGGCCCCTAAATTTGTATATATTTTAGGAGCGGGATGTTGGGTTTATAGGGGATAAGGGTGGGGAGTAAATTAAAAATGTTGATGAAAAAAATATATAATAGTAATTTTTTTATATGTTCTATTTTATTGATTTTGTGTTTATAGGGGATAATGGTGAGGAGTAAATTGAAAATATAATTTGTTTAAAAAAATATTTTTAAATTTTGAATTTTATAAATTTCGAAATTTATTTTTAAAGTGAAAATTTTTAAATACATTTTCCGAAAATATTAAGGGGCCTATTACGATGGCGGGCGGAGGCAACATTGCGGCTCTGGCGGTGCGGAAAAATGCAATTTACCGCTCGCCGCCAGCGGTCCTCACGCCCGCCATATTAGGATGGCCACACATTGCCCATTTCCCGCCCGCTGCGGTGCGACGCCGACCGCCATCAAAGTGCGCCCGCCACCGCGGCGGAGTGAGCCAATCACCACACACCGCCGTGCGGAATGACGTCCCGTACGCCGAAGATATCACGATGCCGGAAACATGGCAGCGGAACGCGACGGAGAAACCGCACAGCGAAAGACGGCGGAGACACCACAGCGGAGACCGAAAAGAGACACCCGGGACACACCGCGATGGATCCTGCCCTACACGCCTTCCCGGTGCTGTACTTGATACACCACCTGCAAGTCATCGTCCGTCGCGGACGCTTCCGCAGGTACGTACAGACACAACAGTGCAAGTAACACAATACACAGCTCCAGGGTGGAAAAACTTCGCTTGGGAACACCACACACCCCTGTGGGGACAGGCACACAGCCATCACTGCACACACACTTGTTCCACCTGTGACAAACACACATCGCCACATACTGCCCACCCATATACCGCCATCATGAACAAATGTCCCGGTCACGTCACCGCCGCGGTCAGTGTGCATGAAACCATGCACACAACGCAGAGCCCAGGGCCAGCGCATGCCAAGGGCACGGTACAAATCACACAGAGCCACAACTCCATCCACAACACACCAGCTACCTCCCTGAAGGGACACAACATGTGCCTCCCAAGTGCCACTCCTGCACAACAACCACACAACTACAGCCACACCATGCCCCACGTCCCAACAACTGCATATACAGCCACAGCAGGACCCTTTGCACAGGAACACATAGCACAGAAGCCCAGTTCCCAGCCAACACACACACCACAACAACATCACACACAAGCCAAGAACACTGAGGCCAGGCACAAAATGTACACACACACAAATGAGGACCAAACACTTCACTGCACACACTACCTGACAAGTCACACACACACACACCACCCTGACTCACAGCTACATACACACACCACATGCCAGCAGTAATGGAGGATAACCAATAGGAAAGCCAAAGTGAGGTGCCCACAAATGGAAGGGCAGTGACACAACCATCAAGCATGTGTGATGCTCATGCAAGACAAGACACATGTGAGAACACACACAGCCCATCACAGCACACATGGCTGACACAGTCAGTCAACACAAACCACGGTCACCCCAATGCAACAACTCCTGGAGACAGCAAGGACACCCATGTATAGGCACAGGGATGTAAGGAAGGCCCTGAACTCAAACACTGACCAGACACACATAGGCATCCAAATACTGGACAAGAGAATGTCTGCTGCACAACACACAGGGCCCAGTGACACACTACATGACAGCCAAGCACAAGTAGGATATGTCACACATACCTCCTCCCACAACAGCAACACACAATACTACCATGTGCACAAAACACAACCACAGGGCTCAACAAGTACACATACAGGCACACCACTCCAGGGTGACACATGGCAGTAGTTGACAATGCAGGTGCACACACATCCCCAGTCACAACAAAGTCATCCCCTTCACACCATACACTTGTCCACCACCCAAGTGCACACATTGGAAGTAAGCCATGGGACCTGGATAACTCCTCACCACAAGATGTCCATACACCGACACTGATTGGCACACAGAAAGGAAGCTCAAACAGACCCCATGACCCTGGCCTGCCTGCCTGTAAGCCTGTGCCCAAACTCCCACCCTGTTCTGCCATTGCCCACAAACCTGACATGTGTCCACCATAGATAACATGAGCAAAGAAGGAAGATGACAACAAGAATTCATTGCCAACCACCTGCACTGCACCCATAAGTATCACAGTCAGGTACAAATGAAGTGCCTCCCACCCCTGCAAAAAAAATGAAATGTGAGACAACCCATTGGCAATGTTGAAGTGGCATACTGAGCATGTGACACAGTAAACCATGCACACACAGAAACAACTTTATTCAGGAAGGACACTGACACAACTCACAGCAGGACCAACTGTGTTTATTCACAATTTGCATATTGAGACAACAAATTTGGGCAACAGCAAAGCCAGTGGGCATTTCAATATGCACAGTATTTACATGAGAAGCTGCACAGGCAGGGGGCAAACAGCAGTGAAACACAAGGCAAGTACAATGTGCAGAGTAGTTACATCAGAAGCTGCACAGGCAAGGGGCAAACAGCAGTGAACAGCAAGGCCAGTGGCCAGGACACAGTGCAGGTGAGGTACATGAGAAGCTGCACAAGCAAGGGGCAAACAGCAGTGAACAACAAGGCCAGTGGCCAGGACACAGTGCAGGTGAGGTACATGAGAAGCTGCACATGCAAGGGGCAAACAGCAGTGAACAACAAGGCCAGTGGCCAGGACACAGTGCAGGTGAGGTACATGAGAAGCTGCACAGGCAAGGGGCAAACAGCAGAGAACAACAAGGCCAGTGGCCAGGACACAGTGCAGGTGAGGTACATGAGAAGCTGCACAGGCAAGGGGCAAACAGCAGTGAACAACAAGGCCAGTGGCCAGGACACAGTGCAGGTGAGGTACATGAGAAGCTGTACAGGCAAGGGGCACACAGCAATGAACAGCAAGGCCAGTGGCCAGTCCAATGTGCAGATTAAGTCCATGAGAAGATGCACAGGCAGGGGGCACATAGCAGTGAACAGCAAGGCCAGTGGCCAGGATACAGTGCAGTTGAGGTACATGAGAAGCTGCACAGGCAAGGGGCACACAGCAGTGAACAGCAAGGCCAGTGGCCAGTCCAATGTGCAGGTGAGGTACATAAGAAGCTGCACAGGCAAGGGGCACACAGCAGTGAACAGCAAGGCCAGTGGCCAGTCCAATGTGCAGATTAAGTCCATGAGAAGATGCACAGGCAAGGGGCAAACAGCACTGAACAACAAGGCAAAGACATTGTGCAGAGTAGTGGCATCAGAAGCTACACAGGGAATGTATGCAACTCTACCATGCCATGCCCAGCAACAGAGTAATGGGCCTGACAATGGGCATCACACACACCCCTGTGGACAGACAGGTGTGTGAGGGTGACCACCACTCAGATGGGGCTGTCTGTCGGACTTGGAGCTGACTGTGTGTTGTGGTCAGTTGGAGGGCTGCCCTGGGCAGTGGGAGTAACAACTGTGGAAGAGCCAACTGTGCTTGTGGGAGCTGAGGGGCTGCTTGGACCAGGTGGGGTGGTGGCCCAGGGAGGTGGACTCATGCCCTGGTGAGACACAGTGTGTGCCGGAGATTGTGGAGGGGTGCCTCTCCACTTCTTGGGGATCCTGAAAGGCTTCCCTGTCTGGAGATTGAGGGGAACTGGGGCAGACACAACAGGTGACCCCACTAGCAAAGCTGATTCTGGTATGGATGTTCCCTCTGGGGACATGCTCGATCCCGCTGTGCGCTTGCATGGTGTTTGCCGCCGCCCTGCCTCCCTCTGCCCACCAGCTTTGCCCCCTACAGTGTCCTCCCGTGCTGGCTTCACAGGGCTTGGGATGGGAGTGGAGGTCAAGGATGGATTATCCATGGGGCCCTCATCCTGTGTAATGTTTGCAGGCAACACCTTCTCAGTGGGTGTGGAAACTGTCTTTTTGCCTCTGCGAGACGTCTTTGGGACAGGGGAGTCTTTGGCGGGGGAGGAAGGTGAGGCCTGTGACCCTGATGCTTGTTTCTTTGCTTTGTGTCCCTTGCTGTCGCCTGATGGGCTTTTCTCTCTGCGCTCTGGGGTGGCCTTACTCGCCCTAGTACTAGCAGCCCTAGTACGCTTGGGCTGCTGCTGCTCCTGTGTGCTGCGGGTTCTGTATCAGGACTTTGGGGTCCGTTGAGCATTGTCACTGTCGTCAGAGGTGCACAGTGACACGGGGCCGGACCGAGTGCTGGGAGCCGCTCCCTGACTATGGGCCTGTTGCAGGGCTGCTGTCACAGTTGATGACAAGGACTGCACAGACCAGTGTACCCCACCTACGTCGGAATGTATGCCCTCCATGAAAGCTATAACCTGCCCCAACTTTTTGTCGTGCTCTTGGAAGGCATTGAGAAGTGCTGTCTGCCCCACACACAGCTGGCGCAATAGCTTGACTGCTTCTGCACTGAGGGCAGCAGGGCTGACATGGGCTGGGGCAGCTGTGCCTGGGGTGAAGGTGACTCTTCCCTTCCTACTCGTGTGGACACGGGCAGCACCAGTGGAGGTTGAAGGGAGGCTGGGCACTGGACGCTGTGTGGCGGAGGAGGAGGCCGAGTCCCCGTTCCCGTACCCCCCAACATGGATGCGTCACCGCTGGCGTCAGATGAGGTAGAGCTTTGTGTCTCCGGCTGTGAATCCTCTAGCAGACTCCCGTCCCCCTCCTCGGCGCTGGTCACATCTGTGTCAGTCTGCTCCGGTCTGGCTGTTGCACTGGAAGCCTCACCACTGGTGTCCGTCCCCTCTCCCTCTGCACATACGGGAGCTGCTGCATAGGAGAGAGAAGTACTGTGAGATGAGTGGCATCAACAGAACTAACACGTGCCAATACATCTGCATCCTAGAAGAGGTGTGCAGCACATCGCATGCCACCCTGTGCACACATATATCTTGCCACCCAAAATATCAACCCAAAGGTGCATGTCCGACACACATCCTGCCATAAGTGCCCCAGGTGACTCACACAGCACACCATCCTGCTGTTGGCTCACATCAGACACAGCCACAAAATGGCCTGTGCACACACACTGTCCCGATGTTGGCAAGGATGAACACCACAACATGGTGCACATCACCTACATGTATGGAGCAGTAGGGGACCACACAGACCACAACATACCAGCCCACAATGACCCTGCACACATGCCATCCACCATATCGAGTTCATGGGCACATCTACTGTTGCACATTGGCCTCAGATGTCTGACTGGCAGACATCTGAGGTCTGGAATAGCACGCATTCATTGAAACGCATTCACAGTTGACACACTGGCATTCCCATCCATCTGAATTCACACACTACCCCACAGCAGAAGGTACCTGAAGGCCACAACTCCAAATGTAAGAGAGATGCACAGTGCTAAAACTGACTTCATGAAGCACCGTTTGGTCAAATGCATGGCACATACACCCAGCACAGAGGCCACTCACAAAACATTGCACCACACAACCAACGTCACACAGCTGACAATTTGTACACTCTGTAGACACATGCACCCACTCCCATCCAAAGGCAGCCTGCAACACATACTCACCCCTGGCTTGCTGCTGATGCTCGTTCAGTTGTCTGTCCAGCTCAGGTTGTGTGACAGCCAGGATGCGGGCCATTAGTGGTGTCATGCTGCGCCTAGCCAACCTGCCAGTCCGAGGGAGCAGCCCCAGCGTCATCTCGGCCACGTTCTTGCTCAGCAGGCAGATGTCGTCCCACATTTTATGACAGTGGGTGCGCCTTCGGTTTGACACACCCAGATCTCGGACTCTGGAGGCAATGGCCCTCCACACGGCTTTACGCTGGTGGACCTTCAGCTGCAGGCATGGGAGACAAGATGGGTGAGGTTCCAGTGACACAGTGCACAATGACAACACAACGAAAATGCAGTAGCACGACAGTGACTCATCCAAAACTCCAGCTACAACTGTAACAGAGCCAACAATTGCTGTGAACATGGTACATTGTCATTGGTCAATCAGACGTACAGGCATGCATTTTCGATGGTGGACACAGTACCTCCACATCCCATTCACATGCAGGATACCAACACAGCCAGCAACATGTAGTCTGGCCGCAGCTACTGTCTGCAGTTACCTACAACTACACATAGAGAAGATAGCAATACATGCGTCTTGTTGTTGGACTCACTGTGTCCAACACTGCGCAGACCTAAGTGTCCTAGCCCTGTGAAAGCCTCACTGTGTCCTGGAACTCACATAGAGTGACAACAACTGTCATACACACACCCTTCTCCCACGGCTGCTCCTGTGCAATCTACATGGCAGAGATGGGACTTAGATGAAGAGGCGTGAACCAAACACACATGGAACACACTGTACATGCAGTGATGTGGACATGTGGCATTCGGCGGGGACTGTGCAGGGGAGGTGGACTGACACTGAGTGGGTCAATTGGGAGCAACACAGCCATGCACACAAACGATAACTGGCCAGACTCCTGGTTCACCAAAATGCAGCTGCACTGTATGCTGACACTACAGAACATGTCCCTCCACTCAGGATAGGCATGCAGGGTAACGTGTGAAAGAGCCCACCAAGCCCTTCCCGCTGTAGTAAACATGATAGGCAGTGCATGTCAGAGCCCCACAACCACTGACACATACCGAAGCACCTCCACCTCACGTGGGCCCACCCTGCACTCTCACTCACAGTCTGGGAGACTTACCATGACATTAGGGCCGCCATAAAGCCTTGGGTACTGTGCAAGCACCCCGTCTACCAGGACCCCAAGCTCCTCGCTGGTGAAGGGACTGACACGGATCTTCTGAGTCCTCGACATCACAATGGACATGTGGCAGCAGCAGCAGGTGCAGGGTGGCAGCCAGCAGTCCCTTGAGGCAGCAGCAGCAGGTGCAGGGTGGCAGCCAGCAGTCCCTTGAGGCAGCAGCAGCAGGTGCAGGGTGGCAACCAGCAGTCCCTTGAGGCAGCAGCAGCAGGTGAGGGTTGTCAGTCAGCAGTCCCTGGTAGCTGTGGGAATGTGGTGCACACTCCCACACATATATAGGCCCCTGGGGCTGTGTCAGTGGTCCCAGGGTGCTGCAATTGGTGTACCAAGTCTGCCTCATTCAAATACATCCAATGTCCGCCTCCGCGCTGGCGGTGCACGCCTACTGCGATTTTCAAACTCGCATTTAGGCTACCGCGAGGCTGCTTCCCATTGGCTGCAAGGGCATGGTCCATGGCGGTGACACACCGTAGGGGCCAGGCGTGCGCTACCGCAGTGGTGCATCTTTTGAATGCCTCCAGTGACCGCCTCCGCGGGGGTGGTGCACGCCTACCGCGATTTTCAAACTCGCATCAGGCTACCGCGAGGCTGCTTCCCATTGGCTGCAAGGGCATGGTCCATGGCGGTGACACACCTCAGGGGCCAGGTGGTAGGCACCGCCATATGTCTGGCAGACAGTGCCTGGAGTGCCCGTGATTTGGGTAACAGTGCATGGTGACCGCTATTGTCACATACATATCTGGCGGTGTCTCCCGTGATCGTGCATGGGTTATGGGCGGTGACACACCTCAGGGGCCAGGCGGTAGGCACCGCCATATGTCTGGCAGACAGTGCCTGGAGTGCCCGTGATTTGGGTAGCGGTGCATGGTGACCGCTATTGTCACATACATATCTGGCAGTGTCTCCCGTGATCGTGCATGGGTTATGGGTGGTGACACACCTCAGGGGCCAGGCGGGAGGCACCGCCATATGTCTGCCAGACAGTGCCTGGAGTGACCGTGATTTGGGTAGCGGTGCATGGTGACCACTATTGTCACATACATATCTGGCGGTGTCTCCCGCGATCGTGAATGGGTTATGGGCGGTGACACACCTCAGGGGCCAGGCGGTAGGCACTGCCACATGTCTGGCAGACAGTGCCTGGAGTGACCGTGATTTGGGTAGCGGTGCATGGTGACCGCTATTGTCACATACATATCTGGCGGTGTCTCCCGCAATCGTGCATGGGTTATGGGCAGTGACACACCTCAGGGGCCAGGCGGTAGGCACCGCCATATGTCTGGCAGACAGTGCCTGGAGTGACCGTGATTTGGGTAGCGGTGCATGGTGACCGCTATTGTCACATACATATCTGGCGGTGTCTCCCGCGATCGTGCATGGGTTATGGGCAGTGACACACCTCAGGGGCCAGGCGGTAGGCACCGCCATATGTCTGCCAGACAGTGCCTGGAGTGAGCGTGAATGGAGTTGTGGAGTAGCTCTGCTGCACCTAACGTGTCCTCCAGCTCTCTGCACAGGCCAACATGTACAGTGCCCAGTGTCTCAACAATTGAAGGGTCCTCATGAGGGCAAATGCACAAAAGGGACATGTCACTCCACGTCACCAACACATACCATATATGGGTCACCAATACATTGCATGGGCACATACACTCGCACATGTCACATGTGCTGTGTAATGAAATGTAGACTGTCCAGTTAATGTGTTGCATAGCATATGGAGATAATGGTCAATGTCTGTGTGTGCAATGTAACGCACAATGTCGTCTCATTGACTGAACTAGGGGCATCAGCAACTGGCACATTGTCCAATGCACACACGTGTCCCCCATGCTCAGCCGGTGGTCAGTGTGTAGTTGATGTGTGCCATGTGCAACCTGTGTTGGGAGGTGTATCAGGGCCAGCAACATGGTGTGTTTGGGTAGTATTGCAATTATTAACATATGCTGGGGGTCATACTCACAGGTATGCACACATATCTGTTAGTATATCACACTGTGTATGCGAATGAGCCGGAGGGGTGCACAAATAATTGCTGCTGGTAAGGGGACAGGTGTACGAGTAGTGTGCCTGATGTGTACCTACTTGTGAAGTGCCCTGTTGGTTAATGGTGCATGTTGTAATACTTGGGAATGTGTCTGTAGAAACAATTGATGTGATGCACATTTCATGTTCTTCTGTATTGACATCGCACTTTGATCTGTCCTAGGAGGAGGAGGCCCAATATCCATCGTCCGTTCACAGTCCTGGCAGACATGGAAAATGAGGATATAATCCGCAAATTCAGGCTGGACCGACAAACCCTGCAGAACCTATGTGCCATGTTGGAGCCCCACCTGCAGCCACGTCGGACATATCCAACAGCTTTCACCGCAACATCTAAGGTGATAGCATGCCTGCATTTCTTTGCAACAGGCTCATTCCAGCACACGGTCGCAAGTGCAGGCGGGATGTCACAGCCGATGTTCAGCATGGTGCTGAGGGATGTCCTGTCGGCCATGATGCTCTACAAAGACAGGTATATCCATTTTCCCAGGGGGCCTGAGTTGGTGGCTGTGAAGGGCGATTTCTATGCCCTTGGACATATCCCCCATGTCATTGGTGCAATTGATTGCACACATGTTGGGCTTGTGCCACCACAGGCACGTGAACAGGTTTACCGCAATAGGAAGCATTCACACTCGGTAAATGTTCAAGTGATGTGCCTGGCGGACATGATCATCTCACACGTGTGTGCCAAGCTTCCCGGCTCAGCCCATGATGCCCACATCTTGCGCAGCAGCATCGTTCCTCAGCTGATGGCCAATCTGCTTCCGGAGCGTGCATGGCTTGTGGGTGAGTATGCATAGTGGATTAGAGTGGTGTGTGTGTGACATGCTGTCGTGTGGCATTTTGGGACTGCAAGGTTAATCTGTGTCTCTCACACCCAGGTGACTTGGCATATCCAAACTGCCCGTGGTTGCTGAGCCCATTGCGGAATCCCGTCACGCCAGCTGATGTGCGATACAATGATGCCCATGGGAGGACACGGCGTGTGATAGAACGGACATTTGGTCTCCTAAAATCGAGATTTCGGTGCCTGGACCGTACTGGAGGTGCCCTTATGTACTCGCCAGGGAAGGTGTGTCAGATAGTGGTGGCATGCTGCATGCTCCACAACCTGGCCATTCGCAAGGCAATACCCCTGATCCTGGATGACGATGATGAGCAGCCAAGGCCCCCGCCTGCAAATCAACCCAGATCCAGTGACAAGGGCAGTGGAGAGGAGGAAGGGGTCGAGATGCGTCGACAGCTCATCACCCGCTACTTCACTTGAAGGTGAGTGACGATGTAGAAGGGAGAAAATGGGCTGATGGTGTTGCAGTTGCTGTGTGGGTGTATGTGAGCTTGCTGACTGCAGCTTTGTGTTGACTCATTGCTGCCTGCCAATGTATGTGTGATTGGTTAGTGTGATACAGAATGTCTCTATGGTGACTGTTGCTCTGTGTAAAGTTTGTAGATCTGAGTACCTTGTTGACAAGTGTTGTGTGATGTGTGCGATGCCACACCCATACAAGTGACTCTTGTTCTGCGGTTTTCCCTAGCTCCCTTCAGCATCTCACTGCCTACCTACATTCCATTCCCCTGGACCATGTCCTACACGGTGAAGGTTGCACATCCTGTATTAAAGACGGAGCAGACACAACAACATGTGTGTAAGGTGTATCTATTTACAATTGTGACATGCGAGGGTGGAGAAAATGTGAAGGGGGAAATTGAAGAAGTGAGTTGACAGTCATGGTAGAGGAGATACTTGAGTAGTCCCCACAATGATGTGGAGACCCAGTCCAACAGATAGATGCCATTCATATGGCAGTGTGGTGAAGGATAGTCCAAAAGGTCAATGCAGTGGTGCAGTGGTCTGCCATCATAGCTGGCTCGGGGACTAGCGTTTGGCAGGTGCTTTGGCACGTGGGTCCCCCTGGCCTTTCCTTGGACGGCCCCTTTTGCGCTTGACTGGAGGGGCCACTGCTGTAGGGACAGTGGTGTCTGAGGACTCACCCCCCTCTGTGGATGCTGGGGAGGATGATGAAGTGTCATCCTGCTGCCCAACAGGGGGAGGCGGAGGGGTAGAAAGTTGCGCTGGCCTGTCCCTCAGAACCGCCACTAGCTGCCCCAAGAGGTCCACAATCTGTCCCATGCGTGTGTCCATGGACCTCAGCAGCAAGAGGTGCTCTTGAGATTCTTCCTCTAACCGGCCCATTCGTCCCTGGGCCTGTTGGTAGGTCCCAAGGACTCTGTTGATGTGGCCCAGGGCTTCCGTCCCAGGATCAGTCCCCCTCTGCATGACCCTGTCCCGACCACCTGCACTGCTGCCACGGTCCTGTCCGGTCCTCACATTGGCCCGCTGAATCCTCTCCCTGGCCTCCGCAGTCGATGTAGTGGGCTGCTCAACCCCTGGGGCAGGGAAGGTGTTGCGGCCAGCTGTGGTGGTGGTGGTGGTGGTGGTAGTGGTTGACACACAGGCCGTGACAGCAGCTGTCAGAGGATGGTCAGGGGCTGTAGCTGATGTGGTTGGGGGGACAATGGGTGCCTGGGACTGGTTGCGGCCTGCCACACCAGATGGGCCAGCGTGGAGCTCCTCATCCAAGGAATCCAGGGAGTCCTCATCCAGTTGTCTCTGTTCCGGGGGGGACTGGCTCTGCAGGGTGGTGTCATCCTCTGCAGTGAGTTCTTGGTCACCTGTGGGTCAGATGAGAAATGGTCATTGTGTTGCACCCAGCAAAGTTTGTGTTAGCAGTGTTACATCAACTGTTTGTACATCCAGCAGTTGTTCACTGTACAAATTTGCATTGACCGACATCCAGTGATGCATTACAAGCTGTTGTGGTACATGCATTACTTGTCCATATTGGGAGTTGTCAAGACATAAGGAAACAAAAAGGGGGGGGACCGACGGGCTTTCTCCTCCTATCGGAATGGAGGAAGGTCCAGCATAAACGCCCTGAGTGAACTAATGAAAGTATACAGATATGCTGTTCCTGGTGGTTGTCAACACAAGGGAAGTGACACCGACCTGATCCAAATTTGGTTCAAGGTGGGAAGTCCAATTATTGGATTGTAATGCCCTCACACACCCAAAGGGTGTCATGCTTCATCATCTGGGCTGCTCCTCGTCGGGTCGGCGGTGCAATACCCAACGGGCTCCCTATAGTAGGGGCTCTTTATCGGAGATCTTCTTCCAATAGCCGTATGGTGAAGTGGGGGTATGGGGCCAGAATTGTGTAGATGTGTAAAGTTGAATGTGTGATCTAAAATAGAGTTGGGAGTTCCATTAAATGTGATTTATTCAAATGGTCTCCTACCCTAATTAAAAGAGTGCTAATGTGATGCTCAAAAGTGAGTATTATGTCTCAAGTAAAAGCATCATCATTCTTAAAGGAAGGTCAACATGTTTCACGCTTGTTGTCAAGATCTACATGCGATTCGTCAGGACCTCTATAAAAGGTAGACTATCTACACATACACACGGTGCGGTGGCCAAATACTCACCGCAGCCGATTCATTACCTACGTAAGTATACCTGGTAGATGTGGGTAGGTCGCTTGGAGATGTGCTATTGACACAGAACAATTGAGGAACTCCTCTTGTTTGTATCCCTGCCGGGCACTGATGACGCCTGGTTATACTCACTTTATGGGGTAGGATCAGGGATTGACAGGTATACTTACGTAGGTAATGAATCGGCTGCGGTGAGTATTTGGCCACCGCACCGTGTGTATGTGTAGATAGTCTACCTTTTATAGAGGTCCTGACGAATCGCATGTAGATCTTGACAACAAGCGTGAAACATGTTGACCTTCCTTTAAGAATGATGATGCTTTTACTTGAGACATAATACTCACTTTTGAGCATCACATTAGCACTCTTTAATTAGGGTAGGAGACCATTTGAATAAATCACATTTAATGGAACTCCCAACTCTATTTTAGATCACACATTCAACTTTACACATCTACACAATTCTGGCCCCATACCCCACTTCACCATACGGCTATTGGAAGAAGATCTCCGATAAAGAGCCCCTACTATAGGGAGCCCGTTGGGTATTGCACCGCCGACCCGACGAGGAGCAGCCCAGATGATGAAGCATGACACCCTTTGGGTGTGTGAGGGCATTACAATCCAATAATTGGACTTCCCACCTTGAACCAAATTTGGATCAGGTCGGTGTCACTTCCCTTGTGTTGACAACCACCAGGAACAGCATATCTGTATACTTTCATTAGTTGTCAAGACATGACATGCACAATATAATTGTTTAACATTGACAGTCTCATGTTGGCATAGAGTTATTGATCAATCATATGTCATCCATTTACGCGTATGTGTCACTTGTTGAGCCCTTGCAGCGTTTTACTCTGCACATTGAGTGAACATTGTAGTCTCAAGCATACCTTTGCAATGTGGTGTACATATCTGTATTTGCAATTCCAGACATGCTTAAGTTTGCTTTAATTAGATTCTAGGTGGTCTGGACCACTGCTACTGTCAGATGGCATGTAGTGGTGTGCATGGTTGTGCTCGGAGTTCCATCTACATGTGTTTCAGACTTTCACACTTTGGTTGCTGTCACAGTTTCATTTTCTTAGGTGTGTGCACACTATAGTTGCCAATGCTATCTGGGTGTGCAGTTGTGCATTGAGTAAGCCTGGGCCGTAGTTCGCGAAGTAGTGCTACGCGAAGCTACGCAAAGTGCAGTTCGCACTACGCGAGCTACGCGTAGCACTACGCGAACTGCGTAGTGCACTGTTCGCAATGATTGCACAGTGCCGGATGCTTGTCCGCACTGTGCAATCATTGAAAACGGCATCTTGCACAGTGCGAGCTGTCTTTACTGCCGCTCGAGTAGATTTGTACTCGAGCGGCAGCTTTCTCAACGCGGACTGGTAGTTTCTCATCGCGAGCGGTCGCGAGCATACGCGACCACTCGCAATGAGAAACCTGACCTCCCGCGTTGAGAATCTCGCCGGGAGGTTTATTTTCCATGTTCGCGATCGGCAACTTGATGTTGCTGATCGCGAACGAGGAAAGTCTCGCCGGGATGTCATTTTGCTTGCTCGCGGTCGCCAACTTGACGTTGAGGACCGCGAGCAAGCAAAAATGACCGCTGCACTACGCTACGCTACGTGTGTTTGCACTGTGCTACGTGCAATTCGCGTTGTGCGAAGTAGCGCAAACTTCGCAAACTACGCGAGCGTAGCGTAGTGCTTTGCCCAGGGTTAGCATTGAGAGGCCTGGCGTCCTATGCCAACATGTTTTTTTAAATGCATATCTAGCTGCATGTTGTGGCTGTTGATATGTTGTGTTTGCTGTTTTTTCCTTGTATTTGAGTGACCTCTCTGTGTGTGTATGATGATGGCTTCCATCTTGGTCCAGTGTGGGACAAGTCAGCATGATATGTCCACATGCCAGTTCTTTTGAAGTGTACATTGCAATGACTGACACATGCATGTTGGTGCCAGGAAGTAATGGGTCTTGTGTGCTGGCAGTCAGGTGGGCCCGTGTGAGTTGTTGTGCAAGCTTCCCAGCCCCACACCCCACGACCTGTGAGATGTGGTTACCTACCTGTGAGTTGGGTGGGTAGCATACATTGCCTGCCACATGATTCTTATTGGGGGTGTAGTGTCCCATCATCCATAGTGGGGGAACAGCATGCATGTTGCATTTTGTGGGACGGATAGCCAAACACACTACACCGTCTCACTGTGAAGAGGGCTAACTACCGTTTGAGGTGGAGGTGAGCAATGACATGGCTATGTGACTTGGTAGAAATCTTTGGATGGAATGTGCGTGTGGTGAGCATAATGTGTGTGTGGCTTTTTGTACCCATTGATTTCAGATTACATTTGGTCATGGGGTATAGCCCCCATCACTGTTGTCCCACCTATCTGGCTGTGGGGTTCAGTCCCCCAACATTTGAAGGCAGAATAGGGCATGGGTTATAGCCCCCATCACTGTTGTCCCACCTATCTGGCTGTGGGGTTCACTCCCCCGACATTTGAAGGCACAATAGGGCAAGGGGTATAGTCTCGTAGCACAGTGGTGACATACAGCAGGGTGAACATCTCACCCAGCATACATTTCCACACTGTCATGGTTTCATGGTATTTGGGGACCTGAGAACATGAGCACAGTACTGGTAAAGCAGTTGTTCCAGGGCATCCATACACTGACATGTTGTGGTCAACAGTGGTGTGTGTGTGAGATGTACTCAGCCCTGTGCAGACAATGTGTGCTTTTGGGGCCAGACTATACCAGCACTGTTCAGACAGACAGTGTGAGTTGTGAACATTGTCAATGCATACACACATTGGTGGTCCAAACAAGACACCTTTGACAATTTTATTCAGACAAGGTGCTGTTCTGCAATTCAGTGCAGCACTGTGGTAACTGGGTGTGTTGCAGGACATTTGGGATGTGCTTAGTTTAGCATTTTGAGTCCCAGCTGCAGTGTAGTTTTTGGGTACACTGCACTTCCACTGTTTACATTGCAACACTGTGGTATGACATGGGTGATTTGCACTTTGCAAAATAAAAGGCCAGACACTGCTGCAGGGCAGCATGATCGTTGTTAGTGTTGCAGTGTGTGATGCCTGGCACAGGGTACACAATGTGGGTCAATTTTGAACAGAGACTTGTGCATGGTGACTACAACACAACTGTTTTGCATTATTTGTGTCAATGACTGTGGACTAAGTGGCATGGTGTCATGTGCGGCTGCACAGACGTCACATGCCTATGAGTGGGACAAGTGCTCCATCCTGCTCAGCTGTGGTCCAAGGGGGCCTGGTGGGAGTTGTAGTGCAGGCTTCCCAAACACCCACCCACCTCCCTGTAGGGATGGCTACCTACCTGTTAGGTTCAGGTGAGCAATGCTATGGTTGGCACATGGGTTGGGGTGGAGGGCTACATCTTGCGCAGCTGTAGGACAAGGGGGCCTGGTGGGAGTTGTAGTGCAGGCCTCCCTATTCCACAGACACCTCCCTGTAAAGATGGCTACCTACCTGTTAGGTGAGGGTGAAGCACACAATGGCTGAGGCATACTTCTGGGTGGGACAAGTGCTCCATCCTGCTCAGCTGTGGTCCAAGGGGGCCTGGTGGGAGTTGTAGTGCAGGCTTCCCAAACACCCACCCACCTCCCTGTAGGGATGGCTAGCTACCTGTTAGGTTAAGGTGAGCAATGCTATGGTTGGCACATGGGTTGGGATGGAGGGCTACATCTTGCGCAGCTGTAGGACAAGGGGGCCTGGTGGGAGTTGTAGTGCAGGCCTCCCTATTCCACAGACACCTCCCTGTAAAGATGGCTACCTACCTGTTAGGTGAGGGTGAAGCACACAATGACTTAGGCATGCTTCTGGGTGGGACAAGTGCTCCATCCTGCTCAGCTGTGGGCCAAGGGGGCCTGGTGGGAGTTGTAGTGCAGGCTTCCCAAACACCCACCCACCTCCCTGTAGGGATGGCTACCTACCTGTTAGGTTCAGGTGAGCAATGCTATGGTTGGCACATGGGTTGGGGTGGAGGGCTACATCTTGCGCAGCTGTAGGACAAGGGGGCCTGGTGGGAGTTGTAGTGCAGGCCTCCCTATTCCACAGACACCTCTCTGTAAAGATGGCTACCTACCTGTTAGGTGAGGGTGAAGCACACAATGGCTGAGGCATGCTTCTAGGTGGGACAAGTGCTCCATCCTGCTCAGCTGTGGTCCAAGGGGGCCTGGTGGGAGTTGGAGTGCAGGCTTCCCAAACACCCACCCACCTCCCTGTAGGGATGGCTACCTACCTGTTAGGTTCAGGTGAGCAATGCTATGGTTGGCACATGGGTTGGGGTGGAGGGCTACATCTTGCGCAGCTGTAGGACAAGGGGGCCTGGTGGGAGTTGTAGTGCAGGCCTCCCTATTCCACAGACACCTCCCTGTAAATATGGCTACCTACCTGTTAGGTGAGGGTGAAGCACACAATGGCTGAGGCATACTTCTGGGTGGGACAAGTGCTCCATCCTGCTCCGCTGTGGTCCAAGGGGGCCTGGTGGGAGTTGTAGTGCAGGCTTCCCAAACACCCACCCACCTCCCTGTAGGGATGGCTAGCTACCTGTTAGGTTAAGGTGAGCAATGCTATGGTTGGCACATGGGTTGGGATGGAGGGCTACATCTTGCGCAGCTGTAGGACAAGGGGCCTGGTGGGAGTTGTAGTGCAGGCCTCCCTATTCCACAGACACCTCCCTGTAAAGATGGCTACCTACCTGTTAGGTGAGGGTGAAGCACACAATGACTTAGGCATGCTTCTGGGTGGGACAAGTGCTCCATCCTGCTCAGCTGTGGGCCAAGGGGGCCTGGTGGGAGTTGTAGTGCAGGCTTCCCAAACACCCACCCACCTCCCTGTAGGGATGGCTACCTACCTGTTAGGTTCAGGTGAGCAATGCTATGGTTGGCACATGGGTTGGGGTGGAGGGCTACATCTTGCGCAGCTGTAGGACAAGGGGGCCTGGTGGGAGTTGTAGTGCAGGCCTCCCTATTCCACAGACACCTCTCTGTAAAGATGGCTACCTACCTGTTAGGTGAGGGTGAAGCACACAATGGCTGAGGCATGCTTCTAGGTGGGACAAGTGCTCCATCCTGCTCAGCTGTGGGACAAGGGGGCCTGGTGGGAGTTGTAGTGCAGGCTTCCCAAACACCCACCCACCTCCCTGTAGGGATGGCTACCTACCTGTTAGGTTAAGGTGAACAATGCTATGGTTGGCACATGGGTTGGGGTGGAGGGCTACATCTTGCGCAGCTGTAGGGCAAGGGGGCCTGGTGGGAGTTGTAGTGCAGGCCTCCCTATTCCACAGACACCTCCCTGTAAAGATGGCTACCTACCTGTTAGGTGAGGGTGAAGCACACAATGGCTGAGGCATGCTTCTGGGTGGGGGGAGGGCTCCTTCCTGCTCAGCTGTGGGACAAGGGGCCCTGGTGGGAGTTGTAGTGATGTTGCTAGCTACCTTTGGGGGGCTTCAGGGGGAGTGTCTGTTGAATCTTTGAGATATGTGTTGGGGGAGTGTTGTGCACATGAATACATTTGTACCTAGGAGCTATTACTTTGTAGTAGTGCAAGACAGTACATTTGTGTGATGTTAGGCATTTGTTTGTACTTACCAGCCTCCACTCCCCGGGGATTCCTGAGAGACTCTCTGGATGTAGAATGCCAAGCACCTTCTCCTCCCATTCAGTGAATGTTTTGAGTGGAACGGGAGGGCCACTGCCTGTCCTTAGAGCCAGCTCATGGTTCTTGGCTCTCTTCTTTTGACCACTGCCTTCAGATCGTGCCACCTCTTCACGATTTCATCTCTATTGCGTGGCACGGTCCCTACTGCATTTACCTTCTCTACTATCCTTCTCCACATTAGCGTTCTTGTTGCTAGTGGTGTCTGTTGGACCTGGTTACCAAACAATTGTGGTTCTACCCTGATTATCTCATCAACCATGACCCTCAACTCACTCTCAGTGAATTTGGGCATTCTCTGTGGTGACATGGTGTGTGATGTGTCAAGGTGTTTAAGGTGCAGGTTTGGAAGTGGTAGTGGTGGTTGTGATGTGTATGGTGTGTGCTGTGCAAAGGTGTTAGAGGTGCAGGTGTGGAAGTGGTGGTGGTGGTGTTGATTTGTGTGTGTTGTGCAGATTTGCCTCTCCTGTCATCTGTGGTGGATGTCCCCTCAGTTGTGGAGTTTTGCAAAGGATTGTGGTCTGTTGGGGGCTGGATTTATACTGGTGTCTGTGGGTGTGTCAGGATGGGGTATTGGTAGCCCAATACCTGGGATTTGTAGTTTTTGAGTTTTCCATGGGGGTGTGTCTTTGGGCTGTGTTAGGTATTTTTGGGTGCATGCCTTGTTTGGTTGGTGCACTTTGTGGCCATGTTGTGTGATTTTCTCGCGACCGCCATTTTTTTAACGGAGCGTCCGCAGCGGTGGCTCGGCTACGGCGCTTCCGCCGTCTCACTGATTCATCAATGTTGTCGACCGCGGCGGGCGGTAACAGCGCACTGCACCGCGGGGATGTCGGGAATATCATAATTCCGATGGCGGTGTCTCCACTGTGGTTGCAGTCGTTTGGGCTGTTTCCGCTGCGAGACCAACCGCCGCGGACGGGTTTGGGCCTTCTCCGCAGGCGAACGGCGGTTTCTCGGGTCTCCTTTCCGCCGCGGTTAGATTTTTACCGCCGAGGATCATAATCTAGCCGTCGGTTTTACCGCGGTAGCGGCGGGTGGTGCTTTCCCGCTACCATGGCGGTCGGTTGTTTTTCCGTCCGCCATCGTAATGACCTCCTAAGTTTCTTACTAATATTTAAATAATTAAATAAAATATTTATTATTTTGAATAATTTGAAATAAAAAAAATTAGACATTCAAAAATTAATTGTAATTGTTTTTATCTGTTTTTAAAATTTATAGACAATTTGAAAATAATAAATTGTAATATTTTTTGAAAAATGTTTGTATTTGTTTAATTTTTAAAAAAATATTCAATTTCTTTTCGATAATACCTTATTTTTTTGGTTTGAAAGATTAATATGGGGGTATTTTTTTCCTTTATTTAAATTGTTTCTGGAGTTGGAATAGTTAAATATTATGGTTTAGTATACAGCACTTTCATTGAGTTTATTTGGATTTGAAGTTGGAATAGTAAGTTATTATGGTTTACTATCCAGCACTTTCCCTGACTTTATTTGGATTTGGAGTTGGAATAGTAAATTATTATGGTTTACTATCCAGCACTTTCCCTGAGTTTATTTGGATTTGGAGTTGGAATATTAAATTATTATGGTTTATTATAAAGTTGATTTGTTGAGTATAGTTATTTTAGTTGTGATTTTAATTGGGAGGGGGTATTATTTGCATTTTTTCAAAGTTGATTTTATTTGGAAATATTTTATAGGAATTTTTTATTATTTATAATAAAAAGATTTTTGTTCAGTTATATGTACTTTTTTATTATTTAGTATATTGAATTTTATTATTAATAGAATAACATTTAATATGTTTAATAATTTACAATATTTGTAACAGAAATGTTTTGTACAACATATTAATTTTTTATTAAATTTTTATCTTTTTTGTACATTTACATTGCATGAAATAAACATATATTTTAATATACATTAAGGGGTCGATTCCGATTCGGGCTGGAAAAAGCACCGACCGACTCGGAGCCGGAATTAATTCCGACCGACACGTACCTGTGGCGCCCGACACGCCAAGTACGATGCAAGGCGTGCAAAATCCGACCGACACATACGGAACCCAAGCCGAACGACCGAGCCGCACGGAAAACAGCAATCCGGCCGGAAAACCACGCAAATCGAACCGACCGACACGCACCCGGAACAAAACCGACCGAAACGTACACGCGAACTCCAAACCGCAAAGTACGATGCAAGGCGCGAAAACCACAACCGAGTCGTACGGAGGACAAGCCGTACGACCGACACGCATACAAAACCGAGCCGAAGTAACACAAAACACCGCGACCGACGCGTAAGCAGCATAGAAAACTGCACAAACACAGCGTGAACGAAACGAAGAAGACCGTACGAGACAACTGCAGGGTCCGACTCGGTCACAAGAACGTTTCCAACATGCACAGACAGTACAAAGGAAAAATTACACAAAAAAGGCCAAACAAGCAATTACAAAGCCAATAAATACTGGGGGGTGGGGACAGAGAACAAAGACACACCCACAACTCCACCCATATAAAGGACACAAATCCCAACCATGATCCTTTGCAAATGCCATTCTACTGCCAGCACCCAACAGACAGCAACCACACACCCACAGCTCATCCCTCACACAAGCCACACACCGTCAGCACACCAACAAATACCTACCTCACATACACCCAGCAAAACACACACTCACACACCCTCACCTGCATACCAACACACACATCACTCACCATCACCACCCATCACCATGCCCCCCAAGAAGAATCACAAGTTCCTAGATTGTGAATTGGAAGTCATGGTAGACGAGATCCTCAGGGTAGAGCCACAGCTGTTTGGCACACTGGTCCAACAGACCCCCATCTCCCAGAAAACCAAGATGTGGGAGAGGATCATCAACAGGGTGAACGCACAATCAACATGTCTGCGCTCAAAGACCGACATCCAGAACAGGTATTATGACGTGCGCAGGAGGGTACGGGACCTGCTCAAGAAAGACTACCTCCTGAGCCAATACACCGGCAGTGGCCCTCCTGCCAAGCCAGTATACCTCAGGCCCTGGGAGGAGAAGGTGCGGGCCATCCTTCCGCCAGTGAGCGTATATGGACTAGAGAACATCCCAGAGCCTGGTGAGTACACAACAAATGTACACAATATTCTGCCACAATACACACACACATCACTGTCAAGGGAGAGTCAAACCATGCACTCATAGCAATTACACAGCAACCAGAACAGAATCATCCCAAAATGTGTATGTCAGTCAGATAAACACAACACATGCCATCTCAAAGTTACATTTAACCGTGTCATCACATGTACAAACACAACTACAACTACAGCTAGGCAGTGGCACAAATAGAACTAACAAACACATCCAGACATGTAGCCACCACTACAACACCAACACACAGTGAAGACCACTGAAAGAAAGGAATTCTGTGTATGCTGGGCAAGTCAGTGTAGCCAATAGCATCATGGGAGTCGTAGTCACACATATTGCCCCCCCACAACTGTCCCATCAACACCACCATGAACCATGCGCACATCACAGGGAGTGGAAAAGGACTCACAAGATGGCTGACACTGGCTACTGCTGTGGGGAGCACAAGGCCCTGCTGGCAACTGTGCAACAACCAACAGCAGGACACCACTGACTGACATCCTGAGAGACAACTTCCACTCCCTGCAATGGAAGCACGTTCCATGGTGGGATATCTGGCTGGGTGGGAAGGAGGACTCGCAGCACTGACCATAGTCACAAGCACCTCCCCTCACACACACCCTCAACACATACTCCACATAACCCACCTGGGAGAATGCAATGCCACACATCCTAACTCAAGATCCCACAAAGAACCTCCACCCTGGGTTATGTCGTGTGAAGCACAGGGACACTCTTGGGACTTTCAGCCAAACAACTGCCAGGACAACACTCCCAGCCATCCTGTCAGCACAGGCAGCCCACCCCACAGGGAAGCAGAGTCAAAAGGAAGGAAGCATGGGCATGCTGGGAAGGGGGGTGGAGGCAATAGCATGATGGGAGTAGTAGGCACAGATATTGCTCAGCCTCACAACTGGCCCATCAACACCACCCTGAACCATGCTCACATCACAGGGAGTGGATAAGGACTCACAAGATGGCTGACACTGGCTACTGCTGTGGGGAGCACAAGGGCATGCTGGGAACTGCACACCAACCAACAGCAGGACACCACTGTCAGCCATCTTACCATTGCTCTCACACCCACACACACTGAACTCCCCACAAAAGCAAGTAAGTATGGGAATGCTGGGAAGTGGGGTGGCGGCAATAACATGATGGGAGTCACAGTCACAGACATAGCTCACCCCCACAACTGTCCCATCAACACCACCCTGAACCATGCTCACATCACAGGGAGTGGAGAAGGACTCACAAGATGGCTGACACTGGCTACTGCTGTGGGGAGCACAAGGCCCTGCTGGGAACTGTGCACCAACAAACAGCAGGACACCACTGACTGACATCCTGAGAGACAACTTCCACTCCCTGCAATGGAAGCACGTTCCATGGTGGGATATCTGGCTGGGTGGGAAGGAGGACTTGCAGCACTGACCATAGTCACAAGCACCTCCCCTCAACACAAACTCCACAGAACCCACCTGGGAGAATGCAATGCCTCACATCCTAACTCAAGATCCCACAAAGAACCACCACCCTGGGTTATGTTGTGTGAAGCACAGGGACACTCTTGGGACTTTTAGCCAAACAACTGCCAGGACAACACTCCCAGCCATCCTGTCAGCACAGCCAGCCCACCCCACAGGGAAGCAGAGTCAAAAGGAAGGAAGCATGGGCATGCTGGGAAGGGGGTGGAGGCAATAGCATCATGGGAGTCGTAGTCACACATATTGCCCCCTCACAACTGTCCCATCAACACCACCCTGAACCATGCTCACATCACAGGGAGTGGATAAGGACTCACAAGATGGCTGACACTGGCTACTGCTGTGGGGAGCACAAGGGCATGCTGGGAACTGCACACCAACCAACAGCAGGACACCACTGTCAGCCATCTTGCCATTGCTCTCACACCCACACACACTGAACTCCCCACAAAATCAAGTAAGTATGGGAATGCTGGGAAGTGGGGTGGAGGCAATAGCATGATGGGAGTCATAGTCACAGACATAGCTCACCCCCACAACTGTCCCATCACCACCACCCTGAACCATGCTCACATCACAGGGAGTGGAAAACGACTGACAAGATGGCTGACACTGGCTACTGCTGTGGGGAGCACAAGGCCCTGCTGGGAACTGTGCACCAACAAACAGCACAACACCACTGACTGACATGCCCTTCATATCCAGCTGGCTTTCGTACACTCTGAAGGAAGACGGCAGAAGGAAACGGGCAATACCATTACCCGTATTCGCGAGCGTGGGTCTTATATCCAGACCCATGACTGTTTGGAGTGTCGCACAAGAATTATTATTAAATACGACTGGGCAGAAGCAGTATAGATGTGATTCTCTGCCAATTATGCATTTGGATTCATTTTATCGGAGATGAAGGTTGCTTCCCTTGATCATCTATAGACCGATCTGGTTATCATCTCAGTCTGTCGCAGTTGGATTATGATTTGTCCAGAATACCTCAATTGGTTTATTGAGTGCCCCACGGCATTTATGCCAGTGTTTACGATTTGCCCTGAGGAAGGTGTGGCCCGTGAATAGGGTTTCCACCGAAACGCAGCGTCGGCGTTTGTCCTTTTAATACCTCAATCCATTCTTCATCTTCTATCTGGACCTGTATACTAGAATATTTACTTATCTTGTGGGCTTTCTTTTTAATGGGGGATGTTTTTCTTCCGATGCTGGATGATTGCTGAGTATGTCGGCTGGATGTTTTGAGCTCATATGATTGATATGAGTGGGTTTGCATGAATGATGAGTGTTTGTGGGGCACTGTATTTATTGTGTTTTCTTTAATGTATTTCATTCATATGCATCAATTCTTTGTAATATAAGACTTATTTTGTGATAATCTTTTGATAATTTGTTAATAAAAAGACAAAACGACTCATTGTTTCTATTGTTGTCCTTTCCTTGCTTGCAGGAGATTGCTTTGTTTACTTAATCATTATCATAGGACCCCTTGCTGGCCGTTATTATTCTCTAAAGGGTGGGTATTCCTTCGTCTCTGTACTGTTTAACTGATCCCCTATGTTACCCACCTTTATTCTTTATTAGGGGTCCCTCCTCTTCTCTGTTATCCCGAGAGACAACATCCACTCCCTGCAATGCAAGCACAGTCCATGGTGGATAACTGACTGGCTGGGTGGGAAGGAGGGCCGGCTGTCAACCAAATACAACCAATGCAGACCATGTTCACACCCCAACAAATACATAGAAATGCCCAAATAATGCAGGACAATGTGCCACACCAATATCAACCCCTGACTGTGACGACTTAGGACAATGCAATGTACAGGCCCGCACCCAGAGGCACAGTCACAACTGTCAGGTGTGTCAACCATTGATGCCTGCAGAAACATAACATACATTGTGTGTGTCTCCCAAAAACAGGTGATGATGGGGACATAGCAGCAGACGCTGAGGAGTCCCAGTCCCAGGCTCAAGAGGATGCGGAGCTCACTGGTGTCGTACAGCCTCTGCCCTCCTCGGACGAAGAAGACCAACCTGGCACATCCGGTGCAAGTCAACATGCAGCACCAGCAGGACCACCAGCTGCAGCACCAGCAGGACCACCAGCTGCACCCCTGCACCCACCCCTCCAACGACTGTCACCACAAATACCATCCCTGCCGACATGGACAGAACATGGAGCAACACCAGCACAGGGACCCTGGACCAACGTGGGGCCATGGACACCACCACCAACCCCCAAGGGGGACCAGGGTCATCTGTGCGTGCCACTGCACGCACTGCACATGTCGGCAGGGGTGGTGGGAGGGGTGGGAGACAGAGGTCGCTGCTTGCAGAGGTTGCTGGTGTGCATGATGACCCACAACTGGTACGCATAGCCGATGCGTACCAGTCCAGCACCGGAGATCTCAGCCAGGTAGTGGGGCTCCTCAGAGACATGAAACAGCAGCAGGCTGCCCATCATGCCCACTTGGACTCACACATGTCCCGCGTGGAGTCCAAGTGGGACGCACTGCAAGAGATGACGGTGGTGCACAGGGACATTTTACAATGCCTCCGCCAGATGAACAGCAACCAGTCCACACCTCCCTGTGTGCCAACAACATCTGGTGCTGAACAAACTGCAACTGCCACAGGGAGGGAGGATGACTCTGGCGGAGAGTCCCCTGCACCGCAGCAGCCTGTACTTGAGGGGCCCCCCAAAGAAGAGGGGTCATCCGAGGAGGGGCAAGTGAGAGGCCGATGGCCAAGCGCAACTCCCAGGAAGCCTGAACCTGTTCTGGATGTTCACCTTTGTGCACAGACTGTTCACCCTGTTGACGGCAACACAACTCCCACACATTGCATGGGGAGTACAAGTTGGACCAATGTCTCAGACAACTGTGGCCCCGATACTGGGGATTTTGTCTACCAGGACTTTCAATTCACCTAGGAACTTCTGATTGCAAGATATATGTACAGCACTACCCATCCTATGCACTATTCACACAAATGTATCACAATAAACACACTAATACACCAAACTTGCCTCTGTTGTGATTCCAACGTGGGTGCTGTTATGGGGATGATGAACTGCAAAATTACACTGTGTATGCGAACTGCAACAGCAAGTACAACACAGGCATGTGAGTAAAGGCAACGTGACACATATGAGGGAGACACACCACCAGGGCTACACAACACATACACACCTAGGCCATCTGACTCATTGCCTACACTGATGTTGCCAGGGAAGACGGTGCAATGCACAGACACCACACCTATTCCCAGTTGTAGTCAAGTAGCCCACAGGTGCAGTAAGCAAATGGCAGTCAAATGTGTGACCACAGACAACGCACATCACAAAGTGAAGCACAGGTTTATTACACAGTTGCAACATGTCGTAACCACTGCAGATGCAAGGTAATCCCACCTGGCAGCGGGCACACAGTCAACAACTGTAGAAGGAAGGAAGTCCATGGGTGTGGTGCACATCACCTGTAGGGACACAACAGCTACCACCCTGGAAGTACAATCACGTCATCAGTGGACACAGTTGACCAAACAAATCTGAAAGTACCCTGTGAAGGACAGAAATGACACACAGTCAAAAGCAATGGAGAACAGGACAGAACAGCAAAACTCATGCACAATACATGTTACAAGATACCCACCCAGAACCAAGTTAGCATGTCAACACTGTTGGGGAGTACAGACCACCTGTAAGCACACATCGCTACACACATCCAGTCAAGTAGCCCATGGACACACTCCAACAGCACCAGAGCACCACCTACACATATCATGCCAACTCACATCATTGACATGACACCTCAGGATACTCACATTCAGCTAAAGACGTTGGTGATGAGCTGTGTGCGGACATCACCCTCATCATCATCATCATCATCACTGGCATCGTGGTCCAGGCCAGGATCCTCCACAGGTGGCGGATGTTGGTCATTGTCATCCTGGATGAGAGGCAACTCCTTCCGCACTGCCAGGTTGTGGAGCATGCAGCAGACGATGATAATCTTGCACACTTTCGCAGGGGCATATGGGAGGGACCCTCCTGTCTTGTCCAGGCAGCGGAAGCGGCTCTTCAGGAGACCAAATGTCCGCTCAATCACTCTCCTGGTCCGACCATGTGCCTCATTGTAGCGCATCTGGGCTGGTGTCACAGGGTTCCTGAGGGGTGTCAGCAACCACGGCATGTTGGGGTATCCCGAGTCACCTACGGACAGACAAGTGCACATTAGCTGACTTGGAAAAGTGGGCGGAATACTACAGATCAGATCACACACAATGGCATAAAGTCAGTACACACCGACAAGCCAGGCACGCTGGTTCTGCATCTGTGCCATCATCCTGGGGATGCGACTACTCCTCATCACAAAGGCATTGTGTGCTGAACCAGGGAAACGGGCACACACGTGTGTGATGGTCATATCTGCAAGACACACCACCAGTGCATTGACCGAGTGGTAGTGCTTGCGGTTACGGTAGGCCTGCTCCTGGGCCTGTGGTGGTACCAAAGCCACATGTGTCCCATCAATGGAGCCAATGACATGCGGCATCCTCCCCAGGGCATAGAAGTCACTCTTCACGTCAGTGAGTCGTTGCAGTCTAGGGAAATAGATGTACCGGTTCAGGAATAGCAACATTGCCACCAAAACATCGCGGAGCACACGGCTCAACATGGTCTGTGACATCCCACCAGCAGTCGCCACAGTATGTTGGAAGGTACCAGTGGCAAAGAAGTGTAGGGCTGCCATCACCTTCACCTTGGGGGTCAGCGCTGTAGGATACGGCCGGCCAGGCTGCAAATGTGGGGCCAACTGCACTGCCAAATCCTCAATCAGCTGCCTGGTGAAGCGGTACCGTTGGATGCTGTCCCGTTCCACCATCGTTGCCAGGGCTGGGAATGGTCGATGGACAGCAGGAGCCCTGCAGTGCAGAGGAGAAGAAAGCAAGATTGTCAGTCAGCCCACATATGCGGCATTGAACACACTCAATATCCCAACATACATCATTATGAGGCACAACTACATGAAGTGTGCAGTTCCGTAAGGACATGTATGGTACATACATGGCCAACATCTGTCATCACGGTTCAACAAGTGGCATCAATAATTCCCAGGTTGGCCCATTGGATATCATGAGGCCGTGTCACAGTTCCCATCTCCTGCTGCCATGTCACAATCACCCCCCACAGTGACATGTGAGGACAGATGTGCCCCAGGCATCACAGCTCAACGACAGGTCCATTCCCAGGGACCCTGTATTGCCACATGGACACTGGCATTACATGGAGTATCATGTATACACCACAGCAAAACAACTATGACCCCCACAGGTAGTGGTCCCACTTGCCACTGCAGGCAGACATGGACGTCTGTGACACACACACGCACAACATCAAAGTCCATGCACACACAACGTGGATGTGGAGACTGTCTCCCATTGTGCACATGAAATCAGAGACATTGTAAACACTACATGCACACAGACTGTGGAGGACCTTCACTATTGTGCCACTGGGACACCCTGGCTCAAACATACCGTCCCACAAGGGACTCACGGGGTATGTGACATGACATACACATACACCACCGTGAAATGTGACCATGGCACATGCACAGATATGAACAGTTGCACATCACAGTGGTCATGTCCACGTAACACCCAGGATCCTGTCCCCATGAACACGTGCACAGCCTGGGGGTGGCTGCCCCCAGGTGACACCCACAGGACAACATGTACACCAACATACACACAATAGGAAATGCAGCCTTACATGCCTTATCATACAGTTTGGACAGGCTGTCGTGTTGTAGGTGTGCCCCTCACTCCCTGGGAGCTATCTGTGGCTGGCATATGTCCATCTGAGACAGGCATGGTGACATATGCCAGTCACTTGTACAGGGATGCGTTGAACAGCAATGGACCGATTGGTGCCCCCGGCCGGCCCATTGCATTCAATGTGTGCGGGTACGCGTTGTACCCCTGTACGCGTTGATCAGCAATGGACCGATCGGTGCCCCTGGCCGGCTCATTGCATTCAATGTGTGCGGGTACGCATTGTACCCCTGTACGCGTTGTACCGCAATGGACCAATCGGTGCCCCGCCGGCCCATTGCATTCAATGTGTCGGGTACGCATTGTACCCCTGTACGCGTTGTACCGCAATGGACCGATTGGTGCCCCGAGCGGCCCATTGCATTCAATGTGTGCGAGTACGCGTTGTACCACTGTACGCGTTGATCAGCAATGGACCGATCGGTGCCCCGGCCGGCCCATTGCATTCAATGTGTCGCGGGTACGCGTTGTACCCCTTTATGCGTTGATCAGAAATGGACCGATCGGTGCCCCGGCCGGCCCATTGCATTAAATGTGTCGGGTACGCGTTGTACCCCTGTACGCGTTGATCAGCAATGGACCGATCGGTGCCCCGGCCGGCCCATTGCATTCAATGTGTGCGGGTACGCGTTGTACCCCTGTACGCGTTGATCAGCAATGGACCGATCGGTGCCCCGGCCGGCCCATTGCATTCAATGTGTGCGGGTACGCGTTGTACCCCTGTACGCATTGTACCGCAATGGACCGATCGGTGCCCCGGCCAGCCCATTGCATTCAATGTGTGCGGGTACGCGTTGTACCCCTGTACGCGTTGTACCGCAATGGACCGATCGGTGCCCCTGGCCGGCCCATTGCATTCAATGTGTGCGGGCACGCGTTGTACCCCTGTACGCGTTGATCAGCAATGGACCGATCGGTGCCCCGGCCGGCCCATTGCATTCAATGTGTGCGGGTACGCGTTGTACCCCTGTACGCGTTGTACCGCAATGGACCGATCGGTGCCCCCGGCCGGCCCATTGCATTCAATGTGTGCGGGTACGCGTTGTACCCCTGTACGCGTTGATCAGCAATGGACCGATCGGTGCCCCGGCCGGCCCATTGCATTCAATGTGTGCGGGTACGCGTTGTACCCCTGTACGCGTTGTACCGCAATGGACCGATCGGTGCGCACCCATTGACAATGGCCTAGCCTGGCAACGGACGCGTTTTCGAAATTCGAACGAGTCGGTTGCTGGAAATTCAGTTGGTCACCCACAACAATGTTGCAAAATCATGTATGTCATGAAGTTGAAGATTTGAAGGATGCTGTGGGCGTGTATTGGTGCTGCTATTCCATGGATTGGCCAGATTCAGAAGATGCAAACGACTTGGACCTATCACTTTGGACACAAGGGACAGTATCTGCCTCTCCAGCACATATATATTGCTGGCTGTTCCCCTGAGAGCTCACTTGCCTGCACTACATGCTTCAGGACGACACCTGCCACTGCACTGCTGCTGTCTCTGCCCCTCTGGACCCTGCAATGGCACGTACTGTGGAGAGAGCCCCAGCCTTCAGCCTTGAGGAGAACCAGGCCCTGCTGGACAGCCTACTTCCACAGTACAGCAAGCTGTATGGGACACCAGGGGAGCAGGTGAGTGTTCTGTGCACTGCCTTTCTGAATGTGCATTTTGTCTGACTAGCAAGGCTGAAAGTCTGCACGCCACTGGCTAGCAGGCTCACTGAGTAGTTGTCACCCCCCATAGTGTGTAGTGACATGCACTGGACAGGTATGGTGCAGTGACAGTGCATTTGAACAAGGTTTTACTTCCCATGCAATGATACCATGTAGTGACGTCTGGCAAACTGTCCATGGGCAGCGTTGCACTGCCTGTGTACATCATGTGCCCCTGTGATTGAGACATGTATATACAACTGTGTCATGCACGGATATGTTGCATGTGTAGTAATGGCCTTTTCACTTTGTCATCCTGACAGGTTAATGCCCATCGGAAGCAGGAGATCTGGAAGGACATCGTCCGGGCTGTCCGGTCCGTGGGGGTCTACAAACTCCGGATCTGCAACTGCCAGAAGAGGTGGCAGGACCTTCGGGGCTGGACCCGGAGGATTGCACGCGTCCTCGCAGGAGGGGCGGAACACGGACCCTGACCCCCCACATGCTCCAGATCCTGGCGGTGGTGTTTCCAGACCTGGATGGGCAGCTGAAGGCCAGACAGCAGCAAGGAGGGGGTGAGTCAAAGACTGCACTGTGAACTCTGATTACATGCTATGTGCCCTCCTCTGGCCTGGTTAAACTGCCACAGTACAGCAGTCATGTTGTCCAGGAGCCATGTCCCTCTAATGTGCACTGCCCACTCCTCATCTGATACCCAGGTGTGGCCCTTACATTCAGGGAATTGTGTCACTTGGGACTGTGTCCTTGCAGTTTGCTTCACTAAAGGTGGGGGACAGCATCTGTTTCCCTAACTCTGTTGTGGGCATCATGGGTGGGTCCATTATTCACACAACACCTGTGTTCGGACATGTAATCTGCGTGTTGCTTTGATATGCGGTCCACTTGCTGAGCTGAGCCACCACATGTGCCTGGGGTATGTGGCACACGCCCATGCAGCGGGTGGGAACAATGTTTGGGCCCCAGGAGTGTGCAGATTACGTGTGTCACACATACATAGCCAGCTATCCACTGTCCAGGGCTCATCCCTCATTCATGTGGGGCAGGACAGTCATGCCTACTCCAGGCCATGCAATGCACTCTGTACTCCCACTCCCGTGTATCAGCTGACACATTGTGCGCAGTGATTTGACCCCTCAGGTGTCTGCCTCTGTGTCAGTGTGCTGTGGATTTGTTGCCAGGACTGCTGGGGTGTTTCTCGGTAGGGGCTCAGCATGCCACTGGAGATGTGACCATAGGAGACGATACTTGTGTGTCACATAGGTGTTTGATCAGCTGCCCGTGCAGACTGGGGTATGCGAATGTGAAGTTCAGGCAGCTGTTCCCCATTCACAGCAGATTGTGAGGGGCTCAGGTTCAGAGGGTAGTGTCACAGGTCTCCCATATGTCCAATCGGTATGACCTGGACAGATGAGGGTTAAGATGATGTGTTGTGTGGGGATGTACATGTGCACTTGTGCAGCTCCAGGACTTGCATTCCCCATGACCTACTATTGTGACACAGTGCAGAGTGTTGTTGTCTGGCTGCCAAGTCATACATCACTGAGACAGTGATGTATGACTTAGCAGTCATGCCTCCGCCATGGCATGTGTCTACTTATTGGTGATCCTGCAGGGGAGTGACATGTGCTACATGCACACCATTGTGGCGATGGCTATCAGGACATGGGTGCATCATGGTGTCTGTCGCTGGTATGCATCACATGCATTTCCTATTTGACTCTGGGTGTCCCTTTCATCCGGAAACCTGTACTGACTCAGTGGCAAGAGTTGTGATGTGTGCATGTCCACATGCTACACCGTGTCCTCTGCACTGTCCAACTACTGTGTAGTTGGTGCATGTGTCCACACTGGGGTGTTGCTATCCAACAGACACCAGACAGATGGGTGCAAGGCCATGTGGGATGTGAGTGCCATGGTTGGCATCAGACTGACAATTGGCTTCTCCTGTTCAGTTAGGGCACTTTTAGCAATGTACAACTAATGATGCCAGGGCTTGCTCTGTAATGTGCTGTGCTCACAGTGGTGTGTGCGTTTGGTGCAGGTGACTGATGTCTGTCTGTTTCCCCATTGTTTGCAGATACATCCACGGCCACGGAAGGGGACAGCTCCACGGACCAGGAGGAGCCGGAGAGCCAGACTGGGTCAGCAGCCGTGGAGTGGTCGGAGGGACCCAGTGGCACGGAGGGCGAGGGGAGCCACACCGAGGAGTCCTCAGCACCATCCACCTCAGCTGAGGACCAGAGCAACTCGGAGGATGACTCCCTTATGGAGGCGGGTGTCAGCAGCCACCACACCCCAGCTAGTGTTGCTGTCCCGCCACCACCAGCACCACCACCGCCCTCCCATCGGCTCCCATTCCCCAGGTCCGTGGAGGCTCCCATGTTCGGGAGCGTGTCTCCTTTGGGCCAGGCACCACACCCCCTGCCCCTGTGTCCCCTGCTGCCCTGAGTGAGGAGTCTGTGTACCTCCTTCGCCAGCTCCATGTAGGGCAGACAGCCATGCTGAGTGTCCTCCATGCGCACACCGCTCTGTTGACTCAGCTGGTGTCGTTCATGGAGGGCATCTCATCGGGCATGTCTGACCTATAGAGGGGCAATAGGTCCATGGACTCCTCCCTGACGGCAGCAGTGTCCCTCCTCAGACAGTCCCTCACCCCTCCTGCCTCTGCTCCATCCACACTCCCCAGCACCTTACCCGTCCCAAGCACACACACACCGGCACAGGCACACACCAGCACACACACATCCAGCACACAGACACACACGCCACAAACAAAACGCACACGCACGCACAGTCAGGGGACTGAAACCAGACTCACAGGGAATGGGGCCCTGGAACACACACACGCATCCATGAGCACTGCGCAGTCCTCAGTTGCCTCTCCCTCCAAAGCACCCTCCCTTGCCTCACCTGCAACCCCAAAGACCCAGCGGCTCTTCCTCAGTGACCTCTGCCTCTTCCCCTCCGATACAGCTGATACAGCATTCAGGGGGAAGAGGAAGCCCACCCACACGGAGCAGAGTGCCCCTCGTCCCCGGACACCCTCCCCCAGGCGCAGACAGACTGAGGCCCCCACCCGCAAGTCCCCCGGAGTCGTAAGAGCAAGACCCCACCGCCGCCCTGCAGCTCAGGCACCAGGTCTCCTTCCTCCATCCCTCAGGCCCCCACTCCACAGGTGCCCCCACCACACCCTGCCCCAGGTTCCCCCACCCACAGATATACCATCCCCAAGAGGATCCGGCCTTCTCCCCTGCCACTTGCTCTCCCGGCACCACACCCCCGCTGCGCTTGTCTGTGCCACTGATGTGGTGAGGGTGTCCTCGCCCTCTGTCCAGCCCACCTTGCCTGTTCCCCATTCTCCTCCCCTGGTGGTAGGCACTGCAGTGGAGTCCACTACCACCCTGTCTGACTTGGGCACTGCAGTCATGCCCCCCAGTTGTGCCGGCACACACCATGTCAGACACCTCCACTGCAGTTGTCAGTGGCTCTCCAGCACCCACCACCCCTTCCCTGCTTCCTCCTGGTGAGCCCTGATCCTGTCCCTGCGGTGCCTGGCCTGCCCCCCCGGTTGCCCCTCCTAGTGGATTGTCCCTGGTTTTGTGCAGGCATGCGTAGGGTGACATCTGCCACTGTCACCCTGTTTGAACTTTGACAATGGACTGGCCATTGGCCTTTGTGTTTTCTCTGGACTTTCAGTTTTCATTACACACATATGCTGAATAAAGCAACTTTCTGTTCTCTATTGCTTATGCTTCTGATGTACATGTTGTTGATGATGCTAACCATGCCCTTGCTGCAGTGATGGTGATATTTGGTCTCATGATAATGAAGTGTTACTGTGCAGGAACCCATGTGGTCCAGGGGGAATGTGTCCTATCCTGTAGTGTATCCATGTCATCCATAGCAGCATCTGAGGGTGTCATGTGTTCAGTATTTGGCAATGGGATTTCCTACTTACATTAGCAATTTCACATCTGTGGCTTCCACCCCTGCACATCTGTTGTGCCTGCCATTGTTCAATTCATCTACTTCCCTGATCGTGTGGCCATCTCCACTGGCCATGCTGGTTTGGGCATCAATGGGGAAGGACTCATCTGTGTTGTCAGTGCAACATTGCTATACAAGTGTGTTGGATCTGTGCTGATGATTTCGTTGCCACTTCCATGACCAGGCTGATGTGACGGGAGCCCTCATTTGGTGCTAATTGTTGATTGTGTGACCAAGTGCTCAGCTGACATGATGGGGCCCTACTGAGGCGACATATGGCACAGCTTTCCTCACACAGGAGTGGAGTCCCCTCATGGCAGTGTGTACTCCTGTGACATTGCCTGCGCCCAAGGTGTGTGTTGTATGAGCATGTCTGTGTGTTCACTTCCGTTTTGCTGTGCATGCTGGGATCCCTAGTGTTGTACCTGTTTGTGATGCTTGCTGAGTTGACCTATGTTCCCCCAAAGTCTTCTCCCTGGGTTCTCTGTGATGTGGGTGCATGGTACATTACTGGTCATCAGGGTGTCACCCATAGGTGTGTTTGCTGTCAGGGCTGAGTTTGTGTGCAGACGCAGATGGGTCACAGTCAGGTTTCCCCTTGGCACTTGTTGTTTGCCCCTGTCATGTGATTTCCAGTTTGTGTTATCTTTCAGTGATTGTGACACGTTGTGTGTGTGACTGCTGGCACTCCTCAGGGTCCGGGCTGCAATGTTGGTTGTTGTCTATGTGTGTTCTTTGTGGGTGACCTTGGCTTCTTCATTGGTGTGTGACTGTGGCTGGGATCCCATTGGTTGGTGTGGTATTGCCGTCATGTCCATGTACAGCGTAGTGTGCAGTGTGTCAGACATTCAGGAGTCTTGTTGAGTGGCCATGTGTGATGTGTTTCTGCACCTTGGTTCCCACCCACCACCCTGGAATAGTCATGGGTGCATGTGCAATGTCACCAGTGCATGTGTGGTTCACTGCTGCACATTGTTGGAGGTCGAGGGTGTGGTGTTGAGTGTGTGCAGATGAGAGTTGTTGCCCGGCTAGGCCCCTGCCTCCATGTTGGCCTTGGCTTACTGGCCATGCTGATTGATTTGTGCTTGTGTAGGTGTGATGGTAGTTTGTTGCTTAGGACACATGACTGTGGTTCACAGTGTGAACGACATTTAGCTTTGTCATCACAGTGGGATTGTAATGCAGCCCAGGGTCACCACATTGTGGGGGCCCTGGGGGTAGTGCTGTGGTGTGTCTGTGTCTTGCTGTGTCAGTTGCTGTTCCTACGTGCCTGTGTGACATGTGTGATTTGTGCTCCCTCTCATCTGACAATGCCTGCTTGCCCACTTAGGGGATTTGGATCCATGAGTTACCTTTGTGTGGCACTGTATGCACATCTGTATGATTGGTATTCAGGTCTCCTCATGTGTTGTGTGGTTGCCTGGGGACACTGGCACCCCCTCACCTGTTGTGTATGATGTGCAGTGTGGGTCTACCTGTTTGTGTTTGTGCATCTGCACCACTGCATTGGCATATCTTGGGTGTGCCATTGGCTGTATGTAGTTTGGTGGCTTTCCCCTGCTGTCCCTGGGACTCCTAGGTCATCGGTCAGCACAATGATCATGGTTTGTGTGTCCCATTGCTGCCATAGTATGGTATCTGTTCACCTCACATCTACAGTCTCCACAGGGTATCTGCATTTGTGTGCCCATTGGTGCAAATATGTGGGTCTGCATTCGGATGGTCACTTCTGTCATTGTGTCATTCATGAATGTTGACAGTGTCAGCCCCCATGGGTGTTGTTTGTCTGCACATGGCCAAAGGTATGTCTTATTTTCACTGCAGTATTTGGCTCCCCCAATTTATGTTGCAATGGGACACATGCACTACTTTGCCACTGATGTGTTTTATGTTCTGTGACCAGGAATCATCCATGCAGTTTGGCAGTTGCAGCTCTTTCTTTGTCAACACTTACATTTTGGTCACTGTGATGATGGGGGTTTGGACCCCATTGCCACAATGTTCAAAATGTGCTTCAGCTATGGACCCCACACTTACATTTTGGTCACTGTGATGATGGGGGTTTGGACCCCATTGCCACAATGTTCAAAATGTGCTTCAGCTATGGACCCCACACTTACATTTTGGTCACTGTGATGATGGGGGTTTGGACCCCATTGCCACAATGTTCAAAATGTGCTTCAGCTATGGACCCCACACTTACATTTTGGTCACTGTGATGATGGGAGTTTGGACCCCATTGCCACAATGTTCAAAATGTGCTTCAGCTATGGACCCCACACTTACATTTTGGTCACTGTGATGATGGGGGTTTGGACCCCATTGCCACAATGTTCAAAATGTGCTTCAGCTATGGACCCCACACTTACATTTTGGTCACTGTGATGATGGGGGTTTGGACCCCATTGCCACAATGGTCATGGCCTGCTTGCATTGTGGGGGCCACACACATATATGTGTGGCACATGTGATAGGGGGTCACATTGTATGTTCAAAGTCATGTTCAGTGTTGTAGGCATTTGACACAGTCTACACACGCTTGTCATGGTGTTGGGGGATGTCTTTTTCTTGCATTCCCTAGGTTGTGGTGTGCTGGTTGTGTCATGCATTGTCCATCCTATGAGTGGGGGTGGTGTTGGTGGTAGGCATCCAGCCCCCATGGGTAGAGGTGGTAGTAGTGACAGGCATCCAGCCCCCTGGGTAAGGGTGGTAGTAGTGGTAGGCATCCAGCCCCCTGGGTAAGGGTGGTAGTAGTGGTAGGCATCTGGCACCCCCTGGCTATGGGTGGTAGTAGTGGTAGGCATCCAGCCCCCCCTGGGTAAGGGTGGTAGTGGTGATAGGCATCTGGCACCCCCTGGCTAAGGGTGGTAGTAGTGGTAGCCATCCAGCCCCCTGGGTAAGGGTGGTAGTGGTGGTAGGCATCTGGCACCCCCTGGCTAAGGGTGGTAGTAGTGGTAGGCATCCAGCCCCCTGGGTAAGGGTGGTAGTAGTGGTAGGCATCTGGCACCCCCTGGGTAAGGGTGGTAGTAGTGGTAGGCATCTGGCACCCCCTGGGTAAGGGTGGTAGTAGTGGTAGGCATCCAGCCCCCCTGGGTAAGGGTGGTAGTAGTGGTAGGCATCCAGCCCCCTGGCTAAGGGTGGTAGTAGTGGTAGGCATCTGGCACCCCCATGGCTAAGGGTGGTAGTGGTGGTGGGCATCTGGCACCCCCTGGCTAAGGGTGGTAGTGGTGGTTGGCATCCAGCCCCCTGGCTTAGGGTGGTAGTAGTGGTAGGCATCTGGCACCCCCTGGCTAAGGGTGGTAGTAGTGGTAGGCATCCAGCCCCCTGGGTAAGGGCGGTAGTGGTGGTGGGCATCTGGCACCCCCTGGCTAAGGGTGGTAGTGGTGGTTGGCATCCGGCCCCCTGGATAGAGGTGGTGGTGCGCATTCAGGCCCCTGTGTGCATATGTGGCATTGGTGATGGGCATCCCGCCCCTATGGTGCTGCTGTTGCTGGTGTAAGTAAATTCTGCATCCCTCTGTGTGTGTGTGATGTGTCGTGTACGTGTTGTATGTGTTTTGTGGTTGGTGTCTGACTTACCTTCTGCGCCGTACGCGTCCGTGCCTGTTCCGGTAGTAAATGTAGAATATTGGTATGATCGGGACGAAGGGATTCATGGTTGGTTCGTGTCGTTCGTCTTTCTCGTTGCTTCGCGTCGTCCTCGTCGCTACGCGTCGTCCTCATCGCTGGCGTGTTTGCCTCGTAGCCGTGGATCGTGTTGTGGCGCGAATCGGAGCTTATGTGCGCCTCTCCCGGATGCTTTGACGTGCCATGCGTAGCGACGGGTTCGGCGCGTACGGAAGGCGCATCGTACTTGTTCGGCCGGACGGAGCTGCATTTTCCCTTCCGTGCGACTCGATTCTGCGTTTCCGGATTCGCCTCGGTCGGAGAACAGGACCTGGATTGGGTGAGTACGACTCGGCCGGATTCTGTGCTGTTGTGCGCATCGTACTTACTCGTTCGGTATGCTGTACGGATCGGTTGGGAAACAGGCATTCGCATGGCTTTTTTCCCGACCGAATGGTATTGGGTGCGCCTCCGACCAAGATCGGAATCGGCCCCTAAATATTATACTTTTGATTTATTAATCATATAACAGTTAATATATATTCTATATTTTTTTTTAATGTATTTTAAACATTAGGAAAATTAATTGCAATACATAAACTTGTATATATTATTTGTAATATTTTTTTCTATTTTTATCATTGTTTTCTATGGGGAGTTAGTCTTTTTTTCATTTCAATTATGCCGCCATTTTTTTTTTTTTTTTTCACTTTTCTTTCTATAGGTTTCGTTTTTAGGTCAGTTTGGAAGACAGAACCTAGCGGTTGGGAGCTGCTTTTCGTCCGTTCAGGTAAGTTTAATTTTATATACTTTTAACCCCTTCCATGTGGCGCGAATTTTCGCGCTGTGCGGGGGTTTGCATTAGCTGGCGGGGATTCTGACGGCTCCTGGCCGTCGTGAGCACACGCCAACCGTAACGCATGACGGCCGGGAGCCGTCGTGAGCATACAAGGGGTTAAGTTAGTTTTAGGGTAGGGGTTAGGTAGTAGTAGTGTAAATAGATTTGTTAGGGTGTTGTTTGATGGTTTTTGGTGTAGTTAGGTGTTGTTTTGGTAGTTTTGTGTTTTATGTGTTGGACGTAGTGTTGGATACGATTAGAGTGTTATGTAGTGTTAGTTATGTGTTTATTAAATGTATTGTTGTGTTTTTAATGTTGATAGTAATGGTTGTGGGTTTGTATTTGTGTTGTTTACTTTTTTATCTACAGGTATTGGATTATCTGAACAGATCGATTTACTGACGCGTTTGTTTTTTTAAAGGAAAATGTTATCCTTGTTTGATAACAAGTTTTTTGACATTTACTTTTTTCTGGTGTTGTTGGAGCGTTTTTTTCTACACTATTTTTGGGTTTTTGAGGGTTTCGTTATTAAGAGGATTGCAGCGTTGGATTTTATTTTTACAGTTGTATTTTTGCATTTTTTGGGGGCTTTGAAAAGAACTGGATTTTATTTTATTTTGTTTGCTGAGGATTTTATCATTTTCGAGGATATTCTACTGCTGCATAACTGTGAGTATTATTTTTATTACCTATGGGTGGGAAATGTATGTATTTTTTCATTGTTTATTTTTTATTTAATATTTATATTGTGCCATATAATTTTTTGCTATATTTCAAATGTTATGACATAATTATAAATATTTTTTTTTAAAATGTATGATGTTTATATGTTTTATAGTTGGAATGTTATAATTATGCTTAGGGGCCGATTCCGATTCGGGCCGGAAATCTCTCCGACCGAGCCGGACCCGCAGAGATTCCCGACCGAATCGGACCCTAGCAGCCCGACCGAACGAGTACGATGCGCACGTATGCCATCGGACTCGATTCGGTCGGACTCCCATTGAAGTCAATGGGAGCCAGTCGTACGGCGCGTACACGGGCTCCCATTGACTCAATGGGCACGACGCGAACAAGGGCGCCCCCTACAGCGTGTTCACGTCGATGCGGGTCGCGCCGTACATGCACGTGTAGGGGGGACCCATGGGTCCCCCCTGTGTGCGACTCGCGTGCCTATGCTTCCAGGGGGGTCCGACACGGACCCCCAAAGTGCGGCTCCGACAGCTCCTTGGAGCCAGACTGCGCGAGTCGGTCGGAGCGGTCGGGGTGCGCATCGTACTTATCCGGCCGGGGAACGTCTCCATTGCGCGGTGCGAGTCGTCCCCGTGCGAGTCGGTCGGAGCGGTCGGGTCCTGCGTACGAGTCGGTCGGAGATTTCGCGAGCACACGCATCGTACTCGCTCGCCCGGACGCACGTACGATTCGGTCGGGAAATAGGGCTCCGAATCGGATCCGGTAAAGCCGAATCCGATTCGGAGCCCTACCGGCCGAGATCGGAATCGGCCCCTTAGTATTTTGTTTAGTTTAAAGAATTGATTTTGCTATTATGTCTAGGTATTCTAAACCTTGTGTAGTTGGATACGCCTTAGTTTAATGTTGCAGGTATTCGTACATGGTTTTAGTTTGTTTGCTTAGTTTAGGGCCTATTTTACTTAGTGATTGCTCAAGTCTGAGTTCTTGGTAGCTCTGTTCTTTTTTTATTGCTTCAATTAGTTTATGTAGTGTTGGTTGTCCCCTTCCTATTGTGGTTTGGAAGGCATTATGCCATCCTTCCACTGCGTTGTTTGTTTTGGCTTTTTGAGCCACAGTACTGGCGTATACGTTTCACCAGGGGATCTGAAATTTAGGTTGTCTGCGGTGCCCTGACCTATGTAACCTTCCCACCCAGGTGTCTTCGAAGTAGTCTAGCAAGGGACCTAATTTAGATTTGTTAGCTTGATAGAAAGGACTTTCTATAAGTAAGTTGTAGGGATTGGCTACTTCAGTAGTTGGGACATAGGCCAGGGCAATGATTTTTTTAATTTGATAAGCAAAGTTGCTATTTGATGAATAATCTATGCTCAAAGTAGATTTCTGTATGTGCCTCCATATGCTCTGATTAAAATGGTAATAGCACCCTTGTATTGCAGTGTGTGGGTATAGTTTGAGGATGGATTGAATCATTGCTTGCTCAAAGTCTATTATGATTCTTTGGGGACAGTAGTTTTCTGTGAGTTGTTTTATTGTAGTTAGTAGTTCTACATAAGTTGTGTTTTGTTTATTAGGCAATAATGCGTAAATAAAGGGGATATTTGTTTCTTCATATTCTCCGTGGATGTTATACAGCTGATAGAATGGTTTGGGGCAAACTTTAAAGGTACCATCCATCATCCACGTTGCACAGTTTTTAAGTTTTTGTAAATTTGTATTAGTTGCAAACATTATAATACTTTTGTCATGACTTTTGTTGTCATAAATAAGGAATGTTTCCTCTTTGTGGGTGATGGTGTACTCAGGAAGTATTTCAATTTCTCTAAAAGTTTGGGGGATAGGTGGAGTTTGAGATGGGGGCACATTACGATGGTGGGAGGAAACATCAGACCGCCCGCCATCGTTGCGGTGCTGGGGACCGGCCACCGGTAAGATGGCGGTCCCGCTAAGTGAATTAGGATGTGCCCGCCACTATGGCGGGTGCATCCAGGGCCCTGAACATTGCGGACGGTGCTGCTGGCTGCAGCACCGTTCGCAATGCAAAAATGCCACAAAGTGCATTTCCCTGCACGACGTGGCAGGCACCACGAGGTGCCTGCCACTTTGTGCAGGGAAATGCAGGGGGTAGTATGGGTACCCCCCAGAGCACAACCACCCTCCCCCCACACAGAGGGGGCCCGCAATGGGCCCCCAAACCCAATCCCTGCCAGCCTTTCCATGGCAACACCGCCGCCATGGAAAGGCCGGTTTAAACACACATCCTAATTTGGTGGACGGTGCTTGGTAGGCACAGCCACCATTTTGGGCACCCTGCACCACATGCCAGGCAGTCAGACTGATTGCCTTTGGCAGTGAAGTGGCGGACGAACTTTCCGTCCACTGCGGTACCTACTGCCATCCTAATTGGGCGGTGGGAAAATCCAGTGCGATGGCGGAAGGACCGCCACCGCCGGCCCTGCGGTGGTGGTCCTTCTGCCATCGTAATGACCCCTTAAGTATTTGCTATTAGTCTTTTTAAATTGGGTATTTAAGGTAGTTGTCCTGTGACATGTTCTGGCACTCTAGTTAAAACATTTTTCGGTATTTGAGTGCTTGTTTGTTGGGAGCTTGCGCTTGCTTCCCTTATTGTCTCTAGTGCATCTCTTACTTCAACTTCAGTTACATTTGGGGGATGGTTGTGTTCTCTAACATTTACAACATTAGTATCTATATTAGTGGCTCTCCCGTAACAGGCATTGGAATAATACTTGCTACATTTCCAGTGTGTTTTATTTTCAATAACTTTTTCTTGGGTATAAGTGTAACCCATATAGAAAAGCATTAGTTTCCCCTTTTTCGATGAAATTAACTTTGCTCCTTCTGTCATTTTTGGGGTATATCTGTAAATATATATATATATATATATATATATAATTATGTTTAATAATTATGCAATGTTAAATAATAAACATGCTAGTATAATTAATGTTATATACATTATACTTACATTAGTGTTGCTTCACATTTGTTGATGGTATGTATTGATGGTCGTGGTTTATTCACTGTTATATTATCTGTTGGTATGAAAGCAAAATGTTTTTGTTATTAAAAATTAAGATAATATTTTCGCTAAATTGAATCGTTTTGTCTTTAATAGAAAAAAATTAATACTTACTAGTTGTAGTTGGTGACTTTAATTTCATGGATGTTTTTTGTTGGTGCAGTTTGTAGAAGCTGAGAAGAGAAAATAATTTTTAGTTAAATTTTTTATTTTTTTATTTATTGTTTATTATTTTGTTCTATTTGTTAGTTCTTTTGTATACTTACTTTGTTTGATTTTTTTTCTTTAATGTAGATTTTGTAGTTTTCTTCGAAGTTGTGTGTTGTAACCTTTTTTGGTGGAGTTATATTGAAGTGTAAGCTGTGAAGTAACAGAAAAAACGTTATATTATTAGTTTGTTAGATTATATACAACATTTATGAACACATGTATGAAATTAAAGAATTGCAAATCTTTAATTGCCATGTTTAAGGAATTGCTATTTAAGGGTTGCAATTTTTTATGTGTATAGTATTTTGTAAATAAATTGTTATTTATACAGAATTTATAATAGAGATTATAATATTTTTAAATAATTCCTATGTGTGTAGAGGTTCATAGTAATTAATTAGAAACAAATCGTAGTTTGAAAGTATTTATTTTGCTATTGCTCTTTCAGTCGATGTATGTTAAAAGCATTTTCATTTGTTATAAATGAGGCTCTTTTGATAATTGGATTGTTTGCGATTGGTTATAACATTGATGCATGTGCTAATTACATTTTATTTAAAACATTTTGTAATACAAATTATATACTTACTAATTTTCATTGATTTGGTTGTTTTTGTTGATGTTGATGTTTAGTTGACTTTTGTGGCAGCTGCATAGAGAAAAGCATTTGTTAGCTATGTTTAATATTTTTATTACGTTTTAAAAATTACAATTAATTTTGTTTATTTTTAGGTTGATTTATATATTTAGTTTGTTATATTTTTTATGATGTTGAGTTAAGTATTGTGAGCATTAAAATGTTTATTCTATATTTTCTTGGTGTATTTCTTATGAAGTGACATTTAAAGAACAACATGTAATTATTTTAACTTAAATAAATTAAAAAAGGTGAAGTATTTATAATTTGCTATAAAGTTATGTTCTTACCTGTGTGTTAGAAAATTCGATATAGTTGTTTATGTCGTTCTTCTTTCTTCTCTGTTCTCTCTCTCGCAAAGTAACGTTCTCCCTCCTTGTTTGGCCGATATACTGTAAAATTGCGTTAATTAATTCCTTGTTTTTATAGTGTTTGTTTAATTAGTTAACGTTTTCTATTGGTTTGTTTTAGTTTAGTTTAAATTTATTGGTCGAGATACTTTTTAAATTTTTTTAGCAGTTACTTTTTAATTAGTTTATCATATATGTGTTGTTTCTTTAATGTTTGTATTTGTGTATTTATTGTTGTATTTTGACTATATTTATAAATAAATGTAATTTAATTTAATTATAGTTGATATATATTAATTTTAGTTTATATTCGGTTTATTGGATATTTATTTTATTTTGTATAGTTAATAAATATTTCTATTTGTGTTAGTATTATAATAGTATTTTATTTAAATGTTTTATAATTTTTTATATATGTTGTTATACTTTATTTTAAGTAATTGGGATATGTAATTTTATTTTATAAATGTTAATATTGTTTTTTAATGTTAAATCTTCTTTTCGATGTTTATTTTATCGATATTTGTGTAGTCGATATTGTTGATATCAATATTTTTGGTGTATGTGTTTTATTTTTAATGTTATCGATATTTTTGTTAGCTATATTTATGTTGTCGATATTTTTGTAAACGCTAATTTTGTTGACAATATATTTTTATCGATGCTTCTGTAAATCCTAGTTTAAGTATAGGGTGTTGATATTTGTGTTTACGATATTTTTACAGCGATATTTTTGTAGGACGAGGTTTTTGTAGTCGATATTTTATCAGTGAGCCCTCATAAAGGCTAGGGGCAAAGTATCCATCCAAGTCAATGTACTTTCAGCATATATTTTTGCCATCTTGGCTTTCAAAAGCCATTCCTCTTTTCTACTGCCCCTGCCTCTTTTGGGTTGTAGACACAATGAAATTTGCGTTTTGTGACTAATGATTTTATCACAAGTTCAATCACCTTATTCAGGAAGTGTAGCCCATTGTCTGAGGAAAGCAAACAGGGCAAACCAAATTAGAGAAGCAGCAGTTCCTTTAACAGATATCCCGCTACCGTTGGAGTACAATTTTTCTTTGACGCATAGGCTTCTATTCAAACTGAGAACATACCTTCTATCACAAGTGCAAACAAATATTTACAGGTTAGAGGCATGTCAATGAGATCTATTTGAAGGTTTTCACAAGGAGCCTCAGGGGGTGCAAAATGTCTGGCCTGAGTGTCATTTTCCTTTCCACCAGCATTATGCTGCTCACAAACCATACAGTTTTTACATATCTGCTCTGCAGTCTTTCAAAACTTGGTGTTTCTCCACCATTTTCTGAAATATGCACACATTGCATCTCTACCTAAATGTGCTGCACTGTGTATAGATAATGCCATTTGATGGGTCATAGAGTTTTGCAATCTTATACCACCCTCCTTGTCCATCCACATTCCATCTACCTATCTCCAAGTCTCTGCCCATTTAGTCAATTCTTCCTGTAAAGCTAGTTTTTGAAGGTCCCCAATACTGTGTCTATTTAAAGTCAGTTCATCTGTTTCAGCTGGCTGTAATACATAAGACACATAGGTGAAGGAACAGTCTCTCTGGGCTGTTTCCTTTGCTACTGCATCAGTAAAAACATTTCTCTTTCCCGCACCATCCACTATTTTCTTATGAGCACTGCATTTTATAATGACTCATTACTTGGGTAAGTCTAAAGCATTCAGCAATTTTGCAATTAAGGTACCATGTTGTATTTTCTGTCCTTGAGAGGTTAAAAATCCTCTCCTCAGTTTTCCAAAGTTGGGAGCCACACCAAAGGCATACTGGCTGTCAGTATAAATGTTCACCATTAGTCAATTCAATTCAAAAGTTCTTTATTCTGTGACTATTACAGTAACCATAAAAGCACAATACATATTTTGAATTGACTAAAAAGAGATTTTTTTAAAAACAATTCATACTAATTATCCTAATCATAACAAAATTGAATTACACACCTTAAAAACATTCTTTAGAAAAGCAATCACTGAAGCGATTATAAAAACATCATCTAGCTGTTGCAGAGTCAAATATGCAGGTTTACATTGTTTAAAACCAAATTTTTAAGCATTGGAATAATCCATCTCCTCCTTGGTATGATATAAAATTTGCAAAAAAATAAAATATGTAACGTCGATTGCGCTGAAATATCATCACAAGGGCAATTACTTAAAACCTTAGACCAGTCATTTAGCAAGGGGAAGCTTAGCAATCGATGTAAGATATTCAATCTAAAACGAATCAACAAAAATCTTTCATAATCACTAGAAGTTAAAACAAGATAAGACTGTATGGTTGGGGTCGCTAACGTCATATAGTATGCAAGCACCGTTGATTTCTTTAATTCGACTGTGGTTCTAATCTCTTCCAGATATTGTAAACACATCGTTTTTAATTCTTTCCTGGACACATTTTGCAAAGTATCTGGATCTATATAATATTCTGAGTGCCCTATTTTAAACACGAATGTTTTGACATGTTCCAGCCATTTTATATTTCTGATTCTATCACAGGTCAAATTGTCCTTCAGTATTAGCCGATTCAGGGAGGTCTCCTCGGCGGTCAATGTTCTATGCCACAGGAGTACTGGCTGTATTTTAATGACATCCTCTAGATATGGGATGCCTAGTTCTCGATGGCATATATAGGTTGAAGTACTGTCAGGAACAGCCAAAAGGGACCTCAGAAACATATTTTCGGCAAGCTGCAGGGAATTAACCCCTCCAAAACCCCAGATGCCGGCTCCATAAGTTGCGATCGACACACATTTAGCCCTGTATATTTGTAGAATTTCTGCTGGAGCACGTCTACCTAGTTTTTTACTAAAGTTAAAAAGGGCCATCAATGCTTTGGTAAATAACAGCCTTCTGGTTTTAATTGCGGGGCACCATGTTCCGGAGTGATCAAACAGGATCCCCAAGTAAGAAAAGGTCTTAGTACATTCTATTACTTTTGAGTCAATAAAGAGGGTCCTTATCTTCTTTTTAAACCTGCCCCGCAGTTCATAGTGAATGTTTTGGAACAATTAACGGCTAAACCCAGACTTGCCATGAAGCTAGTAAAAACATCTACAACCCTTTGCAAACTCAGCGGTGTGCGGGCCATCAGGACCGCATCGTCCGCATACAGGAGCGCCGGTATGGGTCGATTGGCTACCCTTGGTAAGTCCCTACAATCCTGCACCAAAACTGCTTCTAGGTTATTTATATAAAGTGAGAAGAGGAACGGGGCAAGGATACATCCTTGCCTAACTCCTCTTCTCACACCAAAGTAACTAGTACATTCATCGCCCTTCCCATAGCGAACCCGTGCCCTTGCCCCAGAATACAATTGTCTAAAAAATGTGACAATTGCAACGTCTACACCTAACCCTTCTAAAATCACCCAGAGCTTCTCGTGTATGACACAATCGAATGCCGCTGTTAAATCGACAAAGGTTAGGTATAATCTTTCTCTTTTCACCTTAGTATATTTTCTAGAATGATATGTAGATTTAGACCCTGTTCGATTGTGCCCAAACCTTTGCGAAACCCATATTGCAGGTCGCTTAATATTGAGTGTTCCTCAGCCCACACTTGCAACCTGTTTAATAAAACACGCCCAACTATCTTCACTGTAGAATCCAACAGTGAGATTGGTCGATAACATGCTGGGTTAGCCCTGTCCCCTTTTTTAAAAATAGGTACTATTATTGAATCGCACCAGGTAAGTAAAAAGCCCTGTGATCCACATGCATTAAAAACCGGAGTTAAAAGTGGACCCCAAAGTGCTAAATTAGATTTAAAAATATCAACGGGAACCCCATCTGGCCCCGCCGCTTTCCCACCCCTACTTGCATTGATGGCTGAGTTAACCTCAGTTAGAGTAAAATGCAACAGTTGATCTGAGGAAGTTATAGGTTTCGTATTGTCAACCCTGGTCACTAGTATTTCCTGGTCTTCCTGTATTGGATTATTATATAAACTGGAATAGTGTCTAATCCACTCAGGTTCAGTAATCGCAATCTCTATGGTGGCTTTGTCCTTATCTGGCAAAAAGGGGGCATTAACTGCCTTCCAAAATGCTGAGGGGTCCTTATTAACCGAGGCATCTCGTAGGGCTTGCCAGGCTTCCTCTTTGAGGGCCATCTTTCTTATTTTCTGTACTCTCTTGTATTCACATCTAGCTTTACTAATAACAGCCCGATTTTTCACCTTTGCATGGAGTGCCTTTTTCAGCTTAGAATAGGCTTTTGTACAACTTGTATCAAACCATCCCTTAATTTGTTTACTTTTTTTCCTTACATTCACATAGAGCGTTTTTTTAATAAAATTTGAAATTACATAAAGATTTTCTAAAATTTCCTGGTGCGATGATCTATCATCTAGACACATTAAAAACATATCCTTGCAATTTATAGCCACCTTGCTAATAAACGCATCTTGGTCGACCTTTTCCCATTTAAGGGAATAACCATTTTGTCTACTCAGTGATATGTTTTCCACAAAATGGTCTGATTCGCCTCTATTATTAACTGCCTTATTCTTTAGCTTTAATTCAAGGCTAATGGGAAAATGGTCACTCAGTGCAATATCATGTGTAGTAAAATCTTTAAAATACAAATTAAATCTATGTGAAGCTAATACATAGTCAATAGTGGAGAAAGTACCTCTTCCATTAAAAATGGGACAAAATTGAATCACAGGGACACATAAATCATTAACAAACCCAAAGTCAAATGTAAACATAATGTCGTTCAACAAATCTCCAAAAGATGTGTGGGGAAATTGGGGGATACAGAAACCTTTTTCATAAGATATCCCACAAACCCCCTTGTTAACATACTGACATAGATGTAAGTTGAAATCCCCTCCCCAAATAACACAAATCTCTTTTGTTGTACCGGTTTGTAAATTATGTAAGTCACTGCTCAAATTTCTCATCAAACCCTGAATCAACTCTGGAGGGGCATTATTATATAAATTCAATAACGCTATTCCAAAGGTTTGATCTATATGAAGACTAATAATTTGATAATATTGATTTGATTCATTAAAGACAATTTTCTCTATATTCAGATGATTTGAGATAAAAGTACTGAGGCCACCTTTCGCTCTACCATGGGGTGAGGGCACTGCTGGCGTAAAATAGGTTTTATAACCATTAATATGTACGGGCTCTATCATCCAAGTCTCCTGCAAACTAAAGATGTCAAACTTATTCACAAAGTTAGACCATACCATGTTAGACACCTTGGTTTTTAGACCCGCTACATTCCAGAATAAGATATGGCAGTTCTCCCTCAAACCTATATCTTGTTTACCACCACCCACCTCATTCCGCTTCAATGATGTTCTATCAGAATAAGTAATATAAGGGAGAATGGTTTCGACCAGAGAGTTAGAGTCCATAACATGATCACTCTCATTAACTACTATCGTAGCATTATTTAGAGGGAGAATGTTCACAGAACTAATTATCGGTTCAGTTGAGTGCAAGGCGGGAGAATCTCTTACTGAAACAGAGGTTTCATACTGTAGGGATGCTCCCGATTGATGTCAATCCACTGAATCAAGATTTACTAGGGCCTCAAAACGATTATAGGTTGGGAGGTTAAACCAACTATTGTGGCACTGACTTTGGGGTCCCACATCTCTTGAGCCGGCATATGGTATAGGCTGGTAGAAAAAACCCAGAGGGACTGCGTTAATACTTTGTCCCAAGATACGTTGTGCGCCAGCTCCACTCAAAATCATTTCCACTAATTGAGGTGTCTTGAAGGTCAGTACCACGCAATCTCCCGGCAAAATCTTTCTCCCCTTCCCAACCAAGCTCACTCTCCTAACCATTTTAAACTCATCGAAAATTCTCTCCGTAAAACCAAGCCTAACACCTAGCCAATGTAGAGACTTGTTCCTCAATGTCTCCCAGGATTCTTCCCCCCTATTTTGTTGTTTGGGTACATTAGTTAATACCACCACATATGGTGTGGCATCCGGCGGTAGGTCCAACCGTGTTACTGCTTTTCTGCCTTATTTGTCATACTTAAACTGTTGGGGCCCTCATTTCCTGGATCATAAGTATGCATGTTACGAACTATAGGGGTATTAGGAAGGGGTACCGCCGTACAATTCATGGTGCTTTGTTGTGCCACATCTTGTACGACGTGTAATGTTTCCCCCTGCCTACTCGGTCTCCGCTGAGTAAATTCGTGTCCCCTTGTAATTTTTTGATATTCCCGACTTCCTGGGGCATCAGGACACACCTGGCACAGGGGCTGCATTTTCTCGAGCTGATTTACTAAGGCCTCTTCTATTATACCAAATTTAAGCATTAACCCACTTAGACTTTCTCTAAGGAACTTATCCAGTGTGTCCAATTTAGTTTTTATATTTATAACCTCATTCTGGAGACTTAAATTTGTAGATAGTTTTGGTTTGCCCCCTTTATTTCTCACTGCCGGTGGTTTATCCTTCTTATTAATCTTTTTTCTTGTTTTATGAATTGACTCACTCACAGTATCACAAAACTCCCCTATGATATGTATAGAACTATCCGGATTTCTTGGTCGCTTAATCGGTGGTTGAATGTCCGGCTCCTGTTCGCTATCTGTGATATTATCCTGTATGTTCACTATACAACCATTTGGGCCTGGGGAACTGGTAGCTGTCACTGAAGGTGGCTCGGGCCCTTCTCTTGGTGATAGAGTAGTTGGGGTGTCGCCCTCTCTGCCTATACTTCCTGAGTGGCCCGGTTTGAGAGCCTCCTCAACTGTTATGATCTGGCGCTCGATCGCCCCCATAGCTCCTGTTAAATAACTGAGTAGAGTGTGCTGGGGATGGGCACTAACTTTTTGAAGTTTAGTGTTCTGCATACTCGCTGCCTTTCTCTTCCCCATCTGATCTACTATAATTATCACAACCTTACCCTACTAAAATCTCACACAATATGTATGGTCTTAAATTTCAGATGTTTCTTAGCTCCCTTTCAACAAGACCCACTCAAACCCGTATAACATCTGCGGCTTATATATTAAACACCCAAAATACTCCTTTTTTACAATCTGTAGACCCTCCTTAATGATTTATGAGTACGAGTGGTTTTAAGTCCGCCGTACCTTTTCTTGTGGAAGTTAGGGCCGTGGCCCAGTCCAGTCTCTGTCAGGCTATGACGGGCTAAGACGGGCCCGTCTTGGCCCGGTCTTGGCCCGCGCCCGCGGGCGGCTTCTTATCTCGTTGCAGCCCCTCCAGGGACTGTGGCTAAAGTGCAAATGCAGGGACCAGGTTAGGGATAGCAGCAAAGTCAGACGCGGTCTCCCGCTCACCAGGACCGCGGGCGGCTTCTTATCTCGTTGCAGCCCCTCCAGGGACTGTGGCTAAAGTGCAAATGCAGGGACCAGGTTAGGGATAGCAGCAAAGTCAGACGCGGTCTCCCGCTCACCGGGACCGCGGGCGGCTTCTTATCTCGTTGCAGCCCCTCCAGGGACTGTGGCTAAAGTGCAAATGCAGGGACCAGGTTAGGGATAGCAGCAAAGTCAGACGCGGTCTCCCGCTCACCGGGACCGCGGGCGGCTTCTTATCTCGTTGCAGCCCCTCCAGGGACTGTGGCTAAAGTGCAAATGCAGGGACCAGGTTAGGGATAGCAGCAAAGTCAGACGCGGTCTCCCGCCCCCCATACTTTACAAGCTGCACTCCACCAGAGCATGCTCTCCCAGACCCTCACCTTGCCACCGACAATCCAGAGGAAACAAATGAAAAACACCCAACTGCAGTGAAGGAGCAATATGAGCCTGGGAAGCCCCAGTAGGGGTGGGGAGGCAGAGAGGACTGTTATAACAGGACCCCTCCAACCAAATAAACTCAAATATCTTAACTGAGCAGAATCCTTATGTGCCTGCTAGAGCACAGCCACAGGGCAGCCCAGAGCAGTGTAGTAGCTATAAATTTTGCAGCAGGTTCAATAGCATCGGGACATGAGGGACCCACTGGGCCACGATTATAGCTGAACTTCACTATCAAACAAGAGGATATGGTTTATTATTTGCATTAGGACACATTGTCACTAGTACAAGGAATGTAAAGGGTGGGAAAATAAAAAGAAAAGAAAAAACAATCACCAAAAGGGAAGGAGGGCATCCAGTGTTGTGAGACAGAACAGAACAAAAAGTATCATCAATCAATCAGGGGATTTTAAGTGCGCTACTCACCCGTGAGGGTCTCAAGGCGCTGGCGGCGGGGGGAGCAGCTCCGGTCAATCGATGAGCCAGGTCTTGAGGGTCTTCCTGAAGATGTGCAGGGTGGGGGCGCATCTGATGTCGATCGGGAGCTCGTTCCAGGTCTTGGCCACGATGTAGGAGAAGGTTCTTCCACCCGTTCTAGCTCTGTGGATGTGTGGGGGTTCGACGGATCAGAGGTTTCTCTTGGGTACGTGGTAGGAGATTCTATCGTTGAGATATTGGGGTCCTGTGTTGTGGAGGCATTTGTAGGCGTGGGTGAGTATCTTGAAAGTTACTCTCGATGGGGAGTCAGTGGAGGTTTCGCAGATGTAGGGCGATGTGTTTGTGTTGAGGAATGCCGAGGACGAGTCTGGCTGCGGTGTTCTGTATGGTCTGGAGTTTGCGGAACAGAGACTTGATCCCGGCGTAGAGGGCGTTTCCGTAGTCCAGTCTGCTGGTTATGAGTGCGTGGGTGACGGTCTTCCTTGATTCGGGAGGATCCATTTGAAGGACTTCCGGAGTATACGGAGGGTGTTGAAGCAGGTCGAGGTGACGGCGTGACCTGTCGGGTCATGGAGAGGGAGAAGTCGAGTACGATGCCGAGGTTCCGGGCATGGTCCGCCGGATCATAAGCTGAGTCTCTGTTTATGAACTCTGAGAAGGAGGTAGCGCCTACGTTAGGAAGGCAGTATGAGTATTGTTTTGTTGGGGAAAAAGTAAGTAAATCCTGTTTCTGTAGGGATTGGGGCGATAAGACAGATGAGGAGGGAATTGCTTTTTCCATCAAATGTTGTTGCGTGTATTAGTTCAAAGCCCTGTGCTCAACATGTGATCCCTAAACGTGTGTGCCTGGAGGAGTGCAGTTTGAATGCAAGTATTTCTTTCTATAGCCAGGTCACTGTTTGGTGGTTTTATCGTCCTACAATAGGTGCAGTTCGATAAGGCACAGTATCAACGTGTCTTGTTGGGTTGCAAACTTTTTACCTAGTGCAGCGTTTTTCATCGGCATAGCCTCTTCGAGTAGAACTAGTTAAAAAAAATCACAATGTGATGAGAATTCAGAAGATACATTTTTATTGTTTTTTAAATTAGTGACAGTGGTACAACAGACAAGGGCCCAACGGTCCTTTGAAACAAGTACAATCCACAAGGGAGTGCTATGTCAAGAAAATCTAAATTGCCAAAAAGATGAGACAGAGGAAACATCTTGATTCAGTGTGAAGTGACATGGGTAGTATGGATTCTAAACAGCTCCCACTGGCAACCAGAGGACAATTGTGCAAGGGTTTGGACCATGCAGGTTGCACATGTGCTATCTAATGCTAATCTCGGTATTGCACAAGGTGCAAGTCAAACTGCTATTGATGAAAATATGAGCTGGGCACAAAATGCACAAGGTGTGAAGGTGGCTCGATTTGTCCATTAATAGAGCTGATTCGAAATTATATTAAAATAGTAAATTCACCTCTGCATTATACACAAGCTTGCATCGGCTGGCGTTCAATAATAATTTCCAGATTTGATTTCTGTTTGTGCTGCATCTTTTGCAGGTAATATAAAAGGCTATCGTAAAATACGAAACTTTACCGGCACTGTTAGCACATACTTTTCACCGTACTTATTTTGTCAGCCTTAAACCTTTAAGTAGATTAATAGTTTTAATATGAATTGACTATTGCGTAAAAATCAATAAAAATATTAAGCATTATAAATGTTCTCGTTTTCTTCAGATACTAAAGCACACGTCACAGAATAGATTTCTACGAAGCTCATAAATCTGTGTGGCCAATATTCAATATTGTGAGAATATACAACGTAATTTAAAAAGAAATCTAAAAATGCTTAATAGGGAACGCTTGGACTTTTTTTGGGCAAATTACATTTCAGTTTACCTGCCCACACACAATTGTTATTTTGCATTTACATTTGAAAATGAGAATAACATTTCACTGGAAAACTGCAGTATCTAAAGTGGAACACAATAACGGTTTTGCTTAAATTGCTTTGTAATGTATTTACACCCCGGGGATAACAGGTCACTCACACAAAACATTAGACAACAGTATGAATTGGCAATAACTGACACATCTAATTATTTATGTAAAATAAAAAATTTCTACAGAGTGATAAAGTCAGCATTGCATTATTGTTATAAATGTTATCTTTACAGACAATTGTTTTGAAGAATGATAATGTTGATAATGTAAGGTGTGAATTATTGTGGAGAGGAAGGCTAGATCGAGGCACCTGCTGTGGTGTTTATTCATGATTCTCCACTTGCTGCATGTCCCTGGGTGCTTTGTGCTTTCAAGTAATACAACAGGCTCAGAATATACAAAGTTGCTCTCAAGGGGAAGGAACGTATCTCAATATTGAATTGTGTTAGCTCTGACGAACCTAAACTGAAGAAAACTAAACGAGTAAATAAGGACGCAAAAAAAGTATTCATGACACAATCTCACAAAGGTGACCTTTTGGCAGCAACAAGTAAAAAGCAGAAGAGGCACCGGGAAAGAAAAATGAGCTCTGCCAAGCTCCAGAACAAAATGTTGGTACTAAACAGGAAAGGGAAAAGAAAAGAGTGGAAGGGTTTACTTTGGTCTCTGCTTTATTAAAGGCAAAAAAGACAGCCAAAAATGTGCTCTGGTCATTCTTCTACTATCTGGCACTGACAACGCATAGGAATTCATCATTATGTTATTCGTCATTAGCTACTACATAGAAACCAAGAATCGAAACTTTCCTCGCCCCAGCAATTACGATTGAGGAGGCACCGCCACCCTAGCGTTATATTATCCTAGCAAAATGTAGACCCTCCCTACCTCCTTTGGAGGAAATACCCATAAAAGCGTTTAACCCGCAAAGCCTCGCCTGGTTTTATTCTTCGGTCTGCTCTTTGCAAACTACTTTTCGCTTGTCTGGTGGGTGCTCAGTTGGCTGACAGTATGTGAGTGACGTTGGTCCCCGTGGTTGGTCAGCTGATGTATTTCAATGTGTTCTTCATCCCCTTCCGCTGCCTCATAGTGTGGTCTATGTGGGCAGAGGAAGGTGCAAGGCACCCATGGGTGCCTGCTTTTGTTCCTGTCTGTGGCAGCGGCTGGGGAGAGGATCTTCTGTTAAGAGATTGATGCAGGTGTGAGGACTCTGTTCTTCTCCTGGTCTTCACCCACATGGCTTGTCCGCTTCAGAAGCCATCTTGAGCTGGGATAAGAAAGAATGGTTTCAAATATTATTCTGGTATTCCGAACTGTTTGTCCAGTTTCGTCAGCCCGCCCCCAAGTTGGCTTCAGTCATACAGGTGGTAATGAAATCCAGGTTTTACGAATGAAAGGAGATGGGAAAGACTACCATTCAAAGGTACATGAGTAGGGTGATTAGTGTGGATGATCCGGACATTCCTGGGAATATTGCTGTAAATCCTATGTTCACTTATCTGACAAGTTGTACTAAAGTGGCGACATGAAGCTCCGTCTGACCCCATGGATACAAAGATTCATGGCTTTTTTTTTGTGGAAGTCTTACTTTGGGCTAAATCTAATATAAAAGCTTCAACCTATTCACCAGCACTTCCCAAAGTCTTGTGCATGATTTTCAATCACTTTCCATTGTTGTGATGGCTAGTGAGGATTCTGCAAACTTATTGGCTAGGATGGGGTTGCATGCACAGTTTCTGGCAGATACCTTATTCAGGGCCGGCTTTAGGGCAGTGTGGCTGGTGCCGTGCTGACCTGGGGAAGGGGCGCTGACCTCAGGGAGGGGGTGCTGTGTTTAGCAATAACTTACGATTTAAAACCTCCTGCAGCACAGTTCCCTGTGCGTTCTGTTTTCAGGCAGCATTAAAAATGTCAAGATAACTCTTGTGATTAATGTTCCTGCTAGAGAGAGATCAGAGTTTTGTCTAGTGGCAGTTTTGATTCTCCATAAAGTAGCGCAGAGGGTTAATACGCCTGCTGCAAAAAACACGTCCTGTGCAGGACACAATTCTGTATTTTATGTGGATAGCAGACTGGATCACTGCTTTTGTCACAGAGATTCTCTTGTTACCACGGTTCATGAGAGAACTAATATAGAACAGTGACTGTTACGAACTGTCATCAAAGAGCTGCATGGAAACTGCATAAAATAGGTTAGGACATTCTGTTTTTTTACTGCACTCTTTTCTATTCCTAATGTTGCTGAAAAGGGTTTGATTGGTTAAATATACCTTTTTAATATTAAAGCCAGCCTTTACCAGTGCCTTAAAACAAATTAAATGAATGTGAGAGAGGGCCTATAAAGAGATGAGGGGCACTTTTGCCGGGTGTCGTGAGGAAATCCGAGGAGGTGGTCATGGGGGGGGGGGTGCCAAAAATGATTGTTGCACCATGCGCCAACAGCTCTAAAGCCAGCCCAGCCTCTTTTGACACTGTTAGAACCTCTGGAACTTGTTCTGGTGCTGTAGTGGCAAACTGCTGTCACAACTGGATTCGTGATTGGAGGGTTGAAGGCCTTCAGCAATCTTCTGTTCTTCTAATTCCTTTCTTAAGCCAGAGTTTATTTGGTCCCCAATTGGGGATGCCCTTTTCACAAATCTTTTAAAGGCCAAAAACATGCATTTCTTCTTAAAGAGAAGTCTAAGGCCAAGCAACCTGCTGCGGCCTCCAAGATTGCTCAGTTCAACAAAGCTTTCATCTGTTGAATATTCAGTTTCACAGTGGCCCTAGTCATTTCAGGGGGAAAACTGGGGACAGTTAAATTATGGTTCCCACAATACCTCTTGACAAACCCTATTTTGTGCCTACATTTTTCAAAAATTCAGATTCAGTTCTACTAGGATGCTGCATCCAAACCTTTTTCATGCACTGGTTGTAACAGCACAGTTGCTTGGATGATTCATACCATGAATCATACAGGTGTGTAGCTATAAATATGTCGACTACGGACGTTCGCCACAGGGCACTCATCACAAACGTTTATGCCCTGCCACTGTATATGTCTGTTGGATGAGAACAGTTATCTGTTGCGGCCTTATTTGTGTTGGCCTTTATTTAAACTATCGCTCTGGGTGGACCTCGGTGGTGGTCTTTATTCCCTTCATAGCAGAAGTTCACACACTTTTCTGTGCCCCTACAGTTGAAAAATAGATTTTCCCTGTTGACTGAGAGGCAAGACAGAGGCGGTCAGAGTGATAGTTTGAGTGGAGAGGTAAATGGTAGCCCTCCTCTTACTTCCACTCTTAGTATGTGCTCGTCCCAAGGGAATGGTTGCGCCTCAGGAGGAGAGAACTCAGATACTCTGCCAGCCATAGGAGGAGCCACAGGAGGAGCGGAGAGTCAGGTAGAAAAGATGCTGCTGAGTCTGAGGCAGGATATCTTGATGAAATTTGAGATTTCTGAGATGAATCAGAAAGTGATTCGAGATAAATGTGAGACACTGGAAGGAATACTGGATGACATTGTAATGCGAACTGGGATTTTGGAAGGAGAGGTGAAGGTCCTGTCAGAGGCTGTGGTGGAGAATACGAAGGATATAGAGAAATTAAAATTGCAGAATAGAGGTCTGCAGGAAGATATGGAGAGGTTGGAGACGCAGGCAAGACGCAATAACTTGAGAGTCCTCAAAGTACCGGAAGGGTCTGAGAAGGAGGATATCAAGGCCTTTGTATGTAAGCTGTTAAGAGAAGGAATTTTGAAAGATAGACCGGATATTGAGCTAGAGAAGGAGATCCAGAGAGTCCATAGGGATCCTTTTAAGCTAAATCCAACTAGGAAGATGCCTAGGAAAATTCTGATAAACTTTCAAACATACGCTGTGAAGGAGCTGGTGTTGGGAAGAGCTTTGAAGGAAGGCATTTTAAAATATGAAGATTTCAGTTATCAAATAAGGTCAGATTTAGGGAAAAGAACAGCTCAGAGGCAGTGGGAGTTGGGAACCAGAATGAGTGAACTGCGGAGTAAGGGAGCTCAGGTGCAGATGAAATTCCCAGCATTGTTAAAAATAATGTGGCGTAATAAGATGTACAACTTTAGCAACCCGGAGGAAGTTGATACCTTCCTAGCACAGATGGAGGGATGAGTTTTTGGAATAAAGTGATGGAGGTGTAGGTGTAGGATGCAGATTTTGTATATAGTATGAGTATAGATGAAGATGAAGTATTAGGCTGTTTCTTCTTTTTGTGGTTTTCTTTTTCTCTTTCTCTTTGGGATGGGGGGGTCACGAAGGGCGGGTTGTATCGCCCAGGGAGTAGAAAGGGGGTTTCCCGGGGGGAGCGGGGGCACTGGGTGTGGGGAGCATAGGGAAAAAAGAAAAAAAAATTGTCCTCAGGATGTTAACCTCTGAAGGGGAAACGCGTAAACGTAAGGTGGGTCACATGTTAAAGGAGACGAAATGTTGTGGCGAAAAAAGAGCTGAATATGGATAAGCCGAAACTAATCAGTTTCTTGACATGGAACGTTAATGGGCTGAGGTAGAAAAAAGGCGTCCCAGGTGTTAGAATTTTTAAAGGAGAGTGATGCACAAATTATATTTCTGCAAGAGACGCACTTAGAAAAGCAGGAGTGTAGACAGTGTTTTTGTAAGTCTCGTTGGGTTCAGGAGGTGGTGTGCTCAGATCAAAGGGGGAGTACTAGAGGTGTGGCCATTATTATAAGAAGCAATGTAGGATTAAGAGTAGTGAAATATGAGTCTGATACCTTGGGGAGATGGTTAGTGGTCACTATATTGATACAAGACAGGCCTCTAGTATGTGCAGTCTACTATGGACCAAATGAGGATAACCCGGGGGCCCTAATAAAGCTTTAAGCTTGTTTATTAGAAACAACGGCTCCCATAATTTTAGGAGGAGATTTTAATTTAGTCCTAAATAAAGAATTAGATCGAACATCACGAGTAAAATATATTAGTCCCCCAAAAGCATTTGCCAGATTAAAGAGCATGATGAAGGAATTTAATTTGGTGGATATCTGGCGTAGTAAGAAGGGTGAAGTAAGGGATTTTACCTACTATAGTAAGAAGTATAGGCATCATTCCCTCATAGATTACTTCCTTTTAGACCAGGAGTTATACGCAGATGTAGATGTGGTATCTCATATTCCTGCAATTTTATCTGACCACTTAGCTGTGGCCATGACCTTGAGGCTCCACCAAAAAGAGAGGCAGAGGAGGTGGACGCTAGATAGGACTGTATTAATGGATGAGGAAGTGGTATGCGATCTGGGGGAAAGAACTGCGGAGTATTTCCAGATAAATGTAGGTTCAGCAAAGGAGCAAATACTCTGGGATGCCTTCAAGGCATATTTAAGGGGGATATTAAAGTCTATAACGGGGGAAAAAGGAGGCTAGCAAAACAGGAAGAAGAGAGCAGAATTAGGGAGATTAAGATGAAAGAAGGGGATTTACAGAAGGCCTCGTTGGATGGTTTAAGTAATGTGTCCACTCTAGCTAAAGATCTGGAGAATTTGCAGGCTAAATTCCAGGCGCAATTGGCTAAAAAATTACTTGAGAGATGGAAAGCGAGTAAGCTCCAACATTTCGCTTATGGAGAGAAATGTAGTTCATTGCTGGCCTGGAAGGGGAAAGCAGATAGGGCCAGAAACACAATAAGAAGCCTAATTAGTAGAGAGTCGGGGGAAGTGCTTTATGCGAATGTAGACATATGTTGGGAAGCTCGAGGTTTTATGAGCGATCTCTATAGTGAGGATTTATCGCCGGGTCAAGAGAATATAGAGGATTGGTTAAAAATGGCAACACTTCCACAGCTAACATATGAACAGAAGAGAGCCCTGGGAGGGGAGATTACAGAAGAGGAGGTCAGGGTGCAGTGTAAAAAAATGACAAGGGGAAAAGCAGCCGGACCAGATGGTCTTCCAGTTGAGGCCTACATATGCATTATGGATAAAGTGTTGCCTATTTTAAAATCCCTATTCAATGGAATATATATGGCAGGAGAAATCCCCCTAGTTCTTGGTCAGAAGCCACGATTACGTTAATTTTAAAACCTAATAAAGACCCACAGAAGGTAGATTCTTACAGACCTATATCCCTTCTAAACACTGATTATAAGATCTTTTCAGGAATAGTGGCATCACGAGTAGCCAAGATTATAAAAGGGGTTGCTCACCCTGACCAAAGAGGTTTTCTACCAGGGAGGCAACTTAATGAGTTAACATTTCAGATGATGGGGATTGTGGACATGGCGGAGGCACGAAATATTCCATTAACTATAGTGGCAGTAGATGCTGCTAAAGCCGTCGATCAAGTGAATTGGATGTATCTTTGGGGGACCCTAAATAGCTTTGGCTTTCCAAAAAATATGGTGAAGGCGGTGCAAAATCTAAATCAAAATCCTAGGGCCAAGGTGTTGGTTAATGGAGAATTATCAAATTGGTTTAGTATTACAAGAGGTACAAGACAAGTGTGCCCCCTGTCTCCGCTCTTATTTAATCTATATATAGAACCTTTTGCCAATTTAATTAGGGCAGACTCTACGATTTTCCCTTTTAGATCATATGGGTTTGAGGCAAAATTGGCTCTGTATGCAGATGACTTGATCCTCTATACTACCAATCCACAAGAGGCAATCCCTAATTTGATGAGGAAGGCGGAGAGTTTTGGCTCAATTTCTGGTTATAAGATCAATAGGGAAAAAACTGAGATTATGGAGTGGAATCAGAGGTTGAAAAGTCAGGGAGCCAAAACTCAAATGCGTTATCTGGGGGTGTTAATTACTCAGAAGTTGGAGGATATTCCAAAAGTAAACTGGACGAAAGTTAGCCAAGAGATATTGAGTCTTTTGTTAAAATGTGCAAACTTACCGTTAAATATCTATGGTCGGGTAAACCTCATAAAGATGATTATTCTTCCAAAAATCACTTTTCTTTTTAATTCCATCCCTCTAACTTTTCGGAAGGAGGATATTGCCAAGCTACAGGGGAAAATTGGTAGTTTTATTTGGGCGTCAAAAGGTCCAAGGATAACTTGGAAAAAGTTGAGAAGGAGACTGGGGGCAGGAGGATTGGCGCTACCAGACCTGCTTGTTTACTGTCATGCTTTCCACTTTAAAAATATTCGTATGCTAGCTAACAAGCCAGATAGGTCATCAATGGGCTTACTATTTGAAGCTATGCTTGGTGAAGTCTGCCAAGGTCAGCATCATTTTTTGTTTAAATATTGGGACCCAAAGTTTTTTAAAAAGGTGAGGTTGAAGATTTTAAGTTCCACGTTAAGAACTTGGATGTATATACGGAAACGACTGCGAATTCCATACTATTCATCACAGGCACCGATTTGGGAATCCCCGAGCATCCCTGAATGCTTGAAAGATCAACTTAGTCAGCCATTAAAAATAGGGGGCGTATGTTATTGGGCAGACCTTACGAAAGATTCCAGCTTAGTGAGTTGGGAAGTGCTTAGCAACCTTACCATGGGAAAATTGACAAGGTTCAAGTATTATCAACTAGGTTCTTGGTGGGCAACACAAGACTGGACATGGGAGGAGGAAGACTTAAAGCTAGATCCAGTAGCGGTCTGTGGTAGGAGTGCTGGCCGGGCGGTGATGTGGGGCGGGGGAGGGGCAGGGTGGGGGGTAGTAAACCACAGATTACGGCCGAATACAGGTAAATAAACATTTAAATAAATAAAATGAATTTCGTTGCACGCACTGCATCGCATTTGGCGATGCAGCGCTCACAACGAAATTCGTTTTATTTAAACTGTTGCATTTCATGCCCTGCTGTATGCTAAGGTCTTTCATTTTGGTTCTGGCACTGACATGATAATGAGTACTATTTTCTGAAATTTGCATAATATGCACAGTATTGATGATTCATGTGCTTTTATGCCCTGATATTATCACATATGTCGTTCTGTTTTGCATTGTCAGAATAATGACTATGGTCCCAGGATTTGCATAATATGTTCAGTATTTGTGATTCATGTTGTTTGGGTCTTGTGTTATATACAATATAGTCTGTTGTTATATAATATTGTGTGGAGTCTCTTTTGTGGTGTATTCATGGTGCTACTGGTGTGAGAGTGTTGCCCAAACACTTTACTGGGATAAGCCTGACTGCTCAGTACCAAGCTACCAAGGGGATGAGCACAGGTGTGTAACTTACTTGCCATCATTAGAGTGGTGGGTTCTGTCTGGCTTAGGTGCATACCCTAGCCAACCAGAAACCCCATTTCTAACAATAATTTAGAATTTAGAATTTTATTTTATGACAATAATATTCAATACATTTTAATTTGATGTTAAGTAGAATATATGTTAATGGTATGCTATATATATATATATTTTTTATATATATATATATATATATATATATATATATATATATATATATATATATGTATATATATAATATATATATCCATACAACAAAGACGCCCGCTATGGAAGGGCCCACAACAGGTAAATACAGCTCAAAGACGTTTATTTGAAAGTTGCCGAATACAGGAAAGGGACTGCTGCCACACAGATTGTCCAATTTGCCCGACGCGTTTCATGCCTTTGTAGCATTTCATCAGGGGCTTCTGGCATACAAAACTTCAGGTAGGCTGAATCGTTTTTAAACACCTGCTGTTCATTCAGTTCCCGCCTCTGTGGGCGTCGCCACTCCCGTAGCATTCTAGTATTTGTGGTGCTCATTTTCTTACCCCAGTGGGTCATTAGCCATCCCAGTCCATTGTACAACATATTACCCAAGTGGGTTGCGACCCCCAGTCACCTTCTCATATCGGCACCTCATTACTTTCAAATCGGCTCCTGTTCCATTTTCAGTTACACTGTATGGTGTGACTGCTGGTCTGTCCACAAACAGCGGGGCTCCTTCCGCGGCCCAGGCATGGCCGCTTCAATCCATACAACAAAGACGCCCACTATGGAAGGGCCCATAACAGGTAAATACAGCTCAAAGACGTTTATTTGAAAGTTGCCGAATACAGGAAAGGGACTGCTGCCACACAAATATAAATAAATATTAAATGATAAATATATATTAAGTATTTAAAATATATAAATTATAAACAAGTAGACTATTTAAAAATATTTGTGCATTAACATAGAAAAATGTGTAATTTCAAATATATATATATTTGAAAAAAGTATGTAAATTTTGTATAAATCTATTATTGTTAATTACACGTTTTTCCAAGCTTTTAAGTTTATAAATATTAATAAATATTATACATATTTGCAATAGAAATTAAAATAATACTTTTATAATTTAAAATATAACTATGAATATAAAGGTATGTAGTTAAATTAGTCTGTTTTTACATCATATTTTATTATATTTTATAGAACACTAAAATTCTAAGAATATGTAGTATTGATTGTCCTTGTAATATGTTTACTTTGCAATATGTTATGAAAAATGTTTTATCATGAAGTGGATATTGTAATTTTAAACAAATTTATGTCAAATACCTTCCCCAATATCATTTAGATTGGAGTGGTTATAGTAAATGTCACCCCTTTAGTGTCCAACATCTTCACCAACATGGTTTATTGTGGAGTGGGAATAATAAATGACACCCATTTAGTGCCCAACATCTTCCCCAATATTATTTAGTTCGGAGTGGGAATTTTAAATGTCACTGCTTTAGCGTCCAACACCTTCCTCAAATTGGCTTAGATTGGACTGTGAATAGTACATGTTACCCCTTTACTGTCCAACACCTTCCCCAATATGGTTTAGATTGGAGTGGGAATAGTAAATGTCTCCCCTGTAGTGTCCCTCACCTTCCCTAAATTGGTTTAGATTTGAGTGGGAATAGTATCTTCCTTGAGTTGGTTTAGATTGGAGTGGGAATAGTAAATGTAGCCCCTTTAGTGTCCAACACCTTCCCTAAATTGGTTCAGATTGGAGTTGGAAAAGTAAATCTTACCCCTTTAGTGTCCAACACCTTTCCCAATATGGTTTTGAATTAGAGTAGGAATAGTAAATGTCACCTCTTTAGTGTCCAACACCTATCTCAAATTGTTTTAAATTGGAGTGGGAATCGTAAATGTCACCCCTTCTGTGTCCACCACCTTCCTCAAATTGGTTTAGATTGGAGTGGGAATAGTAAATATTACTCCTTTAGTGTCCAACATCGTCCCCAATATGGTTTGGATTGGAGTGGGAATAGCAAATGTCATCTCTTTAGTGTCCAATGCAAAAAGAACAATTGATGGACAGAATGCAGAACAATGTCATACATTCACCCCAGTACGGAGATCTGGGCCTAAATCCATTGTTTTTTTGCTCACCATGCCATTCCAGTTTGGACCCAGCCATATGCAAATCAGTCTTGACCCTGCGCCCAATGGGAACAGTCCAGCCCAAACTGCCAGGCCAAGTCCTCCCTGGACTGGAAACAAGCATCCTAGGACGGGTTTTGGGGTTTCACCCCTCATCAGCCAGGATAGCTTGACTCCAGTGGCATGGAGAGCACGGGACCCACATCTGGGCATACCCATCTCTTTAGTGTCCAACACCTTCATCAAATTGTTTTAGATTGGAGCAGAAATCGCGTATGTTACCCCTTCTGTGTCCACCACCTTCCTCAAATTGGTTTAGATTGGAGTGGGAATAGTAAATATTACCCCTTTAGTGTCCTACATCGTCCCCAATATGGTTTGGATTGGAGTGGGAATAGCAAATGTCATCTCTTTAGTGTCCAACGCCTGTCTCACATTTTTTTAGATTAGAGTGGGAATAGTATATATCGCCCCTTTAGTGTCCAGCACCTTCCTCAAATTGTGTTAGATTGGAGTGGGAATAGTAAATGTCCCTCCTTTAGTGTCCAACACTTTTCCCCAATATGGTTAGATTGGAGTGGGAATAGTAAATATTACCTCTTTAGTGACCGTTTTTTATTTTTTATTTGTATCCAAATCTTATTACTGTATATTTTGTAATATATATTTACTTCAAGTAAAAAATTCAAAATTAAGTACATTCAGCATTTTCTCAGTATTTTTATTATTAAAACGTCAAATACATCATATTTACGTACATTTGTATGTTATACATTTTTTACTTTTATTTTTTGTTGTTAACAATTTTTAACATTTATTAGCTTTTTTAACATATATTTTCAACATTATTTTCACATATGTTTTATTAGTATATATCAAATAATTGTATATATTATATACTATTATTTAATTTATACTTCACAATTTTTCATAATTTATTATAATACTGATCGATATACTTTATATGTTTAAAAAAATTATTTTACATTTTCTAAGCATTTCTTAACTTTATATTCTTATATATTTTATATATATATATGTATATACAAACATATATATAATGTATTGTTAATACACTTTCAACATTATTTTCCCATGTTTTATTAGTATGTTTTTAATAATTATATATATTTATACCATTATTTCATTTATTCTTTACAATTTTCCATAATTCTTTATAACATTGTTTGATATGTTTTACATGTAAATAATGTTTACATGTATAGTAATTGTTTTCTATTTTGTAAGCATTTATTGAACTTTTTACAAAATGTCCCATTAATTTCTATGGGGCTATAGTCTTTTTTTAGTTTCATTTGGCAGCCATTTTATTTTTACAGCTACCTGGTGTTTTGTAATCTATATGTGCTATTTTTACTTTATTTTCCTGGAACCAGGTTGCAATAAGGTGTTGCTGTTTATTCGAGCAGGTAAGTCCTTTTCTTAAGAATTGTTTTTTAGGGTTTTGAGGGTAGGGGGTTTTAGGAGGGAAGTTTAAAATTTAGTTACCTTCTATTTTGTAATCAATTTGTGTTATTTTTACTCTACTTTCTTGGAACCAGGTTGAAGTAAGTTGCTGCTGTTTATTGGAACAGGTAAATCCTTTTCTTAAGGATTTTGTTTAAGGGTTTTGAGGGTAGGGGGGATTTAGGAGAGAAGTTTAAAACTTAGTTTAGTGTTGGTTTTTGATTTTTGGTATATTTAGATCTATTGCGGTTACTATTTTACACTAGTTTGTTGTTTGCATTTTAAACACTGTTTTAATAATGTATTACTATGTTATGTTAAATTGTGTGGTGTTAGTTATATTGTGATGATTAACTGTTATGTATATATAGTTTTGGGAATGTGTTTTGCGGGTGGGTTTTGTCAATTTATTTTACAGGTTTTTGTCAACTAACTTGCCAAACCAAGGATCTTCAAAAGCGTCAATTAGGGGACCAAGAGCCTGATTACGATCTTGGTGGATGGGATACTGCCATATTACAAGTTCCATAGAATATAATTGAATTGTAATACGGTGAACATCCTCCAAGATCGTAATCAGGCCCTTTGTTTGTATTCATTTGGCTATCTCTGTGATAGGGGCATAGGCTAGTGCTATCATTGTTTTGATTTCAAAGGCAAATTGGCTGTTTGTGAAATTTTCTACACTTAGGGGCTCATCATGATGGCGGGCGGATATCAGTCCGCCCGCCATCATAACGGTGATGGGACCGCCCGCCAGACATGCGGCGGTCCCACCAGCCCAATTAGGATGCGCCCGCCAGTGTGGCGGGTGCATCCTTGCCTTTTCACATTGCGGATGGTGCTGTTGGCTGCAGCACCGTCCGCAATGTGAAAATGCCACGTTGTGCATTTCCATGCACATCGTGGCAGGCAGCACGCGGTGCCTGCCACCTTGTGCATGGAAATGTAGGGTGGTACCCTGGGTACCCCCCAGTGCACCCCCCCCACAGAGGGGGCCCACAACGGGCTCCCAAAGCCAGTCTCCGCCTGTCTTTTTGCGGCAGGATTTCCGCCGCAAAAAGACAGGCGGTAGGGCTCATCATGATCACTACGGCGGTGCCTGCACTGCACCGCCGCAATGATGCCCTGATTTCGACTTTCCGTATGCCGCGGAACCAATGTGATTCCCACCGCCATCCTAATTTGGCGGTGGGTGAATCACTTCATGATGGCGGGAGGATCGCCACCGCCGGCCCAGCGGTGGCGATACTCCCGCCATCATAATGAGCCCCTAAGTGTAGAATTTTGTAGATGTCTCCGTATGCTTTTATTGAAACAATAGTAACAGCCTAGTTTAGCTGTGTGGAGGTTTATTCATGGAATTGTTTGAATCATGGCTTGTTCAAAGTCTATGATTATGTTTTTGGGGTAGTAGTTATTTCTTGAATGTTTTATATGGTTTAAGGACTCATTATAAGTGCTACTTTGTTTATTCGATAGTAGGACATATACAAAAGGGATATTTTTATTTTGATATTCACCATGTATGGTGTATATCCGAGTAAATGGTTTGGGACACATTTTAAAGGTCCCATCCATCATCCAAGTTTGACATTGGCTAAGTTTCAATAAGTTGTTTGGGGTAAAGCATATTAAATTTGTTTCTCATTATATAGATTGTCATGTATAAGGAAAGGTTCCTCACTATGTGTAAGTGTTAATTGTTCAGGTATGTCTATGTCTTGGTATCTTCTAGGGGCAGGTGGGGTATTGCTGGTGTTTTTTTTAGTTTATGCAATTAATTGTTTTGAAGTGGGAATAGGTGGTAGTTACCCTGTTATGTGTTCAGGGACTCTAGGTAAAATATACTTCAAGATTTTGCTTGTGGGTTCCTGAGAACTAGTGCTTGCATCTCTTATATCCTGCAATATTTCTTGAATTTCTATTTCTGTCACATTTGGGGGGTGACTGTGCTCTCTTACATGAATCACTACATCATCTTGTGCAGTTGTCCTCTCATAACATGCATTCGAATAATTTTCCAGTTTATAGTTTCTGATGATGCACTTTTTTGACTTGAGGGGTAGCCCACGTGATTTAGTAACTGCTTTCCTTTTGTTGAAGTGATAAATTTGACCGCCTCTGACATTGTATCTGTAAGTATTGTCATAGTATAAACATATAATATCTTTAAACTTTTGCATGTTTGTCATTAACATGTTTAAAAATGCATGTACTTCTATTTTGTATACTAACATGATGTTCTGGTGAGATGTTGCACCCGGTTTTGCAGCTTTTCCCCCCTTGTAAGTGTTTAATTTGCAGTAGGTGCTCTCAATTCTGTTTTAAATGGTACTTTGTTGATAGTTTGTAGGGGTTGAGGTGGTTTGGTTTGTTTTTGTTTGCTATTTAGGTGAGTTTATCATTAGTTATTTATTTATGTAGACTTACTTTCTTATTTCTTTTTGCAGGTTTGTGATAGTTGATGTTTTCTGGCAGTTTATTGGTTTTCAAATTGTAGATTTTTTCTTTTAGGACATCTGTGTAAAAAGATAAAAGTTGGAAAGTGTAGTAATGTTTATTTGCTATTTTATATTTTGAAGTTTGTTAACAGTTCCATTTTGCTTTAAATATAAGTGATACTTATTTGGTTATATATTTGTTGAGATGGATATTTTCCTTCTTTAATGGTTTGTAAAAAGAATCTGGCAGAGATTCCTCATCTTGGAGCTTTCATTTTTTAAGTATTTAGTTGTTCTAATTAGTGTCCCTTTTATACTGTTGATTTAATTGTTTGTTTGATTTTGTTTGTTAAAGTTGTATATAGTTTAATTTTATTGGTTGGCTTACTATAGTTTGAATTGCTTTTATCAGTTGAATCCTTCTATGGTAAATGCTAATTTGTGTTTTACTAGTTATGCATGATATATAGTTTCATATTTTTGTTTATAAAAAATAAATATATATGTATATTTAGTATTATAGAGGACAGTGTTTACTTGTTTGTAGTTAATGGTAATTTTTGGAGGGTTTCATTTTCTGTATTTTAGATTTGTACATTTTTGGGGTGAATGGTAAATATTTTGTTGATATAAAATATTTTTGTTTAAATTAAATATGTGTATAGCAAGTTTAAGGTTTAATTAAGGAAACTGTTTATGTGAAAAGTGTTTTCAGTGTTTTATTAATGAATATTTAATTATTTTGGTGATAATTTTGTATTCAATAGTGTGTGGATCGATATTTTTGACATATGTTTATTTTAAGGTAGTGATATTTTTGTTTCTGATATTTTTGTTTTGATTTACGTAAAATTCGATATTTCTAACGACATTTGGGGTTTTTATAGTTCTGTATGGAGAAGATATTTCTGTTATCGATATTTAATTTCTGATATTTTTGTGTTTCGATATTTTTTGGATCAATATTATGTAAGTGATCCATTTTTGGTGCCGAGCACCAAGCGAGGTTTTAGGATGATCATCAGCCTAAAAGTGGTAATGCAATTCAAGCCAATTATTTCATGATGAATACTCTATAAACTATCACCCCCTTGATCTCAGTGGAAATTTTCGGACAGCTCTGTGCTTGGGAGATGCATGTCTCAAAATTCCTGTTTGGCCTCCTCATCGCAAATTCCTATGGTTTGCAGTCCTATCATCTCATTATCAATTCAACATTCTTCCTTTCAGGCTCACGTCTGCCACAAGTATCTTTATCAGTCTTTTAGCTCTGGTTGTAGCCCTTCTCCATAATAAGGAGATTCATTCTATCCTAGATGATTGGCTGATTCACTCACCTTGAGTAGAAGATGTTAGAGGACATTCAAGTTGTGCACCATTTTCAGACATCTCTGGGGTTCCTGATCAGTACACCCAAATCCAGATTAGAGCCAAAACAGGATTTGCGGTTTATCTGGACCAGTTTCCAGAGGGATGGGGATGGTCTCCTTGCCTCTGTACAGAGCTTTCTGTATCCGAGAGCAGGTCTTGTCTCTTCTGAGGAGCCAGGAGAAGTAAGGAGGGTACAGGGGCTTTTTGCGAGTTTTCCCTTTATGAAGGATTTTTGTAATGTTCCTTTTTCATCTTGATTCTGCAGATGGCCTTTCTCTTTGTGGTTCCTTGGCCTTTTCTTTATCTGGGTCATATTTCCCATAGCATCCTTTGTTGATGGGAATCATCAAAGTACTCAGACTTCTTGATTCCAGTTCTAGGAGAGTGTAGGAAATTACCATGTTTTACTGACCGTAGACCCTGATAATCAGTAAAAAAGTGCAGGTGCTTCCCCCTTTTAACATGGTTGAATTGACATAACCATAGTTGGTATATTGAACTTACCTATAAGTTACTAGTGTATAGTAAAGAGTGTACCCAGTGCCTGTAAGTTAAATGCTACTAGTGAACTGCAGCACCTATTGTGCCACCCACTACAGTGGAAGTGCAAACATGGCTTCAGGCCTATCAATGTAGCCTGACTGAAGTAGCTTTTAAACTGCAATTCAACTTGTCAAAATTAACATTTTTCACAGGTCTATACCGTCATTTTATATATTAATAAGTCACCCTAAGTAGGCATTATAGCTCATAAGGCAATTTAATTTTCACTGTGGCAAGGCTGGCTGTTCCATAAGAAAACACTGGGAGGCAATATTACATTTAATAATGCTATCTTAGGATAGGAAACAGCTAGGTATTTTACAATTAGACTCTTCGTAATATTTGTTAAAAGCCCAATGCATTAGAGATGTAAGAGTGTTAATAAATATTAGAAAAAGGGTACTTTTAGAAAGTTACCAATTCCCAGCCAAAAGTCTCTGGAATCTTTGCACTGAGTGCTCAAGTACTGAATGAGGTGTGAAAACTGCTTGCAGAGCAGAGACAAAAGGCTGGGAATCGGGCGGTGTTTCTGTTCTTCTGAGAGGATGACCATTTGGGCAATGTCCAGAAACTTAATTTACTTCAAAGAGGCCTCCTCTCTCATAGGCAGATGTGAGATGACACCTGGACAGCTCTCATCATCCTACTTTAATCCCAGAGAGGAGGGAGTTGCCCCCAGAATTCGTTTGAAGTGACCGCAGAGGAAGGGCTGCTCATTTAGCTTGTCTCACCTCTGGGGTGGGCATGCATGCTCTGCTCAGGGGGAGAAAGGTTTCACCATCTTGGATTTAGGCAGACAGAGTCACTCTGGGATTGTTGGCATTAGGTCACACCGGAAATGGTGCGCAAGTGGGTAGGGTAACTCATGGGAACATTTACTGCATTGGTTAGGGAGGAGCCAAGAGTTACCCACACCTACAAGCTGATGCCAGGCATAAACTTGGCATCCCCAGTACCCTGGTGCCAAAGTGTACTCCGCCTAAAAAATCCTGAAGCCTGGGTTTTAGAAACCTTTTGGTTCCAAAGACGGATGACCAGGATAAAATACTGCCAAGCTGATTCAACAAAGATGTATTGATACTGGGCTGAATATTCAGGGTTCTCCTGCTCTGACTTTTTCTGCAGCAGCACATCTGATTCAGCAGAACAGAGAAGGTACCCGGCTTTGTGGAGCCCTCTTCGGCTACAGCCTGGAGCCTAGCCCTGCAGGCAAGGTCACACTGGGAGAAAAAATAGGCCTTGGTACCAAAATAAATGTGGCCCTCGTTTGGAATTCGGGTCAGTTTTGAACTTGTAAAGAATTCTGTGTAGGTGTTTGGCAAGGCATGACTTACTGCTTGCATTTGTGTTTGCTGCAGGCAATGTCTGTGGCAATATCAGGGATATCAACAGTAAAACTGAGCCCACCTGGCTATATAACCTTCCCACAAACTGTTAGAAAATCGCCCCACTCACGAATCTGTCAGACCAGCCTATCGAGCACTCCCTGATTGTTCCATAAGGCCGGTCCAACACTGCCTGCAGGAGGAATATGACCTCCAAATAAATGGGGGACCTTCCTTGGGCATGAAATTAGAATTTTTCCCACTCTGAGCTTTTCTTCTAAAAACAAATGGCTTCACTAGCACCTCTCCCAATGGCTACACAATGCCTGGAGCCCACCTCATCTACAGCTGACTGCCTTGCCCCGCTGAAGATTTTGATCTTCTATTTTTGAGACAAAGTCTCAAAGTAAAACTTCAGACTGGGTCAAACCTGGTTCTGGTATCTTACCTGCAGTCTATTGCGGTTGGCTTCAAATCATGCCTAGGTCATGGTGTACTGTGACCAGTTGACTGAGAAACTTTTGATTTTTGTTGTTTTGGTGTCATTAAGTTATTCAAATTTACTCAATTATTCAAAATTAGTTTGGAACTTTTCTTATGTTGTGTTTTGACTTTATTACTGGTATGCTACTGCATAAATACTTTTCACATTGCCTCTAAGCTAAATCTGTCTGCTCCATGTGATAGCTACCAGTGATATCAGCTCAGGTTAATTTGGTGACTTTAGTGGTTCACCCTAACAAGGATTATATTTGTTGCTTAATGTTGGTAGTCACCCCCTTAATTAATGACTCAATTTCTTACAGGGCGATTTTTCAGGGCATGGAATCGTGGCTGGTGCCGCTTGGCCTGGAGAGAGGCTTCCCTGTGGTGCTCCCTGTATGAGTAATCTAATGACTTGGGAGTTAGGACGTCTGTCTTCACTCATTCATCTGAAAGTCACTATCTTCTGTTCTTCTAGCTTTGAAGGCTTTTTCAGTGGAAGTCAATAATAAATGTTCCCTCTGAGGATGAATTATACTACAATCCATAAATTTGTGAAGTGTAGGGGAGGTACCTGGTGCAGGTATTTGGCACAGGTGGCTTTCAGATGGGTCTTTGAGCAGCGCAACATCTTTTGTTTCTAGGTACAGTTCTTATCAGGTGGTTCGGCAATGTTTAAGAGGATTCTCTCAGCATAGCCTTCCCATCATCCTAGCTGGTAGACCAGTAAGCCTTAGGGTGGTCTTACCCCAAACCTTTTGCCTTCATCCCTTCTGATTTGCTGAATTCACTTTTGTTGGCTGTTGCACACCTTATCTCTGCTAACTAGTACTAAAGTGCTTGTGCTCTCTTCTCTAAACATGGTGAAATTGGCTTATATTCATTTATTTTATTTTATTCACTTGTAAGCCCCTAAGAGGTGTTACTGCAGGCACCCAGGGCCTATAAATCAAATTATATTAGTGAGCCTGCTGCACTGATTGAGCCATCCAAGTAAGTAGCCCTTTAACCTTGTTGCAGGCCTGCCATTGCGACCTGTGTATGCAGTTTTAAACTGCCATTTTCATCTGGAAAAATAAACCTTTTGCCAGGCCTAAACATTTGCCTTTAGTATATCTGTGACCCCTAGGATAGACACTAAATAGCCCACAGGGCAGGGTGGGGTGTAAAAGGAAGGACCTGTACTATTAAGATTTGCATGTCCTGGTAGTGAAAAACATTTACATTCTTTTTCCGCTACTGCAACCCCTACCTCTTCCATAGGATAACATTGGCTTAACTTATTACAATTAATAACGGACAACTTTTTATCGGGAGCAGGTAGGTAAGTCATATTTGGTGCCTGAAGAACTGTAACCTAAACCCCTCTTTAATGGTAAAGTCGGATTTTAAGTCACAATTCTGAAATTGCCAGAAAGCGTGCATTTTCTTGTCCTAACCATTTGGTGCCGGCAGCCTGTTTCTTAGGTCACATTACTAGATGTAGTTAGAAGTAGGCCTTTGTGTATTCTTCCCAGAATGCCACACAATAGAGGGACAAGGTGTGCCTGGATGGGCTATCTCAAGCAGGATGGGGGGCAGAGCTGTGCATAGTCCCACTTGCACTTTAAATAACAATGCCTCTGCTTTCACATAAAGAACTTCACACTAGCCTATTGTGCTCCCAAACAGACTGGTACCAGGGCAGGAGGCAGGAAATTCCAGACACTTCTGTAAGGGCAAAACTCCAGAAGCTTCCCCACTTCAAAGGGGGCACCAGGTATAAAACTAGAATCCTCAGACCCACTCTTGAGTACACTCCGAGACCTGTGGGTACTACAGAAGAAGTACGCAATACTGCCCTGCTGCTTGAAGCCTGTCCTGCTTCCTGAGAAGGAAAACAGGACCTGCACCCTTCATCCCAGGCTGCAGTAACTCCAAGAGTCAGGTGGTTAACCTCCTATTCTGAGCTACAGTGACACAACAAACTCCAATGGCCTCTCTGCAACTGCCCAGCTGACCTGCTGCAACTGCACCTGCATGGACCTGCAAGTGGACCTGTCTAATCCCTGCTGGCCTCTGCTAGCGTGAGTTCCTGATCCCCAAGAAGTGCCTCCTGGACCCTTGGTGTGGCATCAGCTGAGCTACTCCTTGAAGAAAAGGACAACTCCTGATGTTTTGGGTACTTTGTGACCGTAAACGTGCCCTTTCGCGCCATGATCTTGCTGCCCACCAGAGCACTAACCCAAAGTTCCAGTGAACTTGACTCTTTACGCTACAGCAACCACCAGAAAGAACGGCATTTCAAGATCTGCACTTCGTGCTACAGCATCGACAGCCCGCTGTGACTTCCAACATGAATCTGCAGCAATAACTGTCCATGATGCCCGACAGGGTCTTCAAGCTACACAAGTTACTGTCCACAAAGCCTGGCAATGCTGTCACTGCTCCTGGCGGCCTCCCCCACCGCAAACGGAACTCTTTGCACTGACTGGACGACTAGCCTGGTCCCTGTATCCAGCCCACGCTCCATTGTGAACTTGTGACTTTCAACCGGTCTAGCACAACAAGAAAGCCGCAAGTGGCGCATTGTGCTTTTAGGTGCTATACTTACCTTAAATCTATAACATTGCATATCTCCGGTTCTACTGATTGGATTTTTGCTGTTTTGGTGTCAAATAATTTATTGGGGTGGTATTTTTCTTATGTTGTGTTTTAATTTTATTACTGTTTAAGTGCTGCAAAAATACTTTACACATTGCCTCTAAATAAGCCTTATTGCTTTTGTGCTAAGATACAAGAGGGTTAAGCACAACTTAATTTAGTATCTTTTTGTGGCTCAACCTGACAAGGATTGTGGATGTTGCTTGAGTAGGGTTTCACCCCATCTCAATCAACAATCCAATTTCTCACACTAACGTTTTCTCTTTCCCCGGAGGTGTTAAGGACATTTGCAAGGGTGGCAGCAGATCATTGATAGAGTTGTTTGCAATGCATTGATTCAGGTGCTCTGCTCAATGTTTTTCAAAGACGGTGCAATGCTCTAGCCTGCTCATGACCAGAGGGCCATCTTTTTGCTTTTCCATCCTTCACATTAGTTCACAGACTCCTTACCTGATTTCCTCATGGGAAACTGAGTTTTCATTGTAGTCTACTTCTGTCACAGGTAACCTTGGATTGTAATTGTCTGCCACATGGCAGTGGGTTCAGAGTTGATTCTGCCTCTATCTCCTTCTCCACTCAAGTTTCCCAAGTTGTCTCTGATGTCCCTGAAGAGAATGCAGTGCTCATCATGGTACCTGAACATCTAGGACTGGTTAAGCAAGGTTTCTCTAATGATCTTGTTACGGAAGTTCAGGCTTTCAGACATTTCTACTAAAAAGGGTTATGATGACTATTGGTCATGGATCCATAAGTGGTGTTTAAAGAAAAAAGTCATTTCCTGGGAATGCGATCCACTTCTGTTGTTGCAATTGCCACTGGATGGTTTTCTCTAGGTTCTGTCACCTGCTTCCCTTAATGTACAGTGGGGTGATTAATGCATATGGGGATTCCTGAGGAGGTTTGAAGGGTATTGAATCTTTACTTTCTGATTGCTTTGGGGATTTTACTTAGCATGTCCTCCTTTGAGCAAAGGTGTTCTATTTGGAACATTTCAGCCTAGCAATGTGACCCTTTTGAGCCTTTGGATGAGATGCCCTCGAAATTCTTGCAACTAAAAATGTTTTTCTCTAGTTGCTATCACTTCAGCTGGGAGAATTGGGGTCTTTAGTAGGTCAGAATCCATATCTTCACATCTTTCTGGATAGGATGATCCTGAGAACAGATCTTGGTTTTCTTCCCAAAGTCACTAAGAAATTTCATTGGGAGTCAGAGGGAATTCTTCAATTTTTGCACCCTGATCCACTCTCTCCAGAGACTAGAGCATAACATTCCTTGAAAGCTTGTAGACCATGATTGATTGATTCCTGCCATTCACCTTTTAGACAATCTGTTCATCACTTTGGTACTACTCATTAATGATCAAGTTTAGGGGTGTGTGTAACTGGTGTAATTCTCTCAAACCTAATTACTCGTAATTATCACAACATTTCTCCTAATTATGCGTAATTGTGTGAGAAGTATACGCCAGAATTTAGCTCTATTTCACCCTCGTGTCCTAAATGGGCTTGCAGATGCATTTTGCGCTAAGAAAATAGCACTAAATGCTACAGGACGGAAACAGCAACCACTCGCACTCCCTTAGTTTGTTGTTCCTGTACTACTGTGGTAATATTTTTCCTCACATTACTCAAGGTAGAGTGTTCACGTAATTTCGGTAATTTCCTATCACAAGAGTAATACATAATTACAGGAATTACTCCAATTGCTCAAGCATCATTACAATTTCTTCCAGGCCTAATCAAGACCTTCCTCTAATACTTTGAATAGCTAGATAAAGTCTCCAATTCGGTTGGATTATTCTTTGATTAGCAAACTCCAAACTGCAGTAATTTAAAGCAAACCTACTAGAAGTATGGCTGCCTCCTGGGCACAATTTCAGTTACTATCACTGACATTTTTTTGACTGCCACCTGGGAAATCATTTGGATATGAATTCTCAGTCTAGCTCATCTTGCTCTTCTAGTGTGCTATCCACAGTTTCAAAGGCTATAGTGGATGGATCTAGTGAATTAAACCCACTGAGTGTTGCATTATTTATTGGTGTTCTGTAACTTTTTTCATAAGAGTGTGAATTATTGAAGTTGTTCTTCACACTTGGGTATGTCCTCAATTTTAAGGACTGGTTTAAGGAAGTAGCATCAGGAGGTAATGTCCAGATTGCTTACTGGTAACTACATTATTCCAGTTTTTGCTTCCTGTCCCAGGCCATAAGCCTGCCATTCTTTTTTGCTGTGCGCAGCTTAGTTGAGGCTTGCGGAATGGTTCCAGCAAGGTATCCGAGGGTTACACCCTTTAATGGGTATTTCCTCATAGAGATGAGTTAGTTTGAGTTTCTAAACTTAGCGAGGAGAACGTCCTGACAGGGAGGCAAAGCCTCCTCATTTATAAGGTGTGAGACGTGGGAGCAATAATCTGAGTAATGTGATTACTGGTAAATAATCTGGACATTCACTGACAATAAAGGCTACTCTAGTGCAGTAAGTCTCCCACACCTGCAGCCTCCATTTATTTGCCTCTACTTTTTAAAATCACCCCCACCCACTGGTCTGTCATGTCCGATTACATTAATATAAATTACACAGCAGGAATATTATAGGACAAGGGGTAGAGATTTTGCAATGTTAGATAAATAGCCTTATTTCTCCTCCAAATTATAAGGACACAATTTGAATAGTGTGAGATGCTTATACAACCAGAGTTCAGCCTGACCTAGGCCTCTCCTCGCATTCATATGAAATTTTCATTGCCACAGGATCATCATTCATCTCTTGTGAGGGAAAAATAAATACAAATGGGAAATTGGGCATGCCTTTAGTGACATATGATGGAAGAAAGTATTGTGAAGACAGATTCTGTCTACTTTCACTAAAAGGAAAACCTCTGGAGCCTTATCTAAATCAAGTGGCAATGAATTTCATATTATGTTACCAACTGGCTGAATAAAAATGAAAGAAAATGACAATGTTTCTTGACTTTATACCAAGATTTCACTGGACACTCAAGCACATTATTGTAGTGTAATAGCATTTATATAGCGCTTCTTATTCCATTTGTGGGCACAAATTGCATTACCAAGGTGGGTAGCAAAATACACCAGGAGTGAGTGCTTGGTTGGCAGAGGGATGTACTTGCTCTAAAGCAATATGGGAGGAATTTTGCTGAGGTGTGTTAGTGACCAGAGACTTTCCCTTATCCTGTCTTGTGGTGCATCACTTAGCATTATGATGGAGGAAGGGTGCGAGAGAGAGACTTACTCAATCTATGATTTTGTTTAGTTGGCAGCTGCAAATTATTCTCTAGGTCTCACATTAAGTTTAAGATGATTATAGAAAACATTTCCTTATTCTACTTTTTCCTTTTGATCCACAAAGAAATCTGTGCTGTGTGCAACAATTAGGTTACTAACTCTGTAAGTCTCTGTAAGAGGGAAGGAGAAGAAACAGTCAAAATGGAGCAGCAAGAGTCCATAGATCCACTATGTGTGCTTTATTTAGGATGCCAAGTTTTAGCATTAATGAATATATGTCAGGACCTGCATGGATGGACTATTTTATAATCCTTTTAGAGGCCTGCTATATGCTTTTCTAATTTTTATTGGGATGGACTCTATCAATAGAGTTTTCCAAGATGCCTTCTAAATTTGGCAGATCACTTTTCATTTTATCTGGTTGTCTTAAGTGATTTTGTTTGGCTGGATCCAGTGGGTTTCTAGTATGTAAGCAAGTCCTATAGTAGCTTTTAGGCTGGATTGAGTGGCTTTCTGGTATGTAAGCATGTTCTGTGGTAGCTTCTAACCTGCTATAGAAATAGCCAGTCTGGCTAGGTAATTCTTTTTAGGATCCTCAGGAAGGAATATTGTTACCTGGCTTAAACCGACTACAGTTGGTTCTCTTAGATTATGGTTGCACATATTTGATGGGATGCTGGGCGTCAAAGATATCCAGCCTGTACTGATACGTCAGATGTTCAGAAGTAGCATTTGCATGACTTTGAAAACTCTTGGGCAGAGTATACTTTGTTCTGACCATAAATATTGCTCTGCTCAATGCCAGACGTCGTCATTTTGAGAATACCCAGGATTTTACTTCTTACCAGAGTTTTATATAATGCTCAGTATTTCGTATCTTAGCTGGCAAGGAGATTCGAAGTTTTGCAGCTTTCATTCCTAATATTCCACCAATAGATTTTTTCTTGTAGGGGGACAATATGAATTAGGGTGCTAATCCTGAACAAAGAGCCCGATTCTGGGAACAATCTTGGTGTTTCATCTGTAGGTAGTGTGGCCCTTTCCTTGGGATGGCTGTGTGGATTATGGAAATTGTCTTGCATACAAAACACCTGGCTGTCAGCAGCCAAAATTATCCTTCGAGCATGGATTTCATGTCTTCCCTTGGTGGGATGTGCTATAAAAGTATTGTTGCATTATTTGGATCCTTGGCAGTTTTGCCTATTTAGAATTCAGGTTTCACCTAGATGCGGCTATCTGCATAATCAACCAGCAAAGTTATGAATTATGAAGGAAAAGACCTGTATCCTTGATGGTAGCCTTAGCACCTGCATTGTGTAGGAGGTGATCCTCATAATTTTATTAATGTTTGTTGTTATAAATAGTTTTGAGTACACGTTCACTCCACGGATTGTTACTAGTGTGGCCATCCTCAAGAGTTAACGATGCAAGAGCTATTTGGAATGCAGAAAATAATATGAAAATGAAAGAGCTCTCAGGAGACTTACAATTCCAGAAAAACAAAATCCTTAAAAAAATACAAGCAATAGAATAACTAGTCACCATGAATATAGTAAAGAAGGTTCAGCCTTACATTAGGATTTATAAATTAAGATATACATATATACCTATATACAATAAAGAATTTTTTTCATGGAGCGCATTAAAGACTGATCCAGCGATCAGGGATCGATCATTTTCACAAACACAGGCCCATTTACAATACCCAACTTATTCCCTTCACGTTGGGGTTCAGTGTGATGTAAGTTTATTTCTAACTCACTAAATACACTTTGGAACCTGCATTTCTCCTAACAAATAAATGTGGTGACAGACCTTTTTGGTGTTGAGAAGTTGATGAAAATAATAAGTACTTATCTATGCATCTGTACTAATAAATAATAACAAACTCAGGGGCCCATTACGATACCCGGCGTAAATAAATCCGCCAGGCATGGAAGCGGCAAAAATCCGCCCGCACACACCGTCTGAACACCGACCACGCCATTACGATTACACAAACCGAAAACCGCCATCGGCGGAAAAATCACACAAAATACCGCCCGCCATCGTCCGAGTCGGAGTCAAACCGCCCGCCACGGACGGAAACACGCACGACAACACAAAACCGCCCGCCCACACGGTCGACACACCGCACGTGAAATTACGATCGCACCGCCATGAGCGCGGAAAAACAACAAATATACCGCCCGCCAGCGCAAACAACGCCGATGAGAATCGACACGGCAGAAGCCATGGCGCCAACGTACCTGCACAGAAACCATCCGCACACAAAACCAATAGCACACAACATGGCCAACAAGTCCACACAGCAGGGCACGCACAAATACACAAGCACAGTACACATCCCGAAAACACCCCCCGGACAAACAAAAAATACAAAGGCCAGAACCCCAGACACAACACACCTGAAAACAACAGACCATGAGGACACACCCACATAGGTGAGTACAAAAGCAGCACTCCCACAGACTACAACCCCTTGCTACATTGCAAACCAGAGAGGAGAGGAGAGGACACAGTGACACAGCAAGGACAGCAGCACACCACAGAAACGCACACATCACAACCACCACCACCACCACCACCACCAAACACCGGCACCACAAACCCCCTGCACATTACACAACACACACCGCACCAGCACCACAAACACCATGGCACCACAAAGGATGCCCAAGTTCACGCCCATGGAGCTGACGGTCATGGTCGACGAGATCATCAAGGTGTACCCACAAATCTATGGGAACATGGTCCAGCACACACCACTAGCCACCAGAAACAGAATGTGGAACCGGATCGTAGACCAGGTCAATGCAGTCGGGACCCTGCCCAGAAACAGAGTCGAGATTAACAAACGTTGGAATGACGTAAAGAGCCTGGTCAAGAAGAAGGAGGGCAAAAACAGAGAGCTGGCTGCCGTCACTGGCGGAGGGAATCCCGCGCTCTTTAAGACCTTCAAAGCGTGGGAGGAGAAGGTGCGAGTCGTAATCCATCCGGAGATCCTCGCCGGATTAGCAGGGGAGTGGAGGCTGGTAAGTACAAACTAATGTATACCAGCACACCGCTATGTACTCACATGCGCAACTACCATGCCACAGCTCCCAGGGACAAACACCCCCATGTCCAGCACACAATACACAACACATCACACACACATGCAACAGACACTACCACACACAGCCCAAACCGAACAACTGTAAGATGCGTGGGGACATGTGTACACTAAGCCAGCCACGTAACCACCAACAGGTCCCCAAATATGCCAGAAGCGCCACAACGAGCACCCACCACACCCATGTGTCCGCCACAGCTGCACTAACCGACAAGTAACAGGTAAGTGGCAGGAACACAAAGTGCAGTGGGTGGGACGGTGGACAGCCCAAGTACAACACACACCAGGCCCCAGTCCCAAAGCACAGCAAGGAGGAGCATCCCCCACACCCCACAGCCACGTGTCAGCCACCGCAGTGCACAACGACAGCCGAAAGGCAGACATCACGGTCCACAGCAATCGGTGTCAGTGGGTGTACAGCCACCCCACGACCCACAACACCCCCCACCCCCACAGACCTGCAACATGGAGCACCCCCGCTTAGAGCCATGTGGCATCCAGTACAGTGCACGCACGAACAACTTGCAGGTGGGAAACTGGACAGGGCTGGATTACTGGAGGCATGAGGACCATAACACCACCAACACATGGGACATGTCACGTAGCAGACGAACACGCAGCACCGCCCACCGTCACGAACAAGTGAACAATGTGCACACGGACATGAACAACAGACTCACACCCCACATGACCCATCACAGACATAGCAACACCCAAGGAGCCACGTCTGCATGCACAAGCCACACTGAATATAGTCCCACACGGCAGCCACTGTGCAACTCATCACACACAACCGAAACACCATTGAAGTCCTGTCCATGTAGCCCCCACTGCCTGTCAACCCCACACCCCACAACTACGCCTATGTAAGACAAACAACACTAGACGCAACAGAGCGGAACAACATAAATGCACACGAACACCACTGAACCCATCAAACTCACAGACACACCATGCACATACAACATACCATCCATCCCATCCGTCAGCCCCAGTCTCATGAAAGGCATGTCATCCGCACAGCTGCCACACATACAGCAGTCACGCTAAGACACATGCCCATGACCAACCATGTGCCAGAAGTCAATTAAGCGCACGACACACTGTGAGCAACAACACACAACATGGGCCACACCCCCCCGAGCACTGCAGTGATGCACATGGCACAGGGCAGCACGCACACCAAGGAGATGGGACAACTGCAATACGTTGGCTGGCACACAACTATCACTCACTCATAACGATGCGTCCAATGCCATGTCCAGTAATCACAACAGACAGCAAATATGCAGGGCATGTCAGGCATGCACACACCTCAGACCATGCACTGTCATGCTGCCACAACACATGTCACGTTCGGCACCCATGGCTCACAGCATGTACCCCAAAAGCATATCCCCTCCCAAATGCGAATCTGGGGCATGGCCCCCATGTTACCATATGCGTTCCTAAGCGTTCCATTTGAACCCCAAAAGCATATCCCCTCCCAAATGCGAATCTGGGCCATGGCCCCCATGTTGCCATATGCGTTCCTAAGCGTTCCATTTGAACCCCAAAAGCATATCCCCTCCCAAATGCGAATCTGGGCCATGGCCCCCATGTTGCCATATGCATTCCTAAGCGTTCCATTTGAACCCCAAAAGCATATCCCCTCCCAAATGCGAATCTGGGGCATGGCCCCCATGTTGCCATATGCGTTCCTAAGCGTTCCATTTGAACCCCAAAAGCATATCCCCTCCCAAATGCGAATCTGGGCCATGGCCCCCATGTTGCCATATGCGTTCCTAAGCGTTCCATTTGAACCCCAAAAGCATATCCCCTCCCAAATGCGAATCTGGGGCATGGCCCCCATGTTGCCATATGCGTTCCTAAGCGTTCCATTTGAACCCCAAAAGCATATCCCCTCCCAAATACGAATCTGGGCCATGGCCCCCATGTTGCCATATGCGTTCCTAAGCGTTCCATTTGAACCCCAAAAGCATATCCCCTCCCAAATGCGAATCTGGGCCATGGCCCCCATGTTGCCATATGCGTTCCTAAGCGTTCCATTTGAACCCCAAAAGCATATCCCCTCCCAAATGCGAATCTGGGCCATGGCCCCCATGTTGCCATATGCGTTCCTAAGCGTTCCATTTGAACCCCAAAAGCATATCCCCTCCCAAATGCGAATCTGGGCCATGGCCCCCATGTTGCCATATGCGTTCCTAAGCGTTCCATATGAACTCCAAAAGCAAAGTACAAACCAGACCCAGGATGGGCCAGGAGCCCGCATACACCAGAGTCACAATGAGTAGGGGCACAGCAACACACCCATCGGCATGGCCAATCCGTCCCATGCCACATGTGCACAGCACACAGTCCCATTGCCTAGCACACACAACTACAGATGCCACAGCCACACACTCGCCTCCGGGAAACCCATGTACGAGATTGCACGAACTGCCAATGTCAGACGACTAATACATACTTCGCCAGGTGCAACACAATAACAAATCTCATTCTCTCCACAGGTGACGAACTGCTGGATGCTGGGGATGGAGACAGCAGCCAGCACAGCCAGCCCACAAGCCCCCAACGAGGACACACGGATCTGGAGGATCTGTCCTCCTCTTCGGACACGGACCACCAAGCTGGCCCATCTGGCGTGGCAGGGCCCAGCCGCTCCCCAGGACCCCTCCTACCCACCAACCCATCATCCAGGGATGCTGAACAGTCCCAGTCCCTTGCTGCCACTGTCGTTGCGGCCACACCCACGGTCATTGCGGCCACTACCACTGCCGCAACCGCCACCATCGCCGCACCGACCACCACCGCCTCCACCACCACCACGTCTTCGCTGGCACCAGCCCCAGCGCAGGTGGTGGCCCGGCCGACTGGATCCACCCTGGGAGCCACAGCGAGGACCGTGGTGTGCAATGTGGCTAGTGGGCAGGCCGGTGGCAGCAGGACTGGTAGGAGGAGCAGGGTCAGGGAAACGCCAGCCTCCCCTGGGAGCCATGCCCTGCCTCAAATGGCCAGAGTCCTTGGGGCCTATGAAGAGGCCCAAGGACAATGGGCCAGGTCTGCTACTGACACGCGGGAGGTGCTGGGGGTGCTGAGGTCCATGGACGCCCATATGGGCCAATTCGTGTCCCGTATGGACCAACTCGTGGACCTCATGGGCCAGCTGGTGGTGGCGGTGGGGTCACAGGCAAGGCCAGCAACACCACCTCCGCCACCACCTGCTAGGGCGCAGGGTCGGGCAGCAGTGTCCACTTCCCCTGCGTCCACAGCCAGTGAGCACACCTCACCCACCACCAGCAGGTCGCCACCACACACCCCCTCCCAAACGTGGAAGGGGCCGTCCGAAGAGGAAACAGATCTCCCGGGAGGACTTCGCACGCTCCAGTCGCAAGTGAGGCAGCCAGCCAGCCTTCCGCCAGCCTTCCTTGACCAGCCACTGCATTGACTTGCTCTACGATCCCACTCCACACAGCCAGCTGGATGGCATGTGTGTGTTGGACTATGGACATAGAACCAGTGGGTACACCCTGATCATCACGCAGCCATGACCGACAGCTCATTGTCACTGCACGCACCACTTTTGTCATCACCTTACACACAATCACATGTCACAGTTTGTAATAAATGCACCTTTTTCACTAACTGCTGTTTGTGCCCTGTGTTTTATTTGTACGGAATACAATGGCCACCTTGGGCGGAAAGGCACCTGATGCGTGGCATGGCAATGGAATCCGGAGGGCCTGTAGGGACCTAGGGGTGGGAGACAGAACAGGAGCACATTCAATGAGTGTGTCACACAGCCATCACACAGTACATGTCAACAACTACAAGCAATGTACACACATCGCACAGAGCAATAGGGCACAATGCCACAGTCACCAACAGTGGCATACTACCCTGGCCACGGAGCGTTGACACACTGCACGCAGTGAACATACGGCCACCCTGACACAGCACACACACACCTGCACAGATACAGACACATCATCCGTCGTACATGGACACTCACCGTCAAGTGAAGTAGCGGGCGATGAGCTGCTGGCGCACATTACCAGCTTCCTCCTCTCCACTGTCCACCTCACTCGAGCTGTCCTGGTCTGCGGGCTGGGGCCCTGGTTGATCTCCGTCATCCACAATGAGGGGGATCTGCTTCCGAATGGCCAGATTGTGCAGCATGCAGCACGCCACCACTATCTGGCACACCTTCTGTGGGGAGTACGCCAGTGCACCCCCGGTGCGGTCCAGGCACCTGAACCTGGACTTGAGGAGGCCAAAGGTACGCTCGACCACACGTCTGGTCCTCCCATGTGCCTCATTGTAGCGATCGTCTGCTGGGGTGCGAGGATTCCTCAATGGACTGAGCAGCCATGCCCCATTCGGATACGCAGAGTCACCTGGGTGTGAGGGACACAGAGAACCGTTGCTATTCCAACTGGACAGGGGACAGCATCGCACAACCAGCACGCTACACCACTCCACATGCTCACCGACAATACAGCCACGATCCTGTTGCACATTGGCCATCAGTCGTGGCAAGATGCTGTTGCGCATTATGTGTGCGTCATGTGCCGAGCCTGGAAACTTGGCACACACGTGGGTGATCACCATGTCCGCAAGGCACACCACTTGCACATTCAGGGAGTGCGTGTGCTTCCTGTTGCGGTACAGGTGCTCAGTGGCCTGTGGTGGAACAAGGCCGACATGTGTGCAGTCAATGGCTCCCACGACGTGTGGGATTCTGCCAAGGGCATAGAATGCACCCTTCACTGCCGCCAATTCACGAGCCCTGGGGAATCTGATGTACCTGTTTCGGCACAGCATCATGGCTGCCAGTACATCCCTCAGCACCTTGCTGAACATGGGCTGGGACATCCCTCCTCCACTGCCCACTGTGTGCTGGAATGACCCAGTGGCGAAGAAATGCATGGCAGCCATCACCTTAGCCGTGGGGGTGACAGCAGTCGGATACACCCTGCGGGGACGGAGATGGGGCTCTAACATGGCACACAGTCGATGCAGAGTTGGCCTGTCCAGCCGAAACTTCCTGATTACCTCTGTATCGTCCATGTCCGCCAGCAATTGGTATGGGCGGTCAATGTTCGGTCTCCGCCTGGGTTAAATGGCAGAGGACACATGTCAAAGCAACACGGCACATAGCAATTTCGCATACACATCACTGACATGACTGAGCAAGCACATGAGCCACAGCCCAGCTGTCAAGCTGGGACGGCACGGCCACAATACACTTACACAGGTCTCCCAACAATGGCAATGGCAAGTGAGACATACCACTGCCATGTGCATGCACATGGGGATCTAGGCCCCAATGACTTGCGGGGCGTGCTGATGGGGACTGACTGCATATTCGTCAAGCGGCAACGCCACGGCAACATGAGTGTCTGCTGAGCATGGAACTGCTTCCGAGGCTGGATGAGTATGGCACACGACGACGACGATGTGGGCACGGGCTGAGCGGCCAATACAAGTGGGACCTGTGGCACGAGGGGATATGAGACAGTAGTAGGTGTCAGCACTGCACCCTATGTACAGCACTGTACGGATCACAGCTCCCGAAACATTGACTGGTGTCCACATTGACAGCCCCATGCCAAGACGGCTGTGTGCTTGCAGTCACACGTCACAGGTGAGAGGTTACATTGCACGTGCCAGGTGGCAGACGTACATAGTGGGAGCTGGCATGTGTGTGCATGTGTCTCCTGTTCAGGATCCACCAGATGGGCGCTGACTCTGTACTGACCATTGGACACAGCATGTTCCGTGGAAGGCTTGTGTGTGTGGGATGGTGGCACTGGATGTGCCTCCGTTGGGTGGGGGGCCATGCACAGGGCGGGTACGTCGATGATTGCGCATTGTTGGTCACGGTGGGTGCACCAACTAAGATGTGTTGCCCTGTGTTCAATTCCTATGTCCGCATGATGATGGACTGTGGATGTGAGCAGACTACACATTGGTCGATGTGCTGTCTATATGCATGTGCCTTCACACCAGGCACAGCTGCCCCTGCACATGTGACCCCTGCTGGACTCGCTGCTGGGTCTGTGGAGCTGATGCACCTTCTGCGCGTGGGGCGGACAGCTCTCCTCACTTCCCTCATTGCGCATGTCATGTCTTTGCCGCAGGTGACATGGATCATGGAGGGCCCACATGTACGCGTGGGTAGGCTACACATGATTGTTCACTTGTCGCCACCCCCAGTCAGTGTTTCGAATGGGAAGGTTGTCGTGCTGGTGGTATGTTCGATGTGGCGGATGGGCGGGCCTAGGTGCGGGCTTACATTCCGGACATGGGGGGTAGTTGGATTGGCGACTAGTTGCAGTACACACGGGACACGTCTCTTCCTTTCCACATCTGGGTCATCCCTTGTACTAACTGACAGTGATACAGTCATCTTCGCCCCAGCCCTCATGTCCTCCCCTCGCCCCCAATATGCATGCTCACCTGCGAGGCTAGCGCTTGCACAGGCAGCCCCAAGCTCGCACCAGAGAGGGCAAGGAGTGTATGTGTGGGTCCAGTTGCACGAGTGGGCTGTCTCAGGGTATGATGTGTGGCGGGACGCCGTCCACCTGCGTGGTGCCCCAAATGGAGACCCGGCCTGCATGGACTATGCATCACAGTCTTCGCCTTCCGGATCCGCCACCTGCGACACCCAGTGGCTGTGGCTGCCCTTGCGGCCAGGCCGCGTCCGTCTGTGGCTGTTGGCCCACACATTCACTCTTTGGCCTCTCTGGGGAGGGCTCGGGGGTGGTGGCGCACGCGCTTGCACTTAGTCGCAATGGCATGTGTCGTGGTTGGTATGATGGGCAATGGATGGGATGGTGCGAGCCACCTCCCGTGACGTCAGTGCTGCTCGTGCTGTGGTGCGTCCCCCTACACTTCCATCTGACTTGTGCCATGCTAGACGTTGAGGTTCTATTGCCTGCGTGATATGACCAGGAGGAGCGCGAGGAGACCTCACACACACCATGCTCCACTGCCATCCCGTGCCCTGTATCGCCTGTGCGGATTGACTATGTTGGGGTTACACCTGGTCGACTGGGGCTGTGTGTGCCTTGTCAAGGGGCATGGCGGGCGCACAACAGGATCCAGCTTGTTCACAGAGGGTGGGCTGAGGTGCGCCTGGTACCGCTTTGTACGTGTGCCCGGCTGCTGTGCACACACGTGTTCACTCCCCCCCGACAGGTGTCCTCTCACAATGCCCAGGGAAGCGGTGGTGTACTGTTCATGACCCCTCCCAACACGGCGTGCTCCAACTTGGCATGTGCGCATCTACCCGTCGCACCCACCCACCTGAGCACTGCGTCCATACGACTTCACACGACACATGTGTGTCTTCCACAGTAGTGCTACTCATTTGCGTTGACATCCAATACCAGTGGACTACATGGTCATGTCACGACTGCCGTGTACTTCACATACTCTCATCCTCTCTCATTCGTACTTGTGAAATGAGTCAGCGGAGACAGTTTTGGTTTCAAACATTATATTGAGTCTTCTGTCCTCTGTGATGCAGTATAGTGGACACTACTGGCAGCGGAATACATGTTGAGGATATACTGAGCATGATTACAAATGGGATAGGGTGTGGGGTTACATCTGCTTGGCCAAGGCTGTGCTAATGTACATTTACGTATAGCTGCGGAGCTGCGGACTTTGACACAGACGGTATACATGTAGCCTACCAGACCGCTCGGCATCATGGGCACAGTCCATCTCAGTTCCATGTGACAGGTTTGCTGCGGTTGTTCCTCATGCACGCGTGCATGTGAGATGACATCAGGGCATGTGCTTGCGTGCATGCAGCGGCGTGCCACTTGTTGTTGCACTGTGGTGGTTACTGGACATGTCACAGTCACTGGGGTCGTGTTGTTGTTGTATGCACTTGTCGTCCATGCAAAGGTCCTGGTATGGGATTCCCGGGGCGGGGGTGGGAGGGGTGCAGCACCCACAGACTCCAGGCGACCTATTCATGTCCACTGAGCGGTGTGTGTGTCCATGGGCGCTGGATCCATGTCGTGTCCTGGTTGTTCGTGCAGTTCCGTCCATGTGGGTGCGATACACAGAGCCCATGCCACTGCCTCCCACGATGCATGCGGTGTTCCTGGATGTGATGGGGAACAGTGTGCATGTCCCGGTCATATCCGATGTCATGGCGATGTCGTTGATGGTGTGGTTACAGTTGCCGGTCGTTTGGTATGGCTGTTGTGGTGGTGACTGGCCAGTCCGTGCGGAAGCTGAGCATGGGTGCGGGGTTGGACTTCATAGGTCACTCGGGGAACCTGCGTTGTGGTCCGACGTATTTACAGGTTGTCAGGTATGCGATGCCGTCCAGCAGGGCTTCCATGTCATTGGTGGTGTACATGTTTGCCAGCCAATGAAGCGGATGGTGGCTGTCAAGGTGTTGTTCGTAGGTTGTCCCTTGGAGGACCATGATGGGGCATGCTGGGTGACATTCGATGTAGCTGTTCTCGATGATCCGTCGTGTGGAGGCACAGTGGTCCCATTTCAGTGCGGGTGCGATGTTGGCCACATACGCCATGCCCCCATAGGCAGAGCAGGCCCTGTCGTGTGCGTCCAGAGGGAGGAGTAGTGGTAGCAGGTCCGCCTTCAGACATGCCGGGTTGGAGAGGCATATCTCGACGGGATGCTGGTAGGGACACCTCCGACAGTAGAAGACGGGCATGACGCAGCTGAACAATGTGATGCGGTAAGTCAGTCGGTAACTTACGTTCAGCAGGGACAGGAGATCGCATCCCAATGTATGTATCGTGTTGGTTTTGTACAGCTTGAGCTGTTCGGCGTAGTTGGGTAGGTGTGTTGCGGTTGCCATTTCGCAGCGGTTCGTTGAGGTGGCGTGCTCCGGCTGTGTGTGCAGTCTGCAATGTGCACGCTCCGGGGTTGCTGTGAGCTCTGTGTAGTCGTAGGGAGACAGGACTTGTGTTCTGTTGGCTTGTTTGGAGGACACGGGCCCTCTTCCCACATGCTTCTCAGACAGTTCAAGGTCAGTGCTGTGTGACTCCTTCCAATTAACTTGCATGTGGCCGACATGGGGGAGTGTTTTCTTCTTTCTTCCCCGTCCGTTGTGTGCTTCTGTGATATGCGCTATCTGCCCTGTGGTCGGTCTCCTCGGCATGCCTGTGTTGGTCTATTCTTGGACAATGGCTGTATTCACCGGCTTCTGTCGTAGGGCTGTGGTTTCGGAGTTGGAATGGAAGGTCATTCAGTGCTGTCTGCTCTCCCTTGTGTGGGCGGCAGCCTGCCTTTCCGCTCTGCGTTGGGCCTTGTGTGTGGATGTTATTCTTGGGCCACCTGTTGTCGGTCCCCGGGCTCTTTGGTGTTCCGTTTCATGTGTCTTGTTCATATGTGCAGGGTGGTATGGGTTTTTCAGTGTGGTACTGGCGTCCCTCTTCCCGAAGGGGCCCTGCTTCTCCTAGTTGGTGTTGCCGCCGCTGTGTGCTACGCCATGTTTGTTACACTGGGGTGTGTCCTGCAGTTGCGTGTCTTCACTGACATGTGTGCGTCGGTTGTGTGGCGTTGGGTGTTGTCCGTGAATTGGGCGTTGGGGACATGTCTGTGGCCGGCCTGTCACGTGTCATGTGCGTTCGGGGTGGGGCTGATGTGTGTGCTGCTTGGTTGTGTCCCTGTGTCTGTGTGCGACGCATGCATGGCGCTGCGGTTGGCCTCTGCGTTGTGCGCATGTGTGGCGGCGTCATCGGCGCTTTGGGGCCGTGACGGGGTGGTTGGTTCCTAGTCCCAGGTGGTGTATACACATGTGTTCCGCGATGTTAGGATTTGGCCTGTGTGTCATATGTGGATGCAATGGTGGATGTGTAGTGTGCACGCGCTGGTGGGGGGTTGTCCGCTTTTTCCGCCCTTGCACTGTGTGCGCTGTTTGCGTGCACTTGTTGTGTGTGTGCCTACCTGCGTCTCCGCGGTACGTTGCGTCCTTGGTGGTGCATCAGCAGAAGCATGGGAAGGGCCTGCAGTGCTGGATTCATGCCCGGGGTGCCGCTTCTTCGTTGTCCGTGCTCTGCGTCCGTGTTACCACCTCTCTTTCACGTGCGGTGTCTCTTTGCCGTGGGAGCCGTTTGTTTGCGGCATCGTAATTTATGCGCCGGGCGGGACGTGTTTCGTCGGACGGTGTGTGTCAGTTGTGCTGCGCCGCTACGTGTGCGGGCGCACTTTGATGGCGGACGGTGTTGCTGGCTTGCCGGCGGTGTTTGGCCTGCTTTTCGCATCGTAATTGGGCGGGCGTGTGGACTGCTGCGTGCCGGCGGTAACTGGTGGTTTTTGCATCCGCCAGCACGGCGGTTGTGCTTCCGCCCGCCATCGTAATGGGCCCCTCAGTGTGTAGTTTTTGTTGTTTATCATAAAAATAATGTAAGAATAAATGCTCATCAAGTACAGTTACACGAAAATGCAAATCATGGATTATCACAGAGAGAATACATTGGCAATATATAAATTCAAACTCATGTCAAATAAACAATGCATTGAAGGAGTGGATAGGCGAAGAGAGAAAAGTTTCAGAGACAAAATACATTTGCAAATGAATATGCAAATTTTAGGAGATTATCTATACTAACCAAAGTAAGAAATCAGGGAAATCTATCCCACTGGCCAGTCAGGGCAGGAAGGCCTCTCAAGTAAAGTCGAGTGACAAAGATTTGATCAGGAGTCAGGAAACAGGTAGGCCTCTATCTGGAAACAGCAAACCGACGACAGCGACGATCTCCGAATAGCTAACATCAGCCAACCCTCCAAAAACACACCCCCCAGGGACTTTCAATTATACCCTAAAACCTAAATGTCCAACCCACATATGTTTCATTCTGAGCACAATATTCATCTCCCATTGGCCAAGATTGGGGGTGTTCTGTCACACCACTCTCAGCGTGATCACTTTATTCCCTAGCTTATTGTTTTAGACTTTCAATATGACGACATATTCTTTTTAGGAAACAACTTTGAACACAATCTTAGTAAACATTTCCTGCAGTTCCTTGAATGTTGCAAATGTCTACGCCTCTATTATTCGTCTCTGCCATCTCGTGAAGGAAACTGTTCACTTCCATTTGTAATCTAATTCTTCTTTTCCGCAACTTGGCAGACATTCAGCGCTCCATGAAGGTCGCATTTTTTCATGGCTTTGTGCTCTCCTTTCATTCGAATCTTTCTTTTGGGACATTTAATGATTTTCAGTCAATTTAACCCTCAAACTGACATGCAGAAGTGTAGGCCCATGCTTGCCTTTTCTACAAGAACAGAACACAAACATTTATTATTTCACGAAATTTAATTTCATTTTACACACCATCCCAGCATTTGCACTAACCCATGCACAACCCATGTTATTCCTATCAAAATATTATTAACGTGCACATAAGCAGCATTAGTTTTTTATCAAAGCAGTTTTGCGACCTAGTTCCATGCATTAATACACACATTCGTTTTACTCATGCGTAAAAGCATTTCCCCTTATTTTAGCGTTTTTAATAATATTTTTCACAGCACACTGTTAATAAATGTTACTGAGGGTTCAATCCGAGCAGGTTTTATTTACGCAAAAGCCTGCTCCATCAATCCCCCCTTTGATGGCGTTTTGAGCCATCATCAAAATACCCATCACAAACAAGTTGCCACTTATTTAAAATACTGTACTTCTTTCTCATTTTATCATTCTTCCATCTAAGTTTTTCATGATCTCATAGTAATTTCCTCTCATATCCTCTAATTCAATCTCTTCCCTCTTTCTCTTTCTAGCTCTACGTTTAAGTTCTGATGTCTCTTTCTTTTTACAATTGCATTTGCAACATTTGTGTATCATAGTCATCATTAATATCACTACAACTACTGAAGTAATCGGTATTATTATTTTCCCTAATAGACTTTAATATACCCCTCAATATTTTTTCTTTCGTCAGGGATATAAGTACAGCATTGTTGTATTTTCAACATGCTACAGACTCCACCCTCTTTTGCCAATAATATATCAAGGGCAAGTCAATTTTGCAAAACCATTGATCTAATTGCAACCATTTCAGTATCAATCATCAAGAACCCACCAGCAGTATCTGTTGATAAACGATCAACCACTGTGGACAATTTTCTAATTTTATGTGAATTCAGAATAACTCCAACTGAAGGTATCAGTGCTCCAAAAATATCCCCAATTATTTCAGAATAACTTGCTCCTCTCTTATTACAGGTTAATCCTTGTTTCATTTCATTAACTCTATTATTCTTATCTACATGGTAAACCTTCGGGAATACTATACCTAAATAACAATATCCATACCAACCTCTAGGTAATCTATAATAAGCATTCTTACAACACACATAATAAATTCCCGGGAAAACAGGATCAGTTCCTCCTTTCAGTCCCCAATTTCCTTTTATCAAGAAAGTATGCTCACATTCACTAGAACCAATGAAGTAACTATTATGTTCAGTCTTTTCTCTAAACACACAAAGCTTTCCTCTATGTTGAAAATCTATAGTCATGGCAGCATAAGTCTCACCCTTTTTATAATCACCCTCTCTGTAAGCCCATGGAGGGACATGAGACTTTTGCTCAGCAGCTTTCTTTTTGAAATCTCGTCTTCTATCTTCTACTAAGTTCATAAACTCAATTTCTTCATGCCGGAGTTTACATGTTAAGTTATTTTTATGTGCATCTATTGTATCTATTGGTTTGTTACTAATGAAAAAATCTCCCATGTACGCTGCATAAACAGGACCATAAACAATTTTTAAATCTCTCCTAATAGGATTTTCTGAAAATATATAATCAAAATTAGAGTAATAATATTCTAATCCTTCCCTTTCATAGAACAAACTGGTTAAAACACTACAAGACACACCATATGTTAAAGGTAGGTGATGGTAAGTCACCTCCTCTGAGACAGATGATGGTAATTGCATGCACACATAACAATCTCTCGTATTCATTGTATTAACATACTCATAAAGCAACTTAGTAAAAACATTTAATGAAAAATCATTAATTGATTTATAAGCACTATCATCTTCTATCTTTTCTATATTAGTATTTATATTTTCTTTAATATTAGAATCAACTCTCTCACTTCCCACATCATTAGTATTATTTTTGTGATTAGTCACCATTAGAACAGGGACAATAACAATCAGTGTTAGCCACATCAATATTAATAATAAAACACTACCTAAGCAAGCATTAATACATCTACGTTTAAAGCTATGATTTTGATATCCAGTCTCTGTTACCTTTGCCATTTTAGACACTATATAAAAAAAATTAAAATCTAAAGAAAAACCTAAAAATCCTTAAAAACCTTTGAAAAAAACATATCCAAAACCCATCTAGAGTAGTGTATCCTTACACTTTATGCCTCTCTTCTTTACCCCCTCTTTTTTTTTTTTTTTTTTATATCTTCTTCAAATCTTTTGGAATTTTCAGAATATTCTTCATTGAAATAGTTGCACCTTTATTTTTACAGTTCTTTTTTAAGGTGGTTTCAGTTTGTTTTGATCACTTTGATCAGTACCAGCTTCTTCTTCTTTCTGATTTGTGTTTTCAATCTCTTCCAACACCACATATGTCCATTCTGGAGCTGTGTATTTCTTACTCGGAATTCTTATTCTTTTTGTTTTTCGTACCAATTCTTCTTCTGAATCACTTTGTCCAGTTTGACTCGATATTTCATTTATTTGATCTGGCCTTTTCTTTTCTAGAGTGTATTTCAGTCTTTTCATGCCTTTTGACCACACATCACCTTTTCTTGCTTTCTTAACTTGAACTGTTTCTTCACCTTCGTTGTCAAGTTCGCAAGTTCTTTTATTCAGTTCTTTTCTTTGTTGTACTTGCTCTTGATTTTCATCAGTCACTTTCTCTTTTACTTTCTCAACAGCAGTCTCTTGAGACCCACTAGCTGGTGCCCACTTTATTCGACTTGTACTTGGTTCTTCCTCAGCTTTTTCAGAATCTGTAGCACTAGATTCTATAGCTTCATGCTCTTCAGCTTCTGATTCTTTTCTTTGCTTTAGCAGTTGCTGTTCTTCTTCTTGTCTTTCAAGTGGACTTGGGACTCTTCTTGTATGACTTGCATGAATCCAATTTGGCAAGCCACCACACTTCACTGCTGTCGTCACCAAAATGATTTGATATTGTCCATTCCATCTGGGTTCTAAACACGACTTCCTCACGTGTTTCTTGACAAGAACCCACTCTCCTGGACTCAAATCATGTGCTTGATCTGGCTGTGTTGTGGTTGCAATTTCTCCAACCTGATGAGACACAGAACGCACCAGATCAGCCAATCCTTTGCAATAATCAAGCACTAGATCATCAGTAATATTCATCAGTTTGTTTGCTGGTACAATTGCTTGTCTCATGGCTCTCCCCATCAAGATTTCATTAGGACTCAATCCAGTCCTTTTATCAGGAATGATTCTAAGACTCATCAATACCAGGGGTAAAGCATCTGGCCATTTCAGTGTTGTATACGCACACACTTTTGATAGTCTGGATTTAATAGTGTCATTAATTTGTTCGACCACTCCAGATGCTTCTGGTTGATAGGCACAATGCAGCTTTTGCTCAATTTGTAATGCTGCGCAAATCATCCGAATTATTTCATTATTAAAATGTGTTCCTCTATCTGTTTCTAAAGAGACTGGAAATCTAAATCTTGGGATTATCTCTCTCACAAGTAATTTAGCAACAGTTAGGCTGCCATTTCTTCTTGTTGGATAAGCTTCTACCCAGCGGGAAAATAAACAAACAACAACCAACACATATTTTAGTCCTTTACAAGGGGGAAGTTCTATAAAGTCTAGCTGTAGTCGGGTAAATGGTCCTGCTGCTTTTCCAATTTGACCCCAACTAACAACTGTCTTTCTACCTGGATTTTGCTGCTGGCACACTGTACAACTCTGGCAAAGACTCTCTGCAATGACCCTAAACTTTGGGTTGTACCATGACTGCTTGAAGAGCCTGATCATAGCATCTCTTCCAACATGTGCAATTCCATGGTACATTCTTGCCATTTGAGACAGTAAACTATCTGGCATTACTGGTCTTCCATCAACATACACCCACACTTCATCTTCTGCTCTCTTTTTACAACTTGATTTTATCCAAATTTCTTTTTCTTCCTCACCTACTTCTTCCTGAAGCTGCCTAATTTCTTCCCATGTTTCCAAAGAAGAAAACATCAAGTGGCAATTTGTATGTTTTTTCTCCACCCCTCTGTTGATTGAAATTGAATTTTGTGCACAGAAACGCGCCACTTGGTCTGCGTATCTGTTTCCATTTGTCACATAGTCATTTCCTGACTTATGTGCTGAACATTTTACCACAGCAATCTTTTTGGGCATTTGTAATGCATTCAATAGATCCTTCACAGTTTTACTGTTCCAGATCGGTGATCCTGAAGAAGTCAGAAATCCTCTTTGCATCCACAACTGACCAAAATCATGCACCACCCCAAAACCATATTGACTATCAGTGAATATGGTTACTCTCAGATTTTTGCCAATTATATATGCTCTAGTTAAAGCAATCAGTTCAGAAATTTGAGCAGAATGTATTCCTTTCAGACAGGATGCTTCAAGAACCATAGACACTGTACATACTGCATAGGCAGCACTCAATGCATCTTTTTCATCTCTTAGACAAAATCCATCCATGAACATCACACTATCTGACTCTTCTAGTGGAGTATCTTTAATGTCAGTTCTTGGTTTCGTGCACAATTCTGTCACATCCAAACAATCATGATCTGCTTCTTCTTTCACTTCCTCACAACTTAAACTTGGCAACAAAGTTGCTGGGTTCAATATTGTACATCTTGTCACTGTCACATTTTCAGCACCCAGAATCACTCTTTCATACCTAGTCAGCCGACTATAGGTCATATGCTGAGTCCGAGTCCTTGTTAATAGGATCTCAACAGAGTGTGGCACATATACATTTACTGGATGTCCCATAACAATTGTTTCACTTTGCTCAAGACTCACACAAGTAGCAGCCACTGCTTTTAAACAACCTGGTAATGCGGCAGCCACTGAATCCAAAGTAGCAGAAAAATATGCCACTGGATGACGTGCCATTCCATGTTTTTGTGTTAAGACTGAAAGTGCACACCCATCTCTCTCACAACAGAATAATGCAAAATCTTTTGTGTAATCTGGCATTCCCAAGACAGGTGCTCGACAAAGACTATCTCGCAATTCAATAAAGGCTTTCATACACTCTTCATCCAATTTAATCGAATCAACCACATCTTTATGAGTCAACCTCTGTAGAGGTTTTGCAATCAGTGAAAACCCACTGATCCACTGTCTGCAGTAGGCAACCATTCCCAAAAACATTTGAACTTCTTTTGGAGTCTTAGGAGGACCCATTTGCAAAATCACATTGATTCGTTCTTGCGTTACTTTTCTAACTCCTTTCTCAATTTTGTGTCCCAAATACTGAACCTCTTTTTTACACAACTTTAATTTTGCTGGTGACACTTTATGCTCACCTTCTGCCAAATGATTCAGTAAGGCAATTGTATCTGTCACACAGGCTTCTCGTGTTTTTGATGCCACCAGTAGGTCATCAATATACTGCACTAACACTGAATTTTCTGGCATGATCAATGACTCCAAACATTTTTTCAAAATCTGATTAAAGATCGAAGGACTCTCTGTATACCCTTGAGGAACTCGGCACCATGCCAAAACATGGTTTCCGAACCGGAAAGCAAAAATATATTGGCTATCCAGATGTAAAGGTATCGAGAAAAATGCTTGACACAGATCAATTACTGTGTACCATTCTGCATCACAAGGAATTTGATAAAGAATCACTGCTGGATTTGGCACTATTGGACAGCAAGGTACTACGATCTTATTAATTTTTTTCAAATCCTGAACTATTCTATATTTTCCACTTGGTTTCTTAATCCCCATAATAGGTGAATTACAAGGACTACTTAGTATTTCTTTTAGAATACCTTGCTCAATCATTTGATCAATTACAGGAATTACTCCTGCTGTTATTTCAGGACTCATCTTGTAGTGAGGAGTGTTTGGATATATTGTACCTGGTTTAACTTTAACCTGAATAGGATCCACACCCTTCATCAAACCAATGTCTTTTCCTGTAAAATCCCATACGTCAGGTCTTACTGCATTTCTCAACTCTGCAGGTAAATCTTCTTCTGTTAGCAATGAATATAAATCATTCACTTCTTTCCCTTGCTTCGCTAACATCATTTTAAAAGCAACATCCTCATCTGGTGTTTGAAAAGCAATACCATCTGGCGTACAATAGATGGTGCAGTTCATTTTACAAAGCAAGTCCCTTCCTAAAAGGTTCACCGGACTTGTATCACATACCACAAACCGATGCATGTCTTTGAATCTTCCAATATGAACTTCTAATGGCCTTGTTATTGGAGTCTTAATATATTTATTTGAAACTCCCACAAATTGGATAATTTCTCCCGAGAGGGGCAGGTTTGGAATTTCTGCTGCTCTCACAGTAGAACGGGTAGCACCAGTGTCCACAAGGAATGTAATATCATTACCTTCTACTTTTCCATCAACA